>JAKSZP010010556.1:0-265740 GCA_022478985.1 Massospora cicadina
AGCGTCCACAGAGAAAACAGCGTTCACCCCTTTTAAGAGAGGTGCATCAGAGGACAGATCCAGTTCTTCTGTCGAAACTTGGTCAAACATTTGACAGGCATAAGGCTTTAGTTGGTCTTGGAGTCCATCTTCCACTGTGTCATTTATTTGCAATCGTGTCACTACATTCACCCCTCCAACTTGATGCTGATATAGGAATGCGTCGTTGTATTGAGAAACTTCCACTTCAGGTACATAGATAGTTCAGGTGGGACATTTGAGGTCTTAATAGAAGAGGTAGAGAGTCCCATGTATACTCAGCTCTGACTTTTCCCTGATAGTACTTATCCTGCTGTATGTGATGGACCTGAAAGCTGGGGCAACCTCATGCCAGGTGCATCAACTGACCACATTCATATTCATTGATCCCATAGGGCCTGCGTCCTTGATTATTGCAAGATTGGCTAAATCTCAAGTTGGACTAGGGTCACTTGGCATATAAAGGCCCAACCTGATAGGTGAACTGCTGATGACAACTCAGTTGAGGGCGAGGCTCATAATGATAATAAATCGAGGGATTTCAGGATGGATTCTGAACAGGGCGGAATAATCTCTCCTAATGAGAAGGTTTGGCAATGATGTGGTAAATTTCTGATTTGTATTGGGTGTAGGAAAGGTAGCAGGTAGGAGGCAAAAATTGAAAATGGTTTTTAAGCAAGGTTACGTCATCTCTAAATATGGAGCCATGATATTGTAAAGCTCATAGTATGGCTTAACAGCGGAGGTCATTGCAATAAACACATCAAACTCAAGTAAAGTCCCTGCCCCAATTAACGTGTGAGCTTCTGCCATGAATTTTTCAGAAAACATGGTGATGGTCTCATTTCGCTGAAACCTAATGGTCAAGAAGTCTGTCTTCCGCTGCAAAATCTTCACAGTACCCCCAAACAACTGAAGCGCTGTATCCTTCACTTCCTGGTCTGTAATGAAACTGTTTGGAAGGCAACAATAACTTAGTCAGCGCTTCAGGCATCCAGGGTGGAAGATTAACCATTTTGCTCTCCGCGCTGACCTAAAGCACTTTCCGTTGCAAACTCAAGTCACTTAAAGAACCCATGAATATTCCCATCATGATCAAATGGAGGCAGCTTATCATTACAAACCTCCTTAAGAAGCTCATCCAGCCTTTTGAGCACAGCGTCCAAGGCAAGTTTGAGTTCTGCATATTCAACAGACTCAGCGTATCATGAAGATCCTTTTCTAAAGCAAGCCTGATGCGCCATGTTCAGCAACTGAAGATTTTTATTGTTTTGTGGTTGATCAACGAGCCCCCTGTAGTGAGCACCAATGTTATAAAATCGGTGGAATTGGTGAGATACGCCTAAGGATTTCCATACAGGGTCAAGCCCACTGAGCAATAGAACGGACAATATGGAGGTCATCAATCCTTCACACATAAATTAAATATAATATAGTAACTGGGAGCTATTGCTACGACAACACTTCTTTATTTTACTTTAATATTTTCAGCAGACGCTCGCTGCTCCGCTCACCTTTCTTACTAACAACCTCCCCTCTCAAATTCTACTTGTCTTGTAGATATCTTAATGACTTCGGTCACTAATGACCATTCATCTTAATAATTTAATCCACTGCATCTCATTGGTTCTGAAAGAGGTTACTATTTAATAAATTCATGATTGCCTTAATTTGAGGTGATCTACTCACTATCCATCATATTTAAACATCTCATTATTTATCATTCATAGACATTTTCTTATTTCCTAATTCAGATGCAATCCAATATTACTTTTCAACCCAATATTGCCTCATCCTTAGGCGCTTGAATATAATGGTATATAATCAGACTCCTTGAATTCTACCCCATTCCGCCGTACTAACTTTGAGCATATTGTCCAGTCATATCAAAATCACAACACCCAACAACATTCAAGTGGCAGGTTCCAGCAAAGTGTTTGATCTTCATGTCATTATGCTGGAGTTTTAATGCCCAGCACACTAACCATCCAGTCAGTTCCTTTATGTTATGTAACCATTACAAAGCAGCGTGGTCAGTAACCACAGTGAAGGTATTCTATACAGGAAAGGGCTGTAGTGCTTCTCAGATAACAAAACAGCAAGCACTCCTTCTCCATGACGCTGTAGTTGCATTCCGCCTTTGACAGCATCTTAATGAAGTATGTTACATATAATATACACCGTTTTCATCCAATTGAGCCAAGATGGTCCCAACGGCATAGTTTGAGGCGTCAGCAAACAAGAGGAATGGATTACCATAATCCAGGTGCCTCAGATAGGCCATTGTAGTAGCAGTTGCTTCAGAATCTCAAAATCGGCCTTTTGTTCAGCACCACAATGGAAAGGGGTGTTCTTTGTCAATAGACAGACAAAGGTTCATTGAGCTGGGCGAATTTGGGGATGAACTGATGGTAATACCCCATCATTCCTAGAAATGCCTAAATATTTCGTAGATTTTTAGGGTGAGGCATTTTGAGATCGCTTCAACCTTATACTGTATGGGTTGGATCCCTTCCTGAGAGATGGCGTGTCCAAGGGTCTAATTTCTTCTGGAAGAATGTGTACTTGGATTGTTTTAACTTGATATTTGACTCACATAAGCATTGAAACACCTCCTTCAGGTGAGTAAGATGTTTAGCAAAAGTCTTAGTAAACACCAGGATATTATCAAGATAGATGATGACGCAACATATATTAAATCCTGCAGAAAGTGATCCATGGTGCGCTGAAAAGTTGCAGGTGCGTTACATAACCCTTGAGGGAATTGGGTGGGTTGGAAGAGACCCTCACTTTAAATAAGAGCACATTTCTCCTGTTCTTGGGAGAAAGGTCCATTTTTCAATAGCCGCTAGCCAAGTCCATCACAGAAAAGAAGTTAGATCTGGAAAGTTGCATCAGGGCGCCATCAATATGTGGGGTAGGATAACTGACCTTATTTTAAAGTTATTTGGTTTGTGGTAGTCCATGACTACCCGATGACCTCTATTTTTTTAATTAGAAAGTGGAAGAAGACCAAGGGCTCTGAGATGGAACCAGTAACCCCGCATCTAGTAACTGCTTGAGCTCAGTCCTCATCTGCTGTTCTTCCACCTTTGACTTGCTTAAGGTTTTGACAAATGGGAGGGCATCACCCATATTAATGGAGTATCTCTAATCCTTCATGTGGTCATAGTTAGTATTTGGCTTGGAGAATATGTCGCTATATCTTTTCAATAAAATATGGACTTTTTACAGTCCATCTGGGGTCAGCTCATCCGTAATATGGACATTTGGTAAGGTACATAACAGGTTATCCGTGGGCAAGCCCATATCCATCATAGAGCCAATGAAGTGGATAAGTCAATGTCCTCCACGGGGACCAATAAGCCTCTGCCAATCTCCTGGTGTTTTTTCACAACTATGTGTTTTGAGGTGAGGTTACCCAACAGATAGTAATATATCTTTGATAGGCTGAGACTAGTATACCAGGAAATACCCAAGGCTCCAAGGGACTAAATCCCTTAAGACTTATGAGATGCAACAAACAGTGGTGTGGGACTTGGAATGTGATCTTTGTTTCAACAACCTGTTGTTCACCAGGCTTAATCAATATCTCGTCCGCAGCATAGAAAGAAATACCACCCCTAGCATCCACTGATTTAGTCAATTTCTTTGTATTGCGCCCAGAGGTGGTATAATGCAAAGGCAAAGCGGAAAATGTGTATCTAACCATGTAAGAGTATATGTTCTTTCTGGGGATATTATTGGATAAATCTAAGGGGACTTAATAGTTGAATAACAAGAAGAAACCTTGCTTCATGTTAAATTTCCTTATACTCAATCGTAAACTGGGTACCTATGAGCATACCATAGGTGTTGTTGTCCAAGGCCACTTCTGGGATGTTAAGACGAGCTTCCCAATTTGGATGGGAAGGGAAAACATGCCCCAATGGAGAGGGCGTTGTTTGAGCCAGTAGTTCCAAATTCTTGATTGTATGCAAAGTCAGGCGCCAGCTTGATATTTTTGATCAGCCTTGAGGAAGTTAAGTTCACCTGGGAGCCAGTATACAGTATAGCCATCACCTAGAATTTTTAAATAACCACTTCCACCCTGGTGAGTGTTCCTTTAAAGTTAGGAGACAGAGAAACACCTCCTTGATCTAAAAGGTGGAGGTTATTTTGCGAGCATTATCAGGGTTTTTAAGGATAGATTTAATAGTGTGGACTTGCTAAAGATGTCAAATCAAGACAGCCAAGAACTGATCAGCATCGCTAGTAGTGTCAATAACATCAGGACACCCTAAAACTTGGTTGAGGTACATTTTCTCAGGTATAGCGGTCTCGTTTTCTCCTCCAGCGTTCAAATCAATCAGAGACCTCCACTTCAGCAGGTACTTCCAGCATGTAGTAACCAACATATTTGTAACCCCCTCATATTTGTCCCCAGGGGTATTCTCAACAAATGGCAATGATTCAATTGAGGTAGGGGAGTCAGGCACATAAAGTGAGTAGCCATTCTTTGACCATACATCTTTTCAGCAAGCCCTTCATTGTTGCAGGGGTTACCCTTAGGATGTGCGACTAGCAGCTTGTCTGGAGGGGAAAGCACTGCGGCTTTAATGAGCTTTTTGAGAGCATGGTATGAACTGCCTTACAAGTATCAGACCTTGTTGGACATTTGCCCTCCCATCTGCAAAATAAGAATGTGTTGAGCTAAAACTAGTCAAAAAGGGGAAATGTTGGCCATTTGCAATTTTACAATTCTATTATGAATGACTAATTAATACTAACGATGATATTGACCAAAAGACCCTGGCCAATTCTTGTTGGAACCCCACAAATCGAGGTAACACAATTTGAATACTACATGGACAAAAAATACCAAATCAAGCAGTCAGATTACTCTGACCATGCGGCGGATCCTAGGGCGTTCATCAGAAGGTACTCCCCCAGCCACAATCAGGTCCCTTCAAGCACCTACACTGGGACCACCCATTTTCATAGGCGTGGTGGGGTTCCCCAAGGTATAAAAATTTTCTCTGATGGGGATTAGATGAAGTATATTAAAACGTTACCTCATGGGTATGTATTGATAAATAAACTTTTCCATCAGTCATTCAGCCTAAATGAAGCGAGTATTCTGAGCTTCAGTAGGATGAATGTGTATATTTCCTTATTTGGACAGCAACAAGCCGTTCTGAACTTAATCTTAAATCCTTTTGGCCCTCAACACAGTTTAAATACTGATCAGTCAGATCTTGAAGGGGATCGTTTTCCTTTCTTTCCCAGCACTGCTAATAAAAAATCATAAAACCAAAGTTTTTATTAGTGCTTATTTTTAAATGTTTTTAAAACATTTGTGTGATCCAGTGGCATAAGCACCAGCAAGAACAAATAATCTGGATTCCTACAGACCTACAAGAGGGAGTAATATCTGCTTTGAGTCATACTAAAGTAGCAGGTTTCACAAGGTTTATAAGCATAAAGGGGCTATTAGGGTCTTTGGGGCCACCCCCCATTGTCCTACAGGCGAAAGATCCTCAATGGCTAGTACATGGAGTTTCATCACAGTTTCATTGGCTATCGCATAGGTAAGTAAATCAGCAACGTCTAACAAAGCATCTTTTTTTGTCATGAACATCCTTGAAGTTGAGCTTCACTGAGATGATATGCCTGGCTAGAGAAGGTTGAGAAGCTAACCCAGATAACATGGCCACAATGGCATCCTCCAGGGTTAGCATGTTAGACGTTACCAACCTCTGGGCATTGAGGTAGAACCACTAATCAAAGGAAGTAGTTCGCCTTCATACATGCTAAGGCGCATAAAGGCTTTTTTCTCCCTGTTAGACTCTGCTTGGAATAAAATTCGGCTAAAAGAGCCTCTTTAACCTCTGCCCTGGTATGCAGAGTGTCCATATGATGAGCCATCATCTCTCATGCCAGGCGACTTAAACAAGTAAGAATGTTTTTAAATTTCTGTTTGTCAGAAGCGCCTTGCATTACAGAATTATAGACATACACAAACGACGCAATGCTACCCTCACTGGGAGTGAAATCTTTAAATGGGGTTCTTAAGGGGTGCTGTTAAAGCTTTTTAAGACTGTACAAAGCGCCAGCTAGTTGCTTTTCAAGGGCAGCTATTCTTGATTTGTTTTCAAGGGGAAGGGTAGGAGGATTACTCACTTTGAAGCCCTCCATTTTTAGTTGAAATATTGGTGGTGTACAGGGACCCCTGTAGTGAGCACCACTTTGTGGTAATGCAGCCAACTGATGCTTGCTGGTGCTGATATTAAGCCAAATTTCACAATTTACTTGTTTTTATTTATTTTTGCCAATTATATACTGCGGACTTACATATATCAAACTACAAATAATATGGGAAACTTAATCCCAAAGCAACTTGGGTGTGATAAACGTTACTTTATAAAATGCCTTCCCCAGTAATTAGGGTCATCAAAGGCTAATAGTGGAGAAATTATGAAATTTGAAATAGGCTGAGTGGCGCGTCTTAGACAGTTAATGATCTGCCCCAATCCGCGCTTGAGAAAATCATTTTTCTTTGTCTGGTATTAACATAATGTAATTGGACCATCGTAAGTAGCATAAAACCATGGGGGAAGTTTTTATACGTCATACCCAATACATTTGCTTAGGAATAAGCTCATTGTGGCTGATCTCCATCTGCTTCAACTCATGATTGGTGGTTAAAATTTCTTCCCAATTGCGACCCCCTCAAGCCTATAAAAGGGGTGGTTTTGTTCTAGACAAACACTCTAAATTGATGCTAGGGCTTGGGTGACTCTCCAACTTGGGTGGGGATTCCCCCAAGGGTTGAGAGAGACCAGGGTGACTCAATCTGACCTGGTCAATGGAAGGCGAGGAGTAAAACAATTACTCTGAGTTAAATCATTTTGCCAAAAGTTAGACATTTTGTATTTAATAAATTTGGATGATTCTCACCTAAAACATTCTTCTCCAAAAGCCAATTATGCAATTGTCCAACATGGAATATCTTCAAATATGGGTTAGGCTGGCATTTTGGGGTGAGATGATTAGACTGGCGAACTTGAGAAGGCAACCTGGCAGGTCTTAAGGTAGGTGGCGTGGCCCAGAGTTGCTGCTCACCTTAATAAGGGCAATCGCCGCCCAGATGGACTATCTGGCTTTGAGCGCAAGGGGCTCAGCAATGGCAGAAGTGTTGTCCTGGTTTCCCACAATTAAAACATTGAAGGTTGTTTAGGGCCGCTACCTTTATAACCAACATGGTTAATTGTTTTTTGCTCAGTTAGTGCATGTATCTTCTGATTAACCTCTGAGGGTGGCTTAATGTTGGGGATTTTAATACTACCTTCAGTGTCAGAGGAATCCATTTTTTAACATTTTGATTTTACTGAAAGCTGAGGTTTGGGTTGTTTATACTAGTAGTTCACCATTCTCATGTAGTTTTAACAAACGGAAATGGCTTGATCCACACCAGTTGGTTGTGCCAGGTACACTGAATCAAGGTAAGTGTTTTTGAGGATATCAAGGAACCAGTGATGAGTTGCTGATTGACTTCCTTGCAGTTGTAGATAATCTATCCCCAAAGTCCCATAAAGTTCTCAAATTTGGCGAGAGATTTGCTAATACTCAAGAAAATCTGTGTGTGAAGCTGATTGAATTTTTTGCAAAGTTGAAGAGGACAAAATTTGAAATTTTAATTGGCGTAAGTTAGCAATTGGGTCCAAAATTTGGAAGGCAAGGTGGCGATGTGCTATATTCAAGCTGTTCTAGCGAGCAGGATGGCTGCTTCTAACAAATATTTGTCAAAATGCAAAAGTCATCACTCAAGCATTATAATTTTCAAGCCACTCACCACTGGGCCCATGGTCAAACTTTACAAGTTTCTGCTTGGCGCAGGTCCTCATTAAGTAAATGGAGGTAAATTGTTTGGTAGATACAGTAGTCATAGGCTCTGGGGTGTCATCCCTGGCAGGATCACCACTTTATTGTGAAGGCTAAGGAGCCTGTATTGATCATTACCTGTAGTTTGAGTGGCACCTCATTTTTCTGGGTTATAGTTCATGCTGGTAGCACTTGGTCAGTATTTTCAAGAGGACATTTAGCACAAAATATTTGAAATGGCAGGGATGGGGATAAATGGCAAGAAATAACAGTAGGAAAAGGTAGATGAAGAGGATTTTCAAGACTTTATTTAAAATTGTGAGCAGGCTTTTATACCCAATCAATTATAACTTTCAAATTGAAACAGGAATTTTGGGGTCTATAAAGAAAAGCAGATGAAAGTAAATAAAAGTAAAAAAGGGATAAAACAAAAGAGAGGACATCCATCAATGGATTGGTGATATTAGCAGTTTACAATAACACCAATCAAATGGCTGTTAAAAACTTTTAATTTACTAAAAAAAGTGAAATCAGTAAACGTTTAGGTGAATGTGATTAAGAAATCATCTTTTAAATAAATCTATTGTTTATTTGAGGCAAGATGACCAGGGGATGGATATTATTTAATAAAGAATGATAAAACATCAACATGAAGCCTGAGAAAGGTCAACTCCATCAAGGAAAGTTTTTCCACCTTTGGATCAGGACTTGGTTTTTTTTGGTTATGCCATGAGTAAGGTTTTTATGTCATTAGACCTACTAACTGCCAATAGCTTCCTTTATCTGGCACACAATTAATGTGCAAAGGGCTGGAATCAAAGCTGCAACCTTCAGGTTGGTAGCTGTACGCCCTACTGACTCACCTTCCACCCCCATATAGATAGAAATTAATATAGATAAAATTGTGTAAATTTTTCCATAATTTATCCTAAACAAATGAACCAAATATAACCAAAATAAATACAAAGAATTTAGAATTAGAAGAACCAACTATTTTGGTTCTTCATTTTTAATTATAGAAGCACATATAAAATTATATATAAGACATAAAAATGGTATATAAAACTTTTAGTTGAAACCATTTATCAAATTGGCTTCTGGTTTAATATTAATTTGGTTGATTTAATAGGCTCAATAATTTTGTGAAATGGTTGATGGTTATTTTTTATTTGATTGGTCCAATTATATACTAAACTTAATAATGGCCATCTACAATACTTCATTTAACTTTACTAAATTTTTTAATTGATTGGCTCAATTATATACTAAAATTACTAATGGCCATCTACAATATTTCAAGCTTGTCACACTATGACATCGTTTTATTGCTCAGATTTTGAGCAATTCCCCACCTGTAAAACATATACATTTCAAAAGAAAAACTGTTAGAAAACAAAGCATATTCTTTTAGTTATAAAGAATAAATACAACACTATAGCTATGTAACTCAGAATATATTAACAAAAAGATTTTAAAGTATTTAAGTTTGTGTCACCAATAGTTAAATCATTGGCAAGCAGTAAAAGAAAAGGTTCAGTTGAGGACAACTGATACTACAAATAGAAGTAAGATATAGATTTCTAAATCTATTTTTTAATTATACAAGGAAATTAATCTTTAATATGTTTTAAGTTTAGGAACCACCAAAAACTTTAGACAAATATGCATAACTATATGTCAAATATTCGAAAACTTAATTAGTTACCCAAATTGTTATATTAAATGTGCACGAAAATGTATAGATAGCTAGAGTAAAATGTACTTATAATAAAGGTTAAATGCGCAATAAAAATGTGTACTATATTTTAAAGTGATTATCTTATAAAGCTTGATATACTATAATTAAGTTGTATGGTAGTTGAAATCTAGTGATTCTTGCCATGTCGCACACCTAACTTACCTTGTTATATAAAACCTCTAGTTGTAATTTTTTAAAAATTGCTACGCAGATCTAACTTAGCAATTTAGATACCTAATTAAGCTTTTGGATTACCAACTAGTAGTTGTGCTTATTTAATTTACTTTATAGTGGTATCAGTAAAAGCTAATATAGACCTAAGATATAATTTACTGAGTTTTAAGTGAGAGCTTCCAACTGCTCTATGGGGCAAAGAAAAAACATGAGAACTTTCCAATTTCCAATTATCAATTGTCTATTCCATTTTATATGATTTTTAGTAACTAAACATTCTGCTTTATTAAAAAGCTTCAGAAGTAGATTTAATAGCTTTCTTTTTTTTAGTACTAGATGGTCCCAACCCAAGGGGGGATTCATCGATGTGATATAAAAGCTTTCAACTTATTAATAACAGTAATTCTCAATTTTTGTAAATTGATTATTACTTGCTTATTTTAATTTTCAGCAAACCACAGTTTTAGTTGTATAGGAATTTCGTTTTCTTAGATTTCTCAGTGTAGTAGCTGGGTTTACCCAAGCAAACATTTACTGCTCAGTAAAATACCCAGCTAAAAGAGAGTCACCTCAACTAAATGGTAAAATTAGCTAAGCGCTGACTTAAATTTAAGAAAATCCTTCTTTTTGTTGCCCCATCCCACCAGGGGTATAAACATAAGGCAAGGAACAGTGCAGCAGTAGTATATACTCAACCTCTTACTACCTGTGTGGGGCCAAGGAAAATGCTCTTACAAGCAATAAGCATTTACTAGCATCTGTTAACAAGCGGCGACTGCACAGGTTTATGAGAATCTATAAATAAAGATGCTTTACTGTTTGATGACAGGAAGCGTGATCTGAGCCAAAAAATGGTACAGCTACAAAAGTAACATGATATTGCTTATGATGAAATTTAGGCAAATGTCACCTAACAATGCAGTAACAAATTTTGGTATAAAATATTTATAAAACCAAGGTATTTTCTTATGGATGATTATTGAGGCTCTTAAAGGCGATTATCATTTATTGCCTAATAAAACTAAGAATAGCCTGCCAGTCTGGACGCATAGGCACCTAAGGACAAACTATAATACCAGAGGTATATAAAACCACAGTAATATATATTTTTAAAGGATGAGAAAATTTGGGGCCAAAATTTTACAATAAAGGTTACCAACGCTCCAATAGGAGCCAAAAAGTAGTGGCAGCCACAAAAGAGGATTCAAAGAGTTAGAATCCACACTAACAAACTGTACCTCAGGAGAATTCCTGGCAGCAGGAAGAGGAAACTTGTGAAGTGACTCTGGAACTCAACTGGGGATGGAAGTATCTCATAGAGCAAGGCAAGATTGAATGCTTCAAAATCATCAAGGATAGAAGACAAATACAAATGGAACTCTACTGGTACCCCCACTCAAGAAGAGATGAAAAGAGAGTGGTACTGATCACCACTATTGTAATGATTTATGATTGTACATGAATCTCATAAGGTTGGGAATTATGAGATTTGTGTGTGTCCATAGTTGCAATTCCGTTATTCTGAATAGGATTTTTCTTATTTAATTAATACTATAAAAAATTAAATAAATTATTTATTTTATTGTTTGTTCATTCTGAGGTTCCCCTCAATTTCTTTGCCAAGTTGCCTGGATGCCATCAATTCTGGATGCTTTTGCGCCCCTCATTACCCACAATTCATTCAGCTTTTTTAGAAAGTATTTCAAAGTGAGGTCATCTCTGATGGACCTCACTTTAAAATTCCTTTCTGACTTCGAGTCTACTCCCAATAAAGGCTGCTATTCACTGGACTTGGTTTATTTAATTTTGTTTATCTAAAATAAGGTTGGGGGTGCAGATGGCATTGTGATGAGTTGGAGAGGAAAGGGAGTGGATGCACCGTGATTTTTTTGAGAGTGGCCTTACCCTGGTGAGAGGGGAAGGAGCCAGAGTGGCCCAAGGTAACAGTGGCCAGTTGGCTGCACCTCAGCTGGGTGACCCCAAGGCAACAGAGGCTGTAGGGATTCACCTTAGCCTGGGGGCCCAAAGCAACAGAGGCTGGTGCACCGCACCTCAGCCTGGATGCCCAGCAAGGCCATCCATTTGGACAGGACCATTCAGAGTTGGTACGGCCACATATGGGGTGGTGGTTTAGGGCTGGTGGCGGGCTGGGCCTTGGGAGCCCCATCTGTTACAACTATGGGCATCACTGCAGAGACTGGGGAACATGACTACTTAAAAAGTATCAAAGTTTATTACAAGTCAAAAATAATGATTTTCTTTTTTGAGGGTGTATCTATATAAAAGCATAAATAAAAGAATTAACTAACAGCAAAACCCTGTAGGGACTGCTTTCTTAAAAGCCATATTGATGGGGATTAGGGGGAGTGTGCATTGAGAGCATTAAATCTTTAAAGCAAATTTCAATAAATTGACATACTGTGGACTTACAATAATTATTTGGATTTAGGTTAAGTCAGATAACTAATAGAATTTTACTGGATTTTTTTTTTAAGATGACCAAGCTTACCTAGTCAGTGGCAATCTGTTTAGTGGACTGGTGGGCTGCACCCATAACAGAAGTAGGGCCAATCATAATTTAAATTGAACAGGTTTGGAACACTTTAACCTTAGGGATGACCTTGCATACTCTGCAACAAGTTGGAGGACTGGTAGGTGGATTTTGAATTTGAGATAAAACAAAAATATTAAATTCAATTCAGAATTGGCCTACGCCCTTGGTCAGAACCCAGGCCTTGTTCTGATACATTATGGTCTTGGAGGGGGTGACAAACTAGATGATGGAAGTGTCCTCTGGCCACCAACACTTCCTCACATAGCTCAGTCATCCTCTCCACTAACTCCTTGGTGTTAGGAAGGACTTGAAAGGGAAAGCATTAAAGGGGTATGCTATAAACCACCGCTCATCCACTACATGAACTAAATTGCCCTTGTTGGTATGTGGGCGGAAGCTTCCTTGGGCTTATTTATGGTTCTGTGTGAAAATATTCTCTATTTTATGCAAAGCTGTTTACCAGAACTTTCTAGTGACAAATGACAATCAAATGTTCACCTATCTAATTATCACATTGGTATCTCTATCAAAACTAAATTTACTACTTCTCCACCTTACTCTAGAGTATGCCAGACTTAGGAGTAGGTAAAAAATAAATTCAAATGTAAGGCAACGTTTCACAACAGTCAAAAGACAAAACTATTGTCAATAGTTGCCAAAAAGTAAGTAGTTATTAACATAGCAATAATTCAATGATCAAACAATGATTAAGTTGGAACTTTAAAAACAGTGTAAAAGTTTTTATGATTACGCCTGAAAATGTTGTTCACATTAGAAATTATTGATCATCTCCAATAAATATGGAAGCCTTAAAATAAATTGAAATAACTATGATTTAATGATTGAATCTAAGTCAAACAACCTCTTTGGAAGTCTAAAAATAAGCTAAACTAGCTAATTAGATTTTCAAAATTGCCCAACTAAAAAGAATGCTAAATATAAGACATATTAGAAAAAAATATAATCTGATTATACTCATAACATCATCTTACTGTTGAATTAACAGGTTGAGATGAAAAATCACTTCATGCCCAAAGCCTCTGTTATCTTAGGTTTGGTGGGGAATGTGGTGCTGACCTGATTTACTAAGGCAAGCAACAATTTAGAGAGAGTTCTGGTATACCACAACTCTTTGATATATATATAAACTTTAAGGATCAAAACCCAAAATTTTAATATATACTTTAGGTTTTAAATTCATAATTTTATTAGAGTTAAGAGAAAGAGAAATAGAATTTAAACCTATGCTCAATAGTTTTATAGTAATGGCAATCTAATGACAGTCAAAGAGTTAATTTTATAAAATAATATAGGCATGGATGACTTATTAATCCCACTTCACTAGGCAAGTTGAGAGCCAAAAATACACTATTTAAAATAAAGAATTTATCTGAGATTCTCAAACGGGATTGTCAAATTGCAACAATTGTTATACAATTAAATTCTAATATCAAGGCTTTTAAAAGATTTTTTTAAAACAAACCACTTTTACACTAAGTACTTGATTGAAATCAATTTGAAACATCAGAATTGCAAATCAAAGTATATGTGCGCACTAAAGTTGGATGTTATATGAGAAAAGTCAGAAGTACTGAGTGAGTCTTCTTCTGAAAATATAGTTATTCTTAAACTTGCTGCAAAGCTTAATATGTTTAATGTAAATAAAAAAGAAATCAAATTTATAAAATAATAACATTTTTACATACTTAACTATTTTAATTACTTATCAAAATTTTAGGTTAGCACATATACTTGATATGCAATTCAGATAATTTAAATTTAGATTTATAATTAAATACAAGAAATCCAACTATTGTTATGCACATATGATTAAAAATATGATGGTTCCTGTATATGTGTTAGGCTACCAACTTTAGGGGTGGCAATGCAACTTATTGTATGGGATATTCATTTAAAGCATGCTAATTCAGGATGTCATTTGCTGAATATAATTTAAAACTGAAGGGGAGTTACAGAAGTCCTAAATGAGACTTTAAAATAATTTCTTTATATTATGGTGCAAAGTTCTTATATTGAATAATTAAATACCAATATAAAAAAGCTATAAAAACATGAGACAATAATCTATATAGGGACAATCACCCTATTTTATTGTTTAGTAGAACAATTTGAAAACAATTTATCTTACTTTTGTTTGTTTGTTTATCTGTTTTAAATTTGGCATAATTTAACTAAAACCTTTTGCTGCTTTGCAAATGAAAGTTAATAATGTATCAGGCCTTAAGCCCAACAAAGCATCACATTGATATACAATATTATTACCTTTTGTAGATTAAAATAGTAACCAAATTTGGAAACATCAGTTCAGGGATTTACTCCTATTAGAGCAAAGCCTGACAATGTGCAAATCGTAAATATGATAAAAATCCCAAAAAATATATATCCAACACTCTTAACTATTAGCAAGATACTTGTAATGTTCCATGCAGCACATATTATCAAACAAATGGCAGTATTCACTCTCCACTAAGATTGTTAGATATTGATAAACATAAACATATTCTGGAAAGAAGAAATGGGATATAAGGAATACATTATTATTAAAAAATCTAAGCCATGAGACAACTATTATACTAAAGTGGGTTATAATATAATTAGAAAATTAATACTTTTTAGATTAAAATTTATTTGATATAAGCTTATCAGGGATAAATATTACCAAAGGCTCAAAAGAAGTAAAACTAAACTAAATGAAAATTGGCAAAATACTTAAAATGAGAAAAATAGCAAAACAAAAACTAAACTAAGACCAATTACAAGATGATAGCAAACTGTTATTTGGCCATATAGGAGGGGGGATCAGGTGGCTTTATCTACCATCCAAGAAGAAATATGAAGGGGTATGACACAAGGCTATAACAAAGGCAATAGGTATTCTGTGGTATGTGGTTTTCTGTCATTTAAAGGGTGTACCAAAAACAAACCAAACAAAAAACCATAATCAACTCAGCCAGATCATGTTCATCTTGGAAACAGGCCTCAGGGAGGGTGACAAAGGTGGAAGAGTTGATCAGGTGATTCTGGGCTATTAGGACAAATTTAGCATATTGGCAACATTTTGATTGTTTTTTGACATCTTGGTATAGTTTGGTAATTATGCACTTATCAGGTGCATTAAAATCAAAAGGGAAGACTAGGGGCCAATTCATCCGTCAGCAGCACAACCAACTTTTTAACAGCCTTATGAAGGGAATGTCATTAAGGGCAAGTGACTGCTTTGAATGTTAGTGGATGATCACCCTGGAACAGTATGGCAAGAGGATGTAGAGTATAATAACAAGGAAAAATGACATCATGATATTTGATTAGAAATGGTCGAGGTGAATAGAGCTAAATTTTTTGGAACTTGGTAACGTTATTTGGCAACCTTGGCCAAAAAGGCCCAATGATTTTGGTTAAAAATCAGTTTATTGGCATAGGGAAGTAATTTAGTGAGAAAATTGGAAGACGCTTGGGAATGAATGGAGTTCCAATCCTGAGCCTGATTGGCTGGATACATTTCAGGGGTGTGAGTGAGGTTGGAGGGTTGAGTGAGAATTTTCTGCACTGGCCACAAAACAAGTAGGCAGAGTGGGAGATGGCAGAAAAATACCACATTCAGATGCTACTGGCATAGCCCCTTATTGGTGTCAGTGTTTTAAGGTATATGTAGGAATCCTGCTTATCGTTGCTCGCTGGTGCTTATGCCACTTGATCACACAAATGTTTTTGATACAATAAAAATAAGCACTACCAAAACTTGGGTTTTATGATGTTTTACTAGTAACACGGGGAAAACAATGAAAGTGATCCCCTTGGTATCTGGCTGATCCATATTTAAACTGTATCAAGGGTTGGAGGGAATTCAATAGTAAGTTCAGAATGGCTTGTTACCATTTAAATTAGAAACTATGACAATGTAGCCTATCTACGCTCAAAATACTCACTTAGTTTTGACTGATCAATATATGGGGAAATAGTTTATACAATATGTACCTGTGGGGTAATGATTTAATACATTTCAGACAATCCCCATTGGCTAAAATTCTTTCACCTTTGTGACCTCCGCCACCCCTATATTAAGGGTGGTCCCCTCTTAGGTGTTTGAAGGGATCAGGTGTGGCAGGGGGAGAAACTGCTGATGGGCTCCCCCAGGATCCGCCGTGGGGTCAGAGTAATCCAACTGCTCAATTTTTTTTTTGCCCCTCTAGTATTCAAAAATTGTATTACCCTGATTAGCAGGGTTCCACCAATAATAGACCAGGGTCTTTTGGTCAAAAAATCGTTATTATTATCAAACTAACTCTTAGGATCATCGCATACTCGCAAATGGTTGACATTTCCCCTTTTCAGCAGATTTTAACCTAAAACATTCTTCTTTTGCAGCTGAGAAAGGCAGTTGTCCTACATCACACCACTTAAGTATGTTGGGTGGAGAATAAAGCCGTAGGAAGCGGCCATATACTCAATTGATGGTGATCCCTGTAGCTAGAGATTTAATAGGATACTCATTTCCTTTTTTATAGGTGATGGTAAAAGGACCCTTCCAAATTGATCTAAGCTTACCTCTTCGAGGAGTGATGCAGTTATGGTAGTATAATACCATATCAGATACTTGGGATGTAGGCAGGGGGGTTCAGAGCTCATTGGCAGCCTGCCTTTTTTAGTCACCGTTTTTGCTAAATTAGTCATAGCCTCAGATTGAAGTTGGATGATGCGCTGAGCCAATCTTCACATGAGTTTCTCAGGTCCCTCAGATCTAGAAGAAAATATGTCTTTAACTAAGAGGGAAGGTATTCCTGGTTCCCGCCCATACAAGACATGGAATGGGGGCATTTTTAAGATCAGGTGGTAGTTAATCTGGTATGCCATAAGAGCACTGGGTAATAATTGATCCCAGTGAAGAGGATCAGAGGAGGTCATTTTGCGTAGAATGGTAACCAAGGTTCCATTGGCTCATTCCATGGTCCCATTTGTGGAGGGATTATAGGAGCCAAAAAAAGTTGCTGGGCTCCCATGGATGTGGCCAGAATTTTGACTACTTTAAAGGTGAAATTCTTACCATTATTGCAGAGTAATACTTAGGGGCAGCCATGACGAGAGAAAAATATTTTGATGTAATAAGGTTAGAACGCCAGGCAATACCTGAGGCTCCAAAGGACTGACGCCCTCAATACTAATGAGTTGCAACAAACAGTGGCGTGGGATTTTAAGCGTGAATTTCGTGTCAACCACTCATTGTTCACCAGGCTTAATCAAGACCTCATCTGCAGCATAAAAAAGGGATACTTTCTCTATCATCCACAGAATTGGGCAATTTCTTTGTGTTGCTCCCAAAAGTGGTATAAGATAAATGTATAGTTGAGGGGGGATATTCAACCAGACAAGAGTATTTGTGCTTACTGGATTTTTTTATTGGAAAAACTAATGGGCTTTCTAGTTGAGTAACGAGAGGAAACCTTACTTCATGTTGATTATTCTCTTGTACTCAAGCATAAATTGAGGGATGATGAGCATATCATATGTATTGTTGTCCAAAGCCACAGCAGGCTGATAAAATAAGCTTCCCAATTAGAATGGGAAGGGAGAGTATGTCCTGATTGCACAGGTTTTATTGAAGCATGCAGTTCGAAATTTTTGCGGGTACTCCAAGTCAGGCGCTAGCTTTATCCTCTTGATGAGCTTAGTGGAGATCACGTTAATTGGGTAGCCAGTGTCCAGGATGGCTGATATTTGGACCTTTTGAATGACCATTTCAACCTTAGTGAGTGTTCCTCCGAAGTTAAGTGACAAAGATAAGACCTCCTTGAGCTGAAATGTGGAGGTTAGTTCTTTAGCATTCTCAGGGTATTTATACAAAATGGAAATCATAAAATTTTGCTGAAGAGGCCGAGTCAAGCCAGCTAAGAGTTAATCACCATCACTGGAAGTGTCAGTAACTTTTGGACAACCTAGAATTTGACTGAGGTACATTTCCTCAGGTATGTTTGACTCGTCTACATCTCCAGCATTCAAATGATCAGGAACTTCTAATTCCATGGGGGCTCCCAATATATATAGTAACCAACTTCATTATGAACCCCTCAGATTCCTCCTCAAGGGTATTCTCAACAACTGGCAAGGCAGATATAGAGGGAGGAAGACAGCCACAGGAGTTAGGATATCTTGAGAGCGCGCCTTTATCAGCTCAGCTGAAGGGGAAGATACAACGAAGGTCGCTGAGTCATAGCAGGAGTGATATCTTTTTGAGTCGCACTGAGGTAGCAGGGTGCACTGGAGGGATAGGTGTGCTCACCTCCAGCTGTTCTACAGGCGAAAGCTCCTAAATTGTTAGGACTGAAGGTTCCAACTCAAATTCACTTATTGTTTCATAATAATAAAATACATCAACGTCTAACAGAGCCTGTTTTATGTTAAGGATGTTTTTTAAGTAGCGCTTTACTGAAATGATATGCCTGGCGAGAGAAAGTTGAGAAGATAACCCAGTTAACATGGCAGCAATAGCATCAATCAGGGTTAGCATGTTAGTTTTGACAACCAATGCACAGCGAGGTAAATCGCACCAGCAAAAGCAGCAGTTGTTTCGTCCTCATTTATGCTTAGGCGCATAAAAGCCTGTTTATCCCTGTTAAGACTCTTCTGTGAACCAAATTCAGCTAAGATAACCTCTTCCCAGTTATGTAGGTTTTCCACTTATGAGGCTATCATTTCCTGTGCTAGACGACTCAAGCAATGGAGGATGTGTTTGATTCTTTTCTTGTCTGATGAGTCTTGCATTACAGATTCATAGACGTAAGAACAAAGCTATGCTCCCTTCCTTGGGGTTAACTTTTCCTTAAGAGGGAGTTTACAAGGTCGCTGATCAAGCTCCTTGAGGCGGAATAAAGCGCTTGCTAGTTGCTTTTCAAGAGAAACAATCTTTGGTGTACAGGGATCCCCTGTAGTGACCACCATTTTGTAGGAATCCTGCTTATCGTTGCTCGCTGGTGCTTATGCCACTTGATCACACAAATGTTTTTGATACAATAAAAATAAGCACTACCAAAACTTGGGTTTTATGATGTTTTACTAGTAACACGGGGAAAACAATGAAAGTGATCCCCTTGGTATCTGGCTGATCCATATTTAAACTGTATCAAGGGTTGGAGGGAATTCAATAGTAAGTTCAGAATGGCTTGCTACCATCCAAATTAGAAAATATGACAACGTAGCCTATTTATGCTCAAAATACTCACTCAGTTTAGACTGATCAATAGATGGGGAAATAGTTTAGACAATATGTACCTGTGGGGTAATGATTTAGTATGCTTTAGCCAATTTCCATTGGCTAAAATTCTTTCACCTTTAGGGACCTCCGCCACTCCTATAAAAGGGGTGGTCCCCTCTAGGTGTTTGAAGGGGATCAGGAATGGCAGGGGGAGAAACAGCCGATGGGCTTTTCAGGATCCGCCATGGGGTCAGAGTAATCCAACTGCTCAATTTTTTTTGCCCCTCTAGTATTCAAAATTACGTTAACATGATTAGCAGGGTTCCACCAATAATTGACCAGGGTCTTTTAGTCAATAAGATTTTTATTATCAAACTCCCTCTTAAGATTATCACATACTCATAAATGAATGACATTTCCCTAAATCATCTGATTTTGACATAAACATTCTTTTTTTCAGCTGAGAGGGAAAATTTCTGACAGTTTAGATTATGGCAATAAGAAATTTTATAGTGGTCTATTCTATAACAGATGGAAAAAATTTCAGCTGCCATCAACATGGCCCAAAAGAAAAGACTCAGCGCCACAGCACTGCAAGCGCATGGGGATCTGCTGGGCAATGCTAAAGTGATGAGGAGCGATGCACGCAGTGGCGCAAGGGGCATAAAGATGCTATGCACCAGTTGAAATGGAGAAGTGGATAATGGGTTTTGTGCCATAGACTCAAATCCCTGATATTATTTCATAAGGTAAGATTTAGAAAAAACATAAAAGAAGGTTTTCAGATGATATCAAAAGGGTGCTATCTGTAGGAAGGCAAATATGATTGGTGAGTTTAGTGGGATGCTTATATAGATTTATAATGGTCACTGCATGGGGAGGATACCCCAAAGGTAGAATATGGACCCTTTATCACTGCCTCCTTGAGTTCAATCCCAGTATATGAACTTTGGGTAGGGTACAATTATGACTTTGTTGGCATTGCGCACCAATGCTCCAAACTGAGATAGTATTTAGCAAGGCAGTCCATGGAGTTCCTTGCCTATCATACACCATGCATGGAGGGTTTCTGGGTTTTATCCTCCTTTCTATTTTCTTCAGTTCCCCTTAATTGGTGTGGTATCGTCCCCAGGTTGGCCCACCTCAAATAAAAGTTTAAATTTTTAAAAGTTAACGGTTAAAAAATTAATAATTCAAAAAATTTAATTGTTCACCACAGCTGTAGACACATTTTTCCTATAGAAAACTCCAATATAAAAATAGTCAAAAATGGGCGGTTTTCAATAAAACATGCTGGCACAAAGAAGGCAGTTGCAAGTTTGATATTTGATTGGTTGGCATATTAAAAAATGCGCTCATAGTTGACTCAGAGGCAAAAGAAAGTGGCAGATAAAGGAAGTGCAATATAGTGTGGTAACTTGGTAAAACACGCATGAAGTCCAATGTAAAATCCTTAGGATGAACAAATTGACCTGAGGAATTGGGAGGACTTGAAAAATCAGAACAAATGCAGTTTTCCATAGGGCAGAGGATGCTAGGTGGAATTTCACTGATGCCTCATACAGGAGCATCAGGCATTAGAGCTTAGGAAAAAGATGTTAAATCAATCTTCAGAGCTTTTTTGTTGTTAATTTCACTTTAGTTAAAATCCACTCAGAAGTTTCTATAGCTGAAAGAAAAGGTAAAGACTATACTTTCTAAATCAGGCAATTTCAGTTAGGTAAAGTAGCAAAATATTGGCTAAATTGATATGTTTTGTTATATGAATATAACTTATATATTAAATTATGCAAAAAAAGTTCTGACTAAAATCATATAGATTAGAGTATCAGTTTAGGTAAAGCTAGTATCTAAATTCAACTTTCTAATATAAGACTCTTATTAAATGAACTTTATGAATTTAATTTCCTAAAGACTTACTTGTTTTTTATTTTTTATTTGTTTCAATTGATCTATACTTGTTTATATTTGTATAATTAAATCAAAAATATAGATTTTTTGCTATCTGATCAGGCTTAAAGCTGACAAAGGATTTTATGTATTTGTCCTTAAAGCAGCTATAAACGCTAAAAAGTGATAATATAAACATGTCATAAGTACTATATTTAGTTTTCAATCTTTGTCAACAGATATAAAATTTGCTTGTAGGTGTCTTTATTAATGATATATAAACAAAATCCTAAAATTAAACATAAATTCTGGTAGATTTCTATAGTCAATTATATATGATTTATTAGAGGTAATGCTTGAGTGGCTCGCTTGCTCAAGGGGGTGCTGCCTGAAAGGATTGATCCACTCTTGGTAAATTTATATTTAAACAATGCATTGTCTGAAAATTTGGAGCGACTTATTTTGAGTGTGTATGATTTTTACTCATAGCTCCAAGCGTGTTCAACCATTATAAAGCCTTGTAATAATATGTAACAATGGTTTTTTCTAAGCACACTAGAGCTCCTCTTATTTTCTAATAAGGATATTAAAGATACAACTAACCCTTTAACAGTATTTCTTCTATATTTGGCTTTAAAAGTACCAGATAATTTTACAACAATAAAGGCAAATTCTTGAAATAAGTTATTTCTTATATTAACATGGAAAGTATAAAGAGTAATATGGGGGTTTGAGGGGTCTTAAAGTAGGACTTAATGTATATTAAATTAAATTTTTCTCATAAGATTTTGTGTTTATATTTTGGTTTCAAGGTTTGGGGAGTCCAATTCCCTGATTTCATCAAGAAGAGTCTTAACTCCCTTGATCCCAGCAAGGCGGTGAAAATTACCGCCAACCACAAGGGAACTAGTCACTAGTTATACTGGGAAAAGAGCATTACAGAAAATGCCAGAGCAGATGGGACCCAAAGAAAGGGTATAAAACGCAGAAAATATAACTAGATAAAAAATAAATGACAATACTTAATTATACCCTAAAGAGTTGTCCATAACCAAGTTCAGATTGGGGTTAGAGGTGCTTGGGTGCCTCAATTAGGAGGGGACCAGGACGACACAGGTGTGTACCAGATTCCATTGTTAAATTGGAATAAAATAAATTGTCCTATGTTGTTGAGACCTCCTCAATGAGGTCCACGCACAGGTTCACCCAAGGGACCCTACATAAAGAAATTTAAACTAATGGGTCTTTATAAGCAAGTTAACCACCAAGGAAGTTTGGTCTCAGGAAATCATTAATAAACACTTGTTGGAGAATCATAAATTTGCAGGAGTGATAACAAGCTCAAACAAGCCAATAAGCGCACACTACCAGAAGCTGTGGTATTGTAGCTCAAGTAAGTCCAAAATCAAGTTATTGATTGTAGCTGAATTCTTTCAGATTTGGCAATATTGAAAAACAAATGGGTTTTGAAATCCCGTTCTCCAAGCTACCATAACAAACCGTCCTCATTGATAAAGCTGGTGCGTTTTAACGCCATTGATGTAACGCTAGGCAAACCATCACACGCACCCTAGGACCAGCTTGAGCATACTTTGCCTTATCTCCAGCGTTGGTCTAAGTATGCTTCAGATCAGAGAGGCCTGCCAACTTTACCTGCTTAGCCACCTCACGCCCAGCTTTATCTCTACAGTCAGTGCCCTCAATTGTGTCATGTAAATATGACATTACCCTCCCATTCTGTTGAGGCTCCACCCCATCCAGGGGCTTCTTCCAGGAAGAAATTCTTGTGGGTAGTGCAGGCTTCATGGTGGCGATACCTTGGTTAGATTTGGGTCCTGCTGCCTTAGAGAAACGTTCTTGGAAGACCTGAATCTGGTCTTGGGCATGGACATAATCGCGTTCTAATACATACTGTTCTCAGCTTCATCAAAACCTTCCAGGTTACCAGGTACTCATGTCTTCTTCTTAAATGGGGATAGGGTACATTTTTCCTCCATTTCTACTCTGGCGCCCCATTGACGAAATAAGCCTCTGGAGTCTCTTTTGGGGGCCCTTAAACAACAGCAGCTTACTTTTATGAAAAATAATATAGATTCAGAACGATGAGGGATGACCAACTGGTATGGGGCATGGACCACCTTTCTGACAATATGTAAGCCCTATTATTGTTGGTCCCATTTTTTCATGTCTGCTTGATTGGCATATTTCTAGTAGTAAACATCAAATGATCCTCTTCTTTGTATGCAAGACCTAGTCATCTATTGGAATTTTGTAAAATTCCTCTGTTCCCAAAACATCTACCCCAAATATTCTCCCAATAATATCAGAGGGAAATTCAATGAGTCTACTTTTGTCAAGCTTAATAAGAACGATCATGCTTATCCTGAACAGGTGATATAAGAAGATTTGATTGCTCAGCGATTGAAAAGATCTGATAAACCCCAAACTACTTTGAAGCTTAGAAGCATTCAATCCTTTCGTTATTAAAAATAGGTCTATATAAAACCTTATTCTTACTATCGTACACAACTTTTTGGAGAATCTAGCTAAGTAACCTTAAAAATACCTAATATTTTCTGAAGTGTAATTCAAAACTTCAAAAGTGGAGCTCACTACAGGTGTCAAACGGGTGACTTTGGCGTTATTAGAACCAGTGAAAACGTCAATCACTACACTATACTATCCTTTACGCCTGAAGAATCTAAGAATGATGAGCAAGGCAGTATTCTATGATGGGTCCATACCACTAGAACTGAAATCCCAAGGGTGCCATCTAAGTTGGAATTCCATGCCAATTTATAATTTTATGGTCCCAATTTAAGCTTTATTACAAAATATTCAAATAAAGCCCAAGATTTTAAGAAACATCATCAATCAGATGCTCAAGTGGGTTCTAATTTCTAAAATCATTTTCTCTCGATCCTGGACTAATGCTGTACCCTCTATGATGAGGGATTTAACTCAAACTTCTCAGTACTAAGGATCGATACTGAGCAATATTTACACCAATTTGTACACCCTACCTTCTGCCACTTAAAAAAGTAGTAGGAATGCATCATCAAGGGATGCTTATTTATTAGAAGGATTCCAATCCTTAATAATTATGTTTCTGAGTTCTTCAAGTCTTCTTCCAAGTTTAGCAAAGATAAACATAACTCTATTCATAATAATCTTCTTAATGAAGTGCAACAACTTGTTCAGCTTGATCATGGAATATATAGTTTTGTTAACCTACAATTAATGAAGCGAGCCAGGAAATGTTTGTTGAATGGAGAAATACTTTTCCTAACTCTCTAATCACAATCAATTGGTGGAAGGGGAAATTAAAAATTTCCTCTTTCAATTGAACAGTTGTACTCTGGAATTAGATTTCAAGCTAGTGAAATTGAGAAAACCTCAGGGATCTGAGACCTCCAAGGAAATAAGGTCCTCCTGGTAGAGAAGGACCTCTTGGGCCACATGGGGGTGAAGGGCCACGTGGACCTACTGGTGCTGATGGACCTCGTGGACCCCTGGTGCTGATGGGCATCCAGGATCTCTTCAGAAAAACGACTCTCTATTAAGGATGATTAACCGCTTGCATGAGCAGTTTCATAAAGTTTCCAAGGAGTATAATTTAACTCCCAATGGGGTACCTATTGATCCTCTGTTGTCACTTCAATCCTTATCTGACGAATGAATAATATGGTAAATGTGCTAAGGAAACTAATATCTTTCTACAAGCCTGTGAAGCTAAAAAGATATGCTTCAAACGAATTTTAGAAGCTTTGTAATTTAAATATCATGCATAGTAGGAGAAAATTTTCGAGTTATCTCGCATATTGGACGAAAGAGTGGGGCATTCTGATCTTAGAATCAAATTAATGACATTTGTACTGAGATAGCTGGTTCCTATTTTAGAATTCTTCCTAAGCTTCTGACTCTGACTATTATGTCTCCACTCAATTGAAACAACCTGGAGTGAATATTTTGATAGCCAATGCTCCTATGAGTTTTAAATCTGCATTCATGGATAACTACTCTTCTGTGGAAGGCAGTATCATCTACTTCCTCTATTTATATGAGAAGGCTCTGAGTGAGGCTATGGACCATTAGAAAATGAATTATTTACCAAATTGTTTTACTCAATTAGCCCAATATCATGGTACCTCATTTGATGACTTGTTTTATTTATCCCAGGTTAAGGAAGCACTGGTCAAAGAATTTGGGAGTAATCAAACCTTATTCTCTCAAAAACAGGCTTTTATGGGCATACAGCCCATCAAAATGATACTATCAAGGACTTCACCAATCAATTTTATAGGAAGGCTCAGACTTTGGTAGCATGTGGCCAGTTAAATTAGGATGATGCTATTAAAGCGGTTATATCTGCGTTTACTTTTAGGACTCAGATGCAAGTTTATCTTATTATCGTCAAAAAGAACTTAATAAGTATCTTAGATATAAATGAGGCTTGTAGAATTGCCTCCTCAATTTTCTGAAAAACCCCAAGCCTACAATTTTCCAAAACCCAGTCGTCCTAAAATATATGAGTGCCATAAAAAGCTAGAGCTATTCAGTGTAACTATTGTCACCAATACTTAAATACAAAAAACCGTTTTTATAAAAAGGAAGCTGATAAAAAGAAGAAAAAAAATACAAAGCCAAATAAGTTTTATCATGTGATAATGATATGAGTATACAGCAGGATCATTAAAACCCTGTAGAGTATAACAAAAAGAATATTCTTCCTATTCCTTGCCCTCCTTACTAAATTTACCCTCTCAATTTGGAAGTATAATCACCCATATTGATTTCTAAGTGAATCAAATTTATGCTAAAGCTATTATTGACACTGATTTTTTATGAATGTGGTCTCATAAAAATTGATCAGGTGGATTAAATTAATGCCTGATATCTCACAGTATGAAGAATTTGACATTGCAGGACCTCAGAGTACTCGCTCAATTGGACTTTTTCATCACTCCCATTGAATATTGGGAAGTTAAATTTTACAGTACCTGTAATTGTCCTCAATAACTTAAGTTATGACCTTCTCTTGTGAATCAATTTTTGCAGGAATTCAATGGAATTTTATTAATTAACCCAACTCTTCTCTATCTCTTTTGGGGTATAGGGTCCATTGCTTTTATCTGAACATTCTCAACATATTAGACGTCGGGTATGTCTGGCAAAGGGATTAAAGAGGTCCTATTGCATTCAGTATCATGCTTAGGGTCCTCAAGTAAAATCACCCCCTACAACGGCTGACATAGAGGAAGGGATGCCTATTTTCTCCCCTGAGATTGTGATCATTCCGCCAAAGTCCTAAGTTATTGTCAATCCATTTATACATTTTTTATTCCCAAGGGTCATTTATTAAAAATCCATAGCATTTCTAACTTTATGTGGGAGAACTTGCCTTGTCCTGGGTTATTGGATTATGCCTATCCTGGATCATTATCTGTTTTATTGGAAAACCTAACCAATGAACCAAAAATGGTAGAACGACAAAATCCAATAGCCTATGTCAAACTATTTCCCTTATCTCAAATTTATGACTTTTAGCCTTTTGGCATTCTACAAGAATCTGGGCTGGAACCCAATCAGGAGATTCTTACCGTGGGACCTGCAATAGGAGAAAACCTTATTTAAGAACAGGAGAAACAAATGCTTCAATTGTTGGAATAATACTCTAACATATTTGCCAAGCATACTTACAATTTTGTAAAATGAAGGGATATGTATACCATCTAGTACTAAAAAAAGGGATATGTATACCGTCAAAATTGGAGATCACTCTCCTATCTATGCCAAACCTTATTTAATTCAAAAGTGGAGGAAGCACAGGTCACCAAAGAATTACATCAACTCTTGGAGTCTGGATTATTAAAATCCTTTAATAGTCCCTGGGCCTCACTGCTGTTATTGGTGAGGAAGAAGGATGACTCACATCAGGCGCTTATAGATTATTGCAAATTAAAGGCAATTACTCATCAAGATAGCTACCCTTTACTAAGGATTGATGATTCACTCTGGTTGTTAGCTGGCTCAACCTACTTTTTTGGCGATGGACTTAGCCAGCAGATATGGCAGATTGACTTAGCTCCTAAAGACCGAGCAAAATGTGCCCTAATATCTAGTAAGTGTTATTTGAATTAACTATATGCCACAAAGGTTAAGAAACGCTTCAAAAACATTCCAGAAGGCCATGGATGGTATGTTACAGGATTTAAAGCTGACCTGTGTTTTGGTATCTTTGGGTGATATTACTTTATTTTCAAAAACATTTACTGAGCATTTGGATCATTTAAATTTTTAAATTTATTGCGGGGAAGGCCGACCATGGGACGGACACTTCCAAATATGACTCAGGAAAGATAAACTTAGTACCAGGGGAGGCACCCCAGAGAAGCGATGCTATCTCTTGTTGCCAACGGAAACCACTTATGGGGAGGGGGAGGGAACGTGTGAAGGGGCCATAGCCACTATTGAACACGTGTGGAGGAAGAGGTCTGATTTGATGTACCAGACTGGGAACCAGGAGGAGACCAGCTGTTGGCGACGTGGTGGGAGATACCCAAACATCCACGCTTGAAAGTGGTCCACCAAATGAGACCAGAATCTGTGGACAGCTTCTGGGAGGGTGGGGATGGAGCCAGCGAGGCATCCAAGACAATCGTGTGGATAGTCCACATGGCGATTGCAACCACCAGAGCCCGGAGGGAGGGTGGAAGGGGAGGCCATTGATGAAGCAAACATATCTCTTGATAGACTGAAGGGATGCGTTTGATCCTGGCCTAGCAGACGTTGGACTTCACGCCATATCACTTTAGAGGTGGGGCACTTCTCCAAACGGTGGAACAGCGTTCCATACTGGCCACACACGACACAGGATGAGTGTAAAGCGTTAGAGCGCTCAGCTGTACGATACACCCGCCTTAGGCAGCGCCACACATGGGAGCGGACTTGAGGCTGCAACAGAGGATGGTGTGCGTATTTCCAGATAGTCTTTTGGGTCTCAGTGGAATAAGGGATGTCCATCATGTCCAGGTAGTCCACCCTGGATAGGACATGGGGTCAAATGGGGATCACGCCATCGTGGATGGGTAGCCCCTGTACCTCTTGTGTGAACTGAGGAGAGGGGCAGCCTCTTTGGGTTGTATGTCCACTAATACAAATTCTCCACTAAGCGCTCCGCATGGAGAGGAGAATTCGTTTGTAGTGGGGTTTAATCCCGTGAGGACCTGTGGCTGATGTGTGTGATGCAAGGTATTTCATCAGGGAGTGGGGTTTTGATGGATTGTTGAGGCCCAAGGCTCGGGAGAAGTTGGAGTGGGCTGCGCGGGACCAGTGTTGGGATGGGAGTGTAGGAGCGGTGACAGCCGCGATCCAGGTGCCCAGGATCTTGGCAGCATGGGCTTTGAAGTCAAGCAGGCCCATGCCACCTTGATGATGAGGGCCAAACATGACCTCCAGCCGTACTGGTGGAGGGCGGCCTGACCAAAGCCATCCTTGCAGCAAAGCATACAGGGATTTAAAGAAGCTTGGGGAGAAGGGGATGGCGTGGGCTCTGAACCAGACTTTGGATAGGAGCATAGAGTTGGCTAAAACAACCCTGCCAGTAAGGGAAGTAGGGTGGGCTCTGAAAGAGGCGATTTGCTTCGTCACGTTGTCCAGAATATGGCACTCCATTACTGCTGACGCGTATCCGCCTGCCTCCATCCACACGCCCAGATGGTGCACCGGTCCTATGGTAGGACTTGGCATGAAGGGGAGCACCAGTGGAGCGGTGTGTGTTGAGTTAGTAAGGCGTGGACGTGGGCGAGCAGATGGGCTGGGTTGGGAACTACTTGCTGGGGCCCAGCAGTTCTGAAACTGACCAAGGAGGATGATTTCAGTTTTGGAGGCGTTCAGTGTCGCATTGCTTACCCAGGAATATTCCTAGATGAGGGCTTCAAGCGCGCATGCATCTTTATTATTAGGCACCCCCACCACGCAGTCATCTGCAAATGCCATCATCTTGACTGGGGTTTGGCCTGGCACATGGACCCCAGTGAGGTGGGATTCACATTTCGCAGTAGTGGGTCAAGGCTGAAGTTGTATAAAAGTGGGCTGAGGGGGTCTCCTTGTCGCAGGCCCCTTTAAGGGCAGACTACTTCCGTTAGGAAGCCTGGGCCACGAACTGCCATTGTCGCAGATTCTGTGAGCAGCATCACCCAGTTTATGAAGCGGCGGGGTAGGCGGAATTTATGGAGGCAGGCCCTAAGGTATTCCCAGTTTACTCTATCATAGGCCTTTTGTTGGTCCAAGAATACAAGTGCCCCAGAGGCTGTGGACTGACATACATTAGCCACAGAGTGCACGTTATCCCAAATCAACCTTCTGGGGATAAAACTGAATTGTTCTGGGGAGATGGTGGCAGATGCTACAGTCCCTAAACGGTTAGCCATGATTTTTTTTAAAATTTTGGTGTCAGTGTTTGTTAGGGAAATGGGGCGCCAGTTGGCTAAGTCAAGCTTATCCCCTTTCTTGAAGAGTGTGACAGTAAAGGCCTCATTTCCTCCTGGTAGGAGGCGCGTTTCCAAAAGGCTTTGGTTGAGTGAGGCTAGAAGCAATGGGGATATATATTTAAAATATTTTTTGTAGAACTCATATGGAATGCCATCTGGGCCTGGGCATTTTCGGTTTGGCACACCGCAAATGGCTGTCCATAATTTGTTCGGTGTAATTAAATTCATTATTTCTGGGTATCAGAAAATGGTGCGGATATGAGCTCAGTTGAGAAATTCTGCCATTTTGGCTGACTGAATTGGTTTAGCTCAGTATAACTCGGAGTAATATTTTTGCATTTCATTTGCACATTGGCTGGTATGTTCGCAATGGAATTATCCAATCTTCGCACCTGTGTGCAGGCCACACTCTGGTGTGATGCGAAAATTTTTTTAAAGAAGTATGCGGTGCACTTGTCACCTTTAGTGATGCGTGTGGCTTTGTATTGGACACAAACCCAATGTTTGTGTTGCCTTTTGAGTGCGTTGAGGTGGGCGGCTGCCTCCGCCCACTTCCAGCCCCATGCAGAGCTGTATTCTGTGGCTGGAATGTTGGACTCCAAGTGGGCCAATTCTGCCAGCGCGTGCGAGATAACTGCTGATGTGGCTCGTGAGCATCTGGAGGAGAGATGGCGATAGTGGCAGATGGTGTCCTCTTTGAAAGTTGCCCATGTGGAAATGGGGTCCACGCAAAACGGTGCAACAAACAATTTCGCCAAAGTTGCCTCTTCCACCCATGTGGAAAATCCTGGCGACGCGAGCTCAGGGGGCGGATTTTGCACCAATGTGGGGCCTTTGCAACTGTGATGGGTAAGTGGTATGTTATTGAGACCAGTCAGTGGTTGGAGAATTCCATTTTTGTTGTTTTGAAGTGGGAGATGTGAGGTTGGAATTTCGCTGGCATTAGAATAAGGTTGATGCGGGTCATGGACCTTAATTGGCCATTGTGGATGTGGGGATGCATCATGTTTTTGAGCAATGGGGCATGTCATGGCAGTGCATCCATTAACCCAAGGGTGGCTTTTAGAACGTGTAGTTCTACATGACCCTGTGGGGTGTGGGGTGAGGGTGGCTACTGGTCCATTGGTGAGGTTAGCCAACAGTTCATGTCACCAACTAGGAAAGAATCGGGGGGTAGCGGGAGGTATTTGACTAATGAGAAAAATTCCTGACGCTTGTGTGCACCGTTTGGGGCATAAATGTTGATGATTGTGTGCGCAACGTCAGCCCACGAGAAGGTGACAACTAGCACTCAGCCATTTAGGAATGTTTCAGAGGATGTGAATTTGAAAAATTTATTTTTCTGAAATAGCACCCCACAATGCTTTGACCAAAAGGATAGGGATGGGAGGAGCATTGTTTTCCAAGCTTCCTAAGAACCTCGTGGACAGTGGGACTCCTGGAGGGCCAGGATATCCACGGGTAAATTGTGTTGTAAAAAACTCAGTTTCCTAGCCCAGGACAGGGAGGCCTTGAGTCTGGCGATATTCAGCATCCCTAGAGTGAAGGTTTCCCCCATCACACCTTAGGTGTGCAAGGGGTGGGCCCCTGGGCCCACCAGCCTCTTCAAAGTCCCCACGGGCTTTCACAGCAGCGCAGGTGTTAGCAGCAACACTATTGGGGTTTTTGTTAATTTTTGTGGAAAGAGTTGCATTGGCTTTGGCCTTCACTTTTTGTTTTCTTGACGTCAGACGAATTTTTTGCGGTGCAGATAAGTTCAGTGCACCGTCGAGCAGGGCAAAATTTTTTTTTCAGTTGAGATAGGTCCCAAGTCAGTTTTGACCAGAGCTTGGGTGCAATGATTGGGTGAGATCGAGTCTCCTATTGGATCCTCGGATTGAGTGGCCCACTCAGCATGGGCTTCCCAATCTGATTGGTTGATGGATTCCTGAGTTGCTTCCACCGCGAAGGTTTCCATGTCCTCTTGGTGTTGTGAGTGTGGGATAACGGTGGTGGCCTTGGCCGTTTCCTTGGCCGCGGCCCTACAGGCCTGCTTAGCCTTCTTCTGTTCTTGCGGGGAGATAGGCTTTACCAATAGGTAGCAGCCTTGTGCTCCCCATGGGAAAGCCTCCTTGGTGCTTGCAGTTGGTTCGTAGTGCACCTCTCCGTTGGCCATGGCTGCCAAGGGGTGCTCTTGGAATGTGACACCCTCCTTGATGGGGCATGCGTGCGCCTTATGGCTGAATGCATCACAGTGGGTGCAAATGGGGGGTGCACTGTCCACGGTCACCCAGAATGGGTGGGTGGTATGCCCTGTGATATCAATAAAAGTGGAGTGCGGGATCTGGGTTAGGTCCTTTGCAATCTCCTCAGTTGGGGTCAGAACTGTGATGGCTTTGCTGGTGCACAGGTGTGGCATCAGCGTGAAGCGTTGCATTTCAAAAGATTGTATTTCGCCATATATGGCGAGACCATCTTTCAGGTGTTGTTCCAAAATGTCACGTTTTACCATAGTAGGCAAAAAGTTGAACGTGAGGAAAATTTGGTTTGATTTTGTCCATCTGGTGTATTTGGTTTCGACGACCCATTGCCCTTCAGGGAGGTCAACCACTATGCGCACTGCTGCAGCCTCATCTGCTGCCTTTTTGCTTTTGAAACCTAGGTCCAGCCAACCGTGTGACATGGAGTGAGGTGCAACGTACACCGCGGTTAAGAAAATTTTGTGTACATCTTCACAAAATTTTTCCCATAAGGCCGTTTTTTGGATGTCCAGATACACGCGGACTCCGAATTCCACTGACAAAAGTGGTTGGGAGTGTGGCGTGTTGATGTACTGGTTGCATCGTGCTTGCCATGCGAGTATCTCTAGGGAAATAGTGACCGCCAGTTTTTTAAGATTTTTGTCTATTCCACTGGATTCTCCAGGGCATTTTCAAATGTTGGAGGCCGCGGGCCTTCCAACTGCTCCTCTTACCTTGCTTGCCCAACTGCTCCCTGACATGGGCGCAGACTAATCTCCTCTGTGAGATTATCAAACTAGATTCAGTCTTGAATTGAATAGGTTGCAAAAGTGATTGCAACGAGAAAGAAAAGTTTTTGTTTACCTAAAGTTTATAAAAAGTTTAAAGAGCTTAGCCAAATAAAAAACATTTAAATATTAGCATTGCAATACAAAAATAAAATATAGTGAAAAAGATTAAAAGGAAAAAATGTAAAAAATAAAACAATATAAAAGAAAAAAGTATATAAACTAAAAGAATAAAATATATCACATCTTCATAATAATTTGGTTCGCTGTTGAGGATGGGGAGAGGACCTAACCCCAGACTTGTTGGCAGTTTAGGCTGAATTTAATAATAATAGGATTCACCTCCAGATTCGTCAGCAGATTGGGCAAAAATTAATAAATGATGAAGATCAATGGAGGTTAATTGAAAAACTTAGGGCTTATGTTCAAGTCAAAAAGGTGTAATGTTAGATACTGGTTATTGAGTTGAAAATAAACACTTTGACAACTAACAAATTTGGCTGATTATCCTCCTAAAGCTTGATCTAATACTCTATTTAAAGCCTATTGCAATAACATGGCTTGGGCCAATTATAACAACTTGGATTTAAATATATTAACAAAAGCTCAGACTGAATACACTCACACTCTTAGGACAATCTTCTCTGCAACTATATGGCTCAGGCTGATTAACTAAATATCAATTCAACCTGATTATTCTATCAAAAACTTGGGCTGAATATGCTCACAGATTCAGGCTGATTAGCACATACAAAACTTGGCAATTAGTACAAATTACTTTGGACCAATATTATTATATAACGTAAGAAATTATTTAGTATCAACTAGAAGATGACTTCTAAAAGTCCTATGGACAGATAGTCATTACAACATAATCAATTTTCCGCCCTAGGTCAAAATTTTTATGTTGGTATGCATAATCGGCATGATAGCACTTGCACATGGACTTCCTGAATGGGAGTACCTAGTGCTATTTAGAGGGCCAGTTGACATCCTAATTAGGGAGTTGTTTCTGTCAGCTAGATGATGAAAGCATATTTTGAGCTGGTCCTAAAATAATTTTGTATGTTGATACATATAATTGGAACAATAGCATATGCATATGGACCACCCAGATGGGAGTACCTAATGCTATCAAGAGAGGCCTGCTGACATCCTGATTAAGGGCATATCACTTATTTAAATTAATGCCAAAATCTCTCAGAATTTGTATTTTGTCAGCAGTATTCCAAAGCTCATTTTGAGATTATCCTAGAACAATTTTGCACGCTTATTGTTGGTGTGGTTTTTGCTTTAAAATCCTCCCAAATATGAAAGTATTTGCCACCAATTACCTAGCAATAGGTCTTAGTCATATTAGTTCAAGGGCTGAACTGAGGTGAAAAATAATCTGTTGAGGTTGTGTGCTCAAATGTGGCCAGGAGATGCCCTAGAGGTATAAATACCAGTGCCTGGCCTAATAAATAATAATCAAATATATAGTCTAATAAAGATCCAATATAATTAATCTTCATTATAGTTTTTATCTTAAATTGCTTTTAGAGATTATTAACAAGCTGGGATTACAAGATCCACAGTTTGTAACTTTGACTGCCTCAGTTGAAGCTCTCAATTACAGAAGAAAAATAAAGTCCAGAATCGGCAGAAGAGTCTGGATATCTGAATATGCCTCATGAGTTTAAAACAGTCAAAATACCTTAAACCACTGGCAAGGTTGATGATCAATCAGCTGAAATTCAGCCAGATTAAGTGTGCAGGAATTATTTTATCAAGAAAGTGATCCTCAGAAACTTATATGGCGTATAGAGTCCCCTGAATTGGGCATCTCTTGATAAATCATGGCAAGGAGCTGCTTGCAGGTGCTTGGCCACAGGATATCAACAATATAACAGCTTGCAAGAGTACTAAAAGTCTTGGCAGCTGTTCAAGAGTCAGGGCCTAGAAAACAGATCTCAAATAGATTTTAAGTTACCAAACAAGATGGGTAAGATAATTAATCCTTTATTTAAAAATGGGGCTTTATATCACATTTTCAGGAAATTTCCTAGACATTGACTGGGTCAAAGCTATGGTCACGTGAGACTTCCATTTAAAGAAATTTTCAGATTAATTTTAGGGGCCCACAAAGGTGTCCAGGCTTCAGGTGTTTGCTCCCAATGTCAATACTTGAAACGCCAATATGGCAATTGATGTTTGACAAGCTTTTAAATATACATCCTTTATCTTGTCAATATATATATTCACCAGTTAATTGGGGTTGAGACAAATTTTATTATTTTGATTAAGATCCAGATTACTATTCATTGTAAATCTTTTTATAACTTTAGTGCCTATTTTATGATTGAGAGGGTTGGTTTTAGTTAAATGAAAAATCAGCCAAACATTAGGAGTTGTAGCATAGCAGTGTGGTTCCTGCTCCATTCTGGGTCAGGTTTTGATTAAACACAGATTTGAAACCGGTAAAGGCTTAAAAACGCGGCGTGGTATATTTTTCAAGGTCAACCCGCCTCATTTACTTAAAAATAAGCCTAACAGGATCACTTATAAGAAGATATTATTTATGTTATGGCTCAGTTCTAGTTGATTGGTCAACAGCATGTATGATGCATCCATGTGGAAATGACTTAATATATTTTAACCAATCGCCCATCATGAAAATAATCTTATTTTAGTTTATTAGAAAATTTCTTATTTTGTTGGATTTTGAGTTGATGAGCAAACTGAAATGCATGCTCCTGAATTGAGCCTCAACTGATCGATTTTTGAACCAGCAAAAATGGAACCTTTACTAAAGGCATCAAGATTAGACTTGATCATGAAGCATCATGCATACAAGAATGATGGAATCACCTTCAGGAATCCTGACCCTGTTTCCCAAATCATGAGAGGCGCTGATTAACTGCTACAATCACAAGGATGATGCAGTATAATGAGTGCACCATTCAATAGGTTGATCCAGAAGGCAGTAAAAGATCCTGATCTCACAGGGTCACAAAGACCCTTAAGGCACCATGTCCCCATGTGCCCTATATATATTGACACTTTCTAACAAAATAAAGCAGTACATATTCTCTCTATCATTTCATTTTTTGACCTTTCCACTAATTTTCTACTTTGAGCCCATTTTCAGACTTTATTGGAAGTTAAAAGAACTGCTACACTGAAAAAAAGTGGTGCTCACTACAAGGGGCTCTGAGGACATCACTTTCAAGCGATTTTTTATAAAGAAACCGCTCATTTTCCACCACCACATCTACTGCATAAGTTTCTATTAATATCCTCAGATCCAACTTTTGCTGTCCTGGTGTGGGGCAGCGTGGCTCCACCCACTAGTATTACCGCCTGACAGGTAAGTACATGAAGATGGACTTGTACAGTCCGCCAAATACTTCAGGCCAATTAGTCCTTCCAAGGGACTTACCACTGCACCTTACACGAGTCCACCCAACCTGCCCCCACCCCTAGCCCTTCCTCGATTTAATAACTGCTTTTGCCTCCACGTTGAGTATGGACAATTCTTCCTGTATTCCAAAAAGCAATTATTAAGCTGGTAATGGCCATTTTTACACTGGCAGGATTTACCACTTCTACCCTTATATGGGCTATTTTTATGCAGGACTCCCCACTGAAGAGGACATGGGCACTGCTGCAGCAACGCCCTTAGTATACAAAAACACACCCATTACAACCAGCCATACATGTCTCCCCAATGATACCACAGTTTTGGTGAGTTTACAAACCTTCCCTCACACCTTGCCCCTCAAACACTATATGTGGAGCTTATGTCAGGGATTTTCACTTATGGCACAAACCCCATCCACCAATTCCTTGTCCCAAGTGGTGCTGAGCGCCTAGCGGCACCTCAGGCAATGGCCACCATTACCCCCCAACAGCTAAACATGACCCAGCACATCCCACCGCTGGCTTATTCCCATCCCTACCTGATCATTTCTTTTGGGCCTGCACTGACAACAGCCGCACAGTTTGCCCCCTTTGTCATGAATTGGACCATACCAAAAAGGCATGTCAATATAATTCATACCCTGTGAAAAAACCCCACCCATGAAACCAACCAACTGCGTTTGAATGGGGATTTTGGATGCCCCTTCCTCACAGGCTGTGTGCTCATTGAATCCGGTGCAAAATCTAGCAACCCATGCCCAAACCAGTCATTTTACACCCATGCCAACCAATCAGGCGCAGGTTTGGACCCAATTTTAATCCAAATAATTTCCCGCCCCAAAACTTACCCAACCCAAGCCATGTCTCACTGAATCAATCATACTCAATCAAAATCCCTGGGACTTATTAGATGAAGAGAACGTATCTGGTGAAATTTTCCCACCACCGGATTTCCCAATTAATATCAAACCTTATATGAATTCAGACTTAGATGACCACTTCCGCCCAAACAATTTGTCCCCAAACCCACCGCTACCACTTTCCTGAGTGATCATCAGCTAGACAATTCTGTGGTGGATTCCCCTGAAAGTTGCCATATCCACAAAGCTGTGGCAGCCTCTGTCATTGAATTTAAAGATGTGCTGAATACCCCCATGTTCCCTCCCGATTTTCCTGCTATTGCAGAAGAAGAAATCACCTGACACTATGAAGCTGAAATCACCTCTGTCAAGCAGGTCGCTGAACTGGAAGATTCTTTCCAAACCATATGCATCGCCAGAGACAATATTGCTAAATTTGCCCAGCTTCCCAACGCCTGCATTTAAGCTGAACATTAGGCTGTTAAACTTGTAGAGGCTATGTTCCAGGACCAAATTGTCAGTAAAAAACTCACTACTTATTTTACCTCAGCCCTCATCCCATGGATGCCCCAACCCCCTTGCTCTCAGCATTGATCCGCTTCTTCAATGCAGAGCCTGATGATGATCTGCCTGATCTCCCCTGCCCCTCTGTCATGATGGTATAAGCGTCTTGCCGCTGTGCCACCAGGTAAGTTATTTTTTCATTTTTTTGTGTCTCAGTTCTCATTTCGGGCAGTTATTTCATATTTTAGTTTATTTTGTTAGAGTTTTCCGTTTTAGTAATGTCCGTCCCCTAATTGAAATACCTCAAATAAGTTTTAAATTTTACAGGAGGCTCTGAGCTGTCCTAAGTGTTAACGTCCATTAGGATTAATGGAGAATACTTATAGTCACAATAATCTAACTAGTGATAGGTCAAGAAGAGTTGCTCAATGAATTAGTACCTCGCGGTATAATTTGCTGCCCACAAAGTCTGAGAGTCTATAAACCTGGGCCACGTTCCATTTCTCCCTGCCCTAATTTGATGGAAATCAGTACCAACTTCAGTAAGAGAACTTTAACAACATTTTTTAACAGTTAATAGATGGCATCTACTCTGCGGGAGCCCACTCTAACTGCTACCGCGCTTCCTCCATACCTTCTATCATCTGAGCCCTTTATACCTCAGCCCAGCTACCACCAGGAGAACTCACCCTGGTAGTAAAACGCTACCTTTTGAGCTTTGTTCAACTGTCTATTCATTACCTCCTCCATTTAGTTGAATTGCACCATCATGAAGTCTCCTGACAATTAGGGCTCACCCAACCTTACACCCCCATGTCATTGATTTTTACAACGCAGCCTCCTCCTTCATAATTCACAACCACGAGGCCATTACAATAACTGACAATTAAATAACAAAGCGGGAGGCCAAATTCTGGTATTAAAAAGCAGGATCTCAGAGTACCTCAAGGACCAGCTGCATCAGAATAACCAACTCCTTGAGGCTGCTTGGAACCAGCGCCTCCACCAAGTTGAAGATCTGGTACAGACCCTGCAACAGCACTATTGGGAGCTGACTTCTAGAAATTACACCTCTGGAGTGAAGGACTTGAAAGCCTAGGAGGCCTAAAGGCCCCAAAGGACCTGAAGGTCCTCGTTGACCTCAAGGGCCCTCAGGCCCTGCGGTATTTATTCTCATAGACCTTGATGACCCTTGGCAGATGGATGTGGTAGCAGCTCTGGTCACCTTATGCAATAAAATTTTTAATGTAGCTCAGGGATTCAAACTTTAAGTAAATGGAATCCCCTTGACCCTAGGGTCTCCATTGAGGCATTATCTGACAAAATAGACAACTTTAGCGCCTTCACCAAGCTTACTGATAACTTCATCGAGCAGCTCAATCAAACTTACAAATGGGTTTTAGACCCATTTAACCTCTTGAGAGTCAGCTTCGCCTTCAAGGCGCTGACATTTTGTCCCTAAAAGGGCAGGTCACGAATAAGGCTTCCGTTTCCTCCCTCAGCCAAATGCTGGACGATATTAAAGAGGACCTTAAGGGCCTAAGACGACGATTGAACCAACAGGTCCCCTGTGACTATGCAGAGACAGAGATTTCTGAGCCTGCACCCATCCCTGGTGTTAACATCCTATCCACTCCTCTTGTAATTAACTTTAACCAAGTTTAAAAGAAAGGTTCTCCCTGGCAAGGAAAGCATCGCCTTTTTCCTGTATGCATATGAGTGTTCCATAGAGGAGGCCACCGACCAGCATAAAGTGAAGCATATCCACTCCTTCCTCAACAGCACTGCCTGGGATATCATTAATTGCATTTGAAGGTGTGAAATACCTTGGAACAGGTCCATATGGCCTTGATCCAAGTTTTTGGCAGCACTTAAACCCTGTTCAACCAAAAGCAAGCATTATGGGTATCCTCCTGAATAAAGGGAAGAGTTTTATGGAGTTGCCAGCCACTTCTACGCCCAAGCGTGAACTTTGGTTACTACCAATTATAATTACCTTGGAAGATGTTATCACCGCTGTCACCACCACTTTGCGATCCTACATAGAGGTTCAAATGCACATGCTTGGACATAAAGATTTTACCTGCATTTAAGAAATCAAGGAAGCGATTAACTAGATCCTTGCGTTGATCCTAAACTTCAAGGCTACCTTTTCAGATCCCTCCAACTGTCTTCGGTCCACATGATCAAAAACTAGAAGAATTCTTGAACTTAATGCACCTATTGCAACAGTTTCAGACACAGCGCAAAGACCTGATGGAAACTAATTGGTAACGAGGTAGGAAAAAGCCGCCTCATGAATGACGAGGCGTTCTATGCTGACATTCCTCTCACGCCTCAAGAATTCTCTGTAACCTCGAAAGATCCTGGGACTATTGTACCTGGAGAAGAAGTTTTGGTACCTATTGATAACAAATAAATTAATACCGCTTACTCTTCGTCTGATGACTCTCCCATTTTTCTCACGCTACCTTCCTAGTTCAGAAGTCTGGTTACCCACATCACAGTTTGAGTTTATAAGATTGCAGTCCTTAAAATAGTCATTAGTGGCTCCCATGTGAACGTTATATTGTCCAAGTTATGAAGCGTATCAAGATCGCTTCGTACTTGTAACACTATATGGAGTCCACACAGCTACCCCACAACGTACTCAGTCTATAGGGGCATATTCTTCCCTACCTATCCAATTTGTGAAACTCTCTGTAACTACTCCAGCTATTGCTCTGGATAACACTAACTTATGACCTACTTCATGGAACTCAGTTCCTTTGAGACTACTCAGCAGTATTCCATTAAGATGAAGGATTCCTACCTTATTAGGGAATTGGATAACCATGAACTTTGAAACCTCCCACAATTCTAAGAGGAGGTCAAGGCCCAAGCCTGCCTACTGGAGAGTGAGGTATTAATCAATCAGCTCGAATATCGCATAAGGGGCTCTCAGAACCAGCTGCCCCCCTGCAGTTGATGGACAAGAAGTCATACTGATCTACTTAACTAGGAGAATCATTATACCTCCGACGTCCCAAGTCATTGCTGACACCAAGGACAATGTTAACATCCCTTCTGGATACCTGCTAGAGATCTGAGGCCTCAGACAGCTTGTCTACCAAGGAGGTGCTAACCTAACCGATGTGATGATAATGTTTTCCTTCAACATCACATTTCTCTGTTCTATGATAAGACAGAACAAGCTGGTGTGAAAGATAGAGGGGTTAGCGAGCATTAGTCTTGGCTAGACCCCAGATTGAAACTGAGATTGGGGAAGGACGGCGGTAAGAAGTTTCGTCAGGCCTGTGGTCGAAGAAAATGGTTTTGAAGTGGGCATGTTCTAGGTTAAAAGTGGATGAATCAAAATTGGTTCGATTCTTGGGTGTGGTGGCTCAGCCACTACGGAATTCAATCCGGCCTAAAACAATTGGTATTTTTCTTATGGCATATTTCAAAAGCCATAGTGTCAAGCATGATGGATGATCTCAATCTATGCTTGCGGCAGAGAGCCATAAGAGAAGGGACATGAGAATTTGAGGTTCTCTATGTTTTCTTTGTTTTACCAACTTGCCTAAATATATCTAATAAAGCCATTCTTAAACATTACTTATCTTTATTATTGTCTTCCAAGCTTTATATTGGTAAATTAAGTCTAACAACAGCCATGTTTGACTTATACAAACATGAGGTGGACTTTAAGATCGAGATTTGGAAATTATTGCCTCCATATACACCTTATCTTGGAGTCAGGGCATGTTGCTGGGAGTAGGTATATTTGCAACAGTCCTCTAAGGGGTTTTTATCCGCTGCTCCTGTAGCACACTCACTAGAAGAATGGTCTCAGGGACTTTTTCTGCCCTTTGGTCACTGCCTTGAGCCCTAATTCCCAATACATTCGTGGCTCATTGGAAGCGGCCAGTGAGTTACAATAAACGTAACTCATTTACTTTCCTGTGGTTGTGGTAGAAATTAAGAGTGGAGGCAAGAGAAATTGTGTTCCCTGTGTGGTATCACCATACCACTATGCTTTTAATGGTGATATTTTAAGCAGTGGTTTTGCTTTGCGAGGTATACTGGGTGCTGGAGTGTTTGTCCCAGAGTGGTGGAAAAGTGGTAGGACCGGTGAAGACTGGAGAAAGGATTCCATCAATACCAAGTTCACAGGACCATCTAGTACTAAAAAAATACTAAGTTCACAGGAGTTGGAGCTGATTCATCAGACGTTTGGCCAGGTTCAGTTCCGAGTGCAGTTGACAAAAGCTTTAGGGGGTGAGGTTTCATTCGCTTTACAGTGAGTTTTGATTTGGTGACCTTGCCAGTGAAGCTTTCAAACTGGGTACGTGAATTTTTGGATGAGCTGGTTGGTTGTCTGGATCATCAAAGAAGTGTTAGGACTTAATTGACCGAGCAGTGTTCCAGACAAGGCGCAAGATTCATCTTGGTCAACGTTGTTGCAGTGAAGTATGGGGAGGAAATTTGTGGAGAAATATGGTCGGATGTTCCGGAATTGGCCAAAGCAGCCAAGGCGCCAGAGTCCCCTCATGTTCTGTCAAAATTTTCAGGCTGCTTTTTTGTTGGAAATGGTGGCATTGCAGCCTGCGGCAACGTTGGAGGAAGAGATGGCCTTAGCCTTGCAGATGGAACAGCAGGTGGCCTTGTCTCGGCCTTGCCGGGAGTTGAGGTGTGGTTCCCAGGTGGTTCCTATGGGAAGGAGGCAATGAGACAAGCAGGTTTGGAGACTTTGTACAGCTCAAAGGGGTTCAGGTATTTGGAGGAGGTAGGAAAGTGTCTAGGGAAGCCTGAGGAGGGCGGCGAATTGCTGGGGATAGCAATGGGCTAGGCCTCATTCAGGTCCCTGAGGCACCAAAGAAGAAGAATATAATATATTATTATTATAAGAAGCCAGTGACTCTGGTGTCCCAGAATAAACCACTTTCTACGTTTTATTTATATTTATTTTTAACCGTAGAAGTGCGGAAAGGTCCTAAGAAGGAGGAGTGAGGAAAGGTCCTGGCCCTAATGGACACTGGGACTGATAAGAATTATGTGGATGAGGAGCGGGCAAGATTATGTGGATTGCCGTTGCAGGGGGATGGATAAGTATTGTTGGCGGATGCCACCAAGAGGAATTAAGTCTGGAAGGTGCAGACTAAGATCCTATTGATACAAGGCCTGGATGAGTTTTAAGAATTTCATGCTGTGGCACATTTGCCTCATCCAATGGTTCTGAGGATGAGGTGGTGGAATCAATTCCATCACAATTTGATATTATGAAGGGGAAAGTGTAGTTGTCGCCTGGGGCTTAGATTTGTGAGAGTGGGAGTTCCAGTCTCAGGGGTCATCAGTGAAGCGTATTGGGGAAATATCTTCAGTCGTGTTTTAAGGGCTTGCCAGAGGAGTACCAGGATTTTGCTTTGGTGTTTGAACCTAAGGGTGAGAGCACCCTTCCCACCTACAGGAGACTTTGCATTTATTTTTCAGTTTAAAGAGGGCTCTGAGCTGCCAAGGGGATGTCCAGTTTATCCATTGAATCCCAATCTCGGGAGGCTCTTGATGAATATGTCCATAAGGTGCTAGGTTTGGGCTTGATTGTGCCGTCCAAATAGTTTGTGGCTTCACCAGTGTTGCTGGTGCCAAAGGAGAGTGGGGAGCTACGTCCTAGTGTGGACTTCCAGTGGCTCAATGCAGTAACAGAGCCTGACCCTTATCTAATTCCACTCCTGGAAGACAATCTACCCATAATCCTGGGGTGCGTGGTGTTCACAAAATTGGATTGTAGACGCAGTCAGACTCATGTGCGGCCAAAGCACCAGAAGTATACCACGTAGAAGTGTCATTTGGGGATTTTTGAGTAATGGATTATGTTATTTGGTTTGTGTAATTCCCCACAGTCTTCCAACGAACGATTGATTGTGCGTTGGGGGATTGCTGTGTAGGTGTTGCGTTTCCTATATGGACGATATTCTGGTATTTTCCAGGTCAATAAAAGAGCACGTGAAGGATATAAGGAGTGTGTTGGAGGTGATAATCCAGGAGGGCCTGAAGTTAAGGCTATCCAAGTGTGAGTTTATTAAACTCAGTGAAATTCCTAGAATGTGGTTTTTCAGGAGGTTAGAGATAAGTCCTGATAAGATGTGAGCAATGAAGGAGTGGAAGGTCCAGAAACTGGACCAAAGTGTGGAGTTTTTTTGGGACTAGTAAACTTTGTAAGGAGTTCTCCCATAATTTAGCCATGTATGCTATGCCATTGACAAGGTTGACTGGGAATGTACCCTAAGTTTGGGGGGAGACTGAGGAAAGGGCTTTCCAGTAAGTGAAGACAAGTCTGCTGATAGCCCCAGTTCTGACCCATCCTGACCATAACAGGCCGTTTTTAGTGGATACAGATGCATCAAACTTTGCGCTTGAAGCGGTGCTATTGCAGGAGGTTTGGTATGGGGTTAAGCACCCTGTCTGTTACTTCAGCTTGAAGATAGTGCCGATGAAAAGAATTACCAAGTCTATGACAAGGAAATTTTGTCAGTAGTGGCGGCATTAGGGGAGTGACAACACCACCTGATGTACATCAGGCATCCAGTTGTAATCTGGACTGATCATTAAGACTTAGAATATTATAAGTCCCCAATCTGATGATCAGCGACAGGCCTGGTGGCACTTAGATTTGGTTCAGTATGACTTGCATATTTAGTATAAGCAAAATAAACAAAATATTTTCCAATTTTACTGAGTCATGATTCAGGGTTGGCGTTTTCTGAGGAGGAATTGAGGAGGTTTAACACCGCTATAATGTTGCTATTAAGTCTGTTTGCAATGATTCAGGGTTGGAGAGAAGGAATTTCAGGGCTAATTCAGACTTCGCAGCAGATGAGCCAGTTTGGATGGCATATTATAGATGAGACGAGAGAAGGGGAGGCGAGCAAGAGATACAGTGCATTCAAAAAGTTCTGGGACTAACGTTTTAAAGACACAACTTTACAAATAAATAAACTTTCTTTTAGCATAATTTAACATACAACCTTTCTCTCTCTATACATATTTATATTGCTAAATTTAATTGTTAAAAGGTATGCACATAGTTCCTATTTTGTATAACCATGTTTAAACCAGATGTCACATTCTTCTGAATTTTCTCTACTTTATCAAAAGGATGAACCTTCAGTGCCACCTTCAGATTATAATTATCCACTTATTCACCAGATTTGGCTCTGTCTGACTTCTTTCTGTTCTCTAATCTGAAGGTGGCACTGAAGGTTCATCCTTTTGATAAAGTAGAGACAATTCAGAAGAATGTGACAGCTGGTTTAAACATGGTTATACAAAATAGGAACTATGTGCATACCTTTTAACAATTGATTTAGCAATATAAATATGTATAGAGAGGGAAAGGTTGTATGTTAAATTATGATAAAAGAAAGTTTTTTTATTTATAAAGTTGTGTCTTTAAAACGTTAGTCCCAGAACTTTTTGAATGCACTGTGTATTTGGGATTTTCAATCCGTGAAGCTCTTATCCATCATGAAGGAAAGATCTGGGTTCTGGTGACGAGTCTGTAACAGTTGGTGTTGGCAGCTAACCATGATCATCCTTTAGCTGGACATTCAGGTGGGAAGGCGCTGGACTTTATTTGATGCCAGTACTCATGGAGGGGTGTGGGTGCGGCAATATGGCAGTTTGTGGAGCGATGCGTGGTGTGTTCCAGGTCAAAGTCCCGCCTTATGGCTCCAGGAGGGAAATTGAAACTAATTAAGATTCCGTCTAGGTCGTGGGCCTCCTTGAGTGTGGATTCTATCTTGGGGTTTTTTTCAAGTCCAGGGGATGGACTACCTGATGGTTTTAGTGGATCAACTGAAAAAGTATGGAGAGTTTTTCCCTTGTCAGTCAACCATCTCTGCATAGTAGCCTGTCAATTCTTTGTGAATGAGGTCTTTTCCTAACATGGGGTACCAAAGGTGATTGTGTCTGACCAGAAACTGCAGTTTGCATCTTGGTTCTGGTTACATCTGTTAGGAAACTTAAACTAAAGGCCTCACGTTCATCAGACCATCCCCATTTGGATGGCCAAACTGAGAGGTTAAATCAGATATTGGAACAGTATTTGAGGTGCTACGTCTTGGGGCGTCAGGATGATTGGGTAGCTGGGTGAGGTTAGTGCAATTTTCATATAACAACCAAAAGCATGAATCCATGGGAATGACTCCATTTTCACAAATCATGGTCAGCACCCAGAGGTTATGGGGCCTTGGGAGCAGGGTCGGAATCTTACATAAGATGAGCTGTCAAGTGAGACATGGGAGACCTTGAGGCTCCAAAGAAGGAATCTAGAGGCAGCAGTCACAACTCAGAAGAGGAAAGCAATTATGCATAAGTCAGAGAGTAGCGTTTTCAAGAAGGACTTTTAGATTTTAGTAAACACTCAGAAATATGCCATACCTGTGAGGAGCCAGAAGTTAGGGCTGGTGGCGTTGGGCCCATACCCAATAGTGAAGGCGTTGAACGAGATGGCTTTTGCGCTCAAGTTGCAAAAGGGGTCACAGGCTCATTCAGTGTTGCATGTTTTGGAGTAGAACCCATTCTTGGTGCAGACACCTAAGATGGCCTCTCCTTTATTTCCACTGAAAGGTGGGCTGAGGACTACGAGGTGGAGAAGATCCTGGACACAAAGTTGGTACAGGGTTGCCAATCATTTTTGGTCAGTTTGAGGGTCATCAGTTGAGAATACCACGTGGCAGAAGTCTATAGATTGCGCCTGGTGTCCTGGAAAGATCAGAAAGCTCTTGTCTAGGGGATGATGTGACGGTTGATGTTTTCCCGCAACATCACATTGCCCTAATCTTTGATAAGACAGGACAATTTGGTGTGGAATATAGAGGGGTGAGAGAGCATTAGTCTTTGAAAGATCCCAAATTGGGACTGAGACTGGGGAAGGATGGAGGCTAAAAGTTTCGTCAGTCTTGGGGTCAAACCAAATGGTTTTGAAGTAGGCATGTTCTAGGTAAAAGGTAAATTTGAATCAGAATCAATACGATTCTTTGGTGAGGTGGCTCAGCCACTACGGAATTCAATCCAGCCTAAATCAATTGGGATTTTCTTATGACATGTTTCAAAATCCATAGTGTCAAGCATGATGGATGATCTTGATCTATGCTTGCAGCAGAGAGCTATAAGAGAAGGGGCTTGAGAATGTGAGGTTCTCTATGTTTTCTTTTTTATCAACTTGCCTAAATATATCTAATAAAGCCATTCTTATACATTACTTATTTTTATTTTGTCTTCCAAGGTTTATATTGTTAAATGAAGTCTAGAAGCAGCATGTTTGGCTGAAAACAGGAGGTGGACTTTGAGAACGAGATTTGGAAGGCTATTTCCTCCCTATACACTTGTCTTGGAGTTAGAACGTATTGCTAGGAGTAAGAATACTTGCAACTGTCCTGCAAGGGTTATTTATCCTAGGCTCCTAATGCACACGCACTAGAAGAATGGTCCCAGGGACCTTGTCTTCCCTTTTGACATTGACTCAAGCCCTGCTTGCCAATTCATTCGTGTCTCATTGGAAAAGACCAGTGCATTACATTTGGGATTTCTAGATCTAGTTTATACTGGATCTATATCATTGTTGTTAGCTAAACTTACTGACAAACCCAAGGTCATAGGCCCAGACAGTTCCACCGCCTATCTCTGTCTTTTACCTGTGGGTCTGTCAATAATGTCTGAAGTTTTGGGAGCCTAAGGGACTTTAGGTTGGAGACGCCCCCACCTGTGGCCATGGTCAACACGAGTATCAGATAGGATCTCATTGAAGACCAAAAGCGTAAAGTGAAAGAATTGTAGAAGGAGTATTCAGACCTATTATTCAGGCTTTATCTACAACTTTGGGATAGGAATGGTGTCACATAATGTAGAGAATAGGGAGCTCCCCGCTTCTGGTCCCAACCTTACAAAAGAAGCAAAGTTGAAGAAGCCCAGGTGGAGATGGAGCTCAGTCAGCTACGCAAAATGGATCCTTAGTGCCTTCACGCAGCCTTGGGCCTCCCCTCTCCTGCTGGTTTAGAAGAGGATGCAGCCACAGTGTGGTGATAGACTATCGACAGATTAACTTTATCACCAAGAAGGACAGTTATCCTCTGTCTTGAATTGATGACTCCCTCCAATTGCTCGCTGAGTCACAGTATATTTCTGCAATGAACCTTGCATGGGGATTTGGCAAGTGGAGCTCACCCTTGAAGTTTGAGCCAAGTGTACACTCATATCCAATAAAAGACTATTCAAGCCCACGAGGATGCCCCAGGCCCTCTGTAATGCGCCATGGATGGGATCCTCGGGGACTTAAGCTGTCATGTGTCCTCGTCTACCAGGATGCCATCACAGTCTTCTCACAAACAGTTATGGACACATCGAGCATCTTAAAAATGTTTTCTTTCAGCTTTGGAAGTCTGCTATTAAGCTTAAACCTTCAAAGTGCTCATTCTTCCAGTCATAAATGGAGTTTCTGGGAACAAATTTTCAGAGGATGACATTAAGCTCATACCAGAATAAGTTGACCCCATAATAAAGAATATCGCAACCCCAGAGCTTAGTGATTTTCAGGTGTTCCTAGGCATGTTGGGCTATTATCATCATTTTATACCTAGGTTTGTCAGCCTAAATGAACTACTATTTTATATCCTGTGGAAGAACGTGCCTTTTAATAGTGGCCTTAACAGGAACAGGACTTTAATGCATAGAGAACTGTTATATGTAATAACCCATTTTAGTCCACCCACGTAGCCAACCCTTCTTGTTGTTCAAGTATCTGAGCAATGTCACCATCTGGGCTATCCTAGCCCAGCATGACATAAAACAGGTCGACCATCCAGTGGCCTATTTTATCAAGACTCTGTTAAGGCTAAATAACTACAATATATCAATAGGGAATTTCCGGCTGTTTTTCTAGAATCAAACATTTTTGGCCCTATCTCTATGGTACCCACTTTACAATCATCATTAACAATTCCTCACTCCGTGGTTCCAGTAGATGAAGGACCCAGATGGATGTTTATCCAGATGGGACTTACAATTGCAGACATATGATTTCACCATTGTTCATTGCATGGGCACGACTTACTAAAATTCTGATAGTCTCTACAGGATGATGGTGTTAGCTTCTTTGACCCCCAAGGAGGACTAACTCTATGATTTGATTAGCTGACATGAGCGTTGGGAGTTTTAAACCTCTAAATTACAAGCTAATAATAAAAAGGTGACATGAGACACTTAAATCAAGGATGGGCTGCTATAAAAGAGTGTCAATAAGATATGGATCCCTTATATCCACTCTTATTACTGATTTGATGTTATCCTGGAGGGCCATAATATTGTGGGACACGTGGTGGTTAAGAAGACTCATGAATGTTTGAAGTCACAATGTTACTAGTACAGAATGGTGGAGACCATCCAAGTGGTCTTGGAGGCATGTATGACTTTCCAACCACAAGACTGAGCCAATCCACATCATCACACTCAGTTGTCATATTGAAGGGGCTCTTTAGCGTCATTAGCATCAATATGATAGGCCCTCTTCCCACTAAATTACATGGCCATAAATATATCTTCCTAGCCATGAGCTATCTGACCAAATGAGTCAAAGCAGTTTTGATCCTACTGCTACTGCAAAAGCCATGGCTCTTTCCTTATTAAATCCATTTTCTCTCTGAAAAGATGCCCACAAATTCTACTTCTGGAAAATGGGTTCTAATTCACCTCGCATCTTTCTTTTGCTTCAATACCTATATTGAAGCCAAATTCTTATTTTTAAAAATGCAAAAACCACTTGAATAAGACAAAACTTATTAATTTAGATGAAATTGACGCCTTTTGCACTACCTTGGGGTGGTGGTGCACCGCCATCTGGAATCTTTCATCCACCTCCAAAGCGTTCCTGGGTTGGCTCTGCTAGCCCTCCCAACTCTACTGGGCGTTATGTTCCCCCTCAGGACTTGGCCCATCACCTCACAAGCTCTTAAGTGGTGCTCCAGAGCCCTTTGGTGCTCCCATGGAGCAATTTGTGTTTTGGCCTCTGGGTTAAATATGGGAATCTTTTCCCATATGTAAGCATGGCCATCATTGAGATGGCCACAGCGGTTTTTAAACCTTCCAGCTATATTGATTTCCACCCTTTATGGGGTTTTTTGATTTTAGCTTCTGTTCAGAAGCTGATGCAGTGGCAGCATCTAAGCTGCCAATAATTTCCAAAAACAATCCCAATTCTCGCTGTTCGCATTCTGATCCCAGATGAGGCCACTTTGGTGGTCCAGTTTGCCAGTTTGCTGTCATTTCTCTCCCCCAAATGCCTTCTCCACAATCTGATGGAGGTTTTGGCCGTTTACAGTGCAGATGGTCTTGAGGTTTGTGGTTCCTAATGGGGCCGGTCAGTTGGCAGGGCCTTGTGCATTTGCAAAAATCTGCCTTTCCATCGCAACACCCACAATGAGTGTTGAATTTTAGGTTTAGTAAGGATGGCTGGTTCTTCTTCTGCGGTAAGGTGGAGTTTTGAATGTCTATTGTATGAAGACAATAGACCAGATGGTGACTATAGTTAAGATATAACTCCTCGGTAATCACACTTGAAGCTGTATTCTTCTGTCATTACTTAGAGGATGGCACGCTGCCCTGATCTTCCTGATCCCAAGTAAATCCTTGACTTGATACAACGTAAAGTATTAATACAAAAAAGCTTATAAATTAAATTGTATATTCGTGGTAATAGTTGATTCTCAATATTTGATTCTATTCTATTGGTATCAACTTGGGATAATTTATAGGGTTTGATGTTCACCACATCTTACCCATGACACCTCAATTTTAATGTCACTTGGCCAGAGAAAGTAACGAGTTTGTTTGAGGGTCTACAATCCATTCAACTCAAGACATCCCAAACATCTCAGAGTTGGTCTCAAACTTGAATATTCTCAAGATAGCATTTCTATCGCGTCCACAAATAGCTGAACCAATACTCATCTCAAGAAATTGGCAGCACATAACAAGGCGATTTATACCACTAATTAGTAATTAATTTGATCAAGAACTCAATCAACATTAAAAACTAATTTTGACATATACAAACAAAGCTCACGTGCCCGGGTCTTTTAGTTGGCTATTATTTTAAGTCTGACAAACCAACAAAGCCCCCATGCCCATGCCATTATAGTCAAATATTATTAAGTGGAATCGCTAGGCCACAAATTTTAAGCTTTGCATAAGCTTAAAATATTCCTGATCTATATCACTGATAACTTTTATGATTTATAATAAATTAAGCATGTAAAAATTAGTATGTCCCTATCAAATACCTAACAATTAGATTCAGTCAACAACTCAACAATGAGATTCCCCCCTTACACGGTGATCAGATCTGCACCTGATCATCTTTTTGGGCAATGTCAAAAATGACCATTCCATATGCTCCTTGTGCTTGAAATAGATCATATAAAGTGCATGTGTACCACATCTTCTGCCACCGCCACTTCCACCGCTCATCCTTCTGGAATTTGGCCAGCTGCTGCCTCGCCCAAATTTTTTGAGTAGGCATGATCCTCCCGCCCCAACCTCTGTTAATTCTGGTGCTGCTTCCAAAGCATCAGCCAATCAAACAACATATTTTAAAATTTATCAGAATTATAGAATCCTGAGCTGATGACTGAGATAATTTTGGTTGATCTGCTGTGGTCAACTGTTAGCATCCTATTAGTTTCTGCCAATGCACCAACACTGGTAGCTGGCCCAGAATTAGCCGATTTAAATTTATTTGAAGTGCTTTAATGGATTGATGATACAGATCGACCTTAAAATGGTAAGCCTAAGTACTCCATGAGGTAATTTTGTAAATCCTCCCAATTCACATCCCCGCCATTTTTAATATAAAAACAGTTCCCTAATTATAAAAATATAAACAAAATGGTGGTAGAAGCTGCAGCTGCTCCAGTCAACACCCTCCTCCACCAACATCTCCATGGGGCGATGAAACCCCTTGTTGAGGGTATTTCCATCCCAAATTTCCCCTATGAGTTTGATAAGGATGTAGAATATGAAAATGAGAAACTTGCTTTTGGAGCAAGCCAAACTTGCATTAATGTGGCAATAACTTCTCCGTTTGACCCCAATTACGCCAAACCCGCCAGCACATCAAGCATTACACTTGTGTGCCTGCTCTCATCACTTTCACTGAGCATCAACTTGCTCAATACATTAAGGCGATGGACACTGCCAGCCTCATTAATGAAAACCCCACAAGTATACATCCTTATGAACATGTCGCTGATGACCCAACCCCTATGCTGTCCACCATGGTCCACCAGCTAAATTGGGCTCCGGGCAAAAGTATCCATAAAGACTCTTCACCTTATGATATGGCTTCTACTGGTTTTTCGTTATAAATTTTGATATTCAGGCGCTACAAAGGCTACGAAATTATTAGTTCCATGGCTCTAGCAAATATAGAAACAAGCGCAACTGAAGTTATTAATTCCATTGCAATACTAGATTCCAATCAGAAATACTGATTCTGTTATAATTAGACCAAACTTGAGCTATGCAAGACAAGAATAGTGGTACTTTATTAGTTAGAAATGAGGGATATTTATAAGGATAGATTTGGTAGTTCTTTGTAAGGATTTTCATGCTTCAAACGAGGTAAGATCTTTTCTAGAATAATGACTGATATTGCTGATTATTATTACTATACTTGTGATGATCAGATCTGATAAAGTTCTTATTATATGAAATTGACTTTTTTGTGGGATTTTTTTGCCCCTTTGGATTGCTTAGACTCATCCTTCAGAGGAGGCCAATAACTCCAAAGGATTGATCATCAGTCTATCTGAGAATTGGATATCTCTTGCAGGGTTTTTACAATTTCATTAGACTGAGACACCAAATTTCAATTTTGATTATTTTTGAGTCATTGCAGTTGAGAACCCAACAGATTCCTAGGCTGATAACTTTAGGGACTTTATAAAAAATTTTCTAATAATCCCTTTATCTGGTTTATTTGTATATAAAGATGCATAATGGCTCCCCCTTTTGAGTCGGGCACCACTAGTGCTAAAAAGTCAAATTTTACTTAGCAGATAATCCAAGAACTTACTTCACTTAATGCACTAAATAAAGTTTTTCCACCCTTACAACCCATCAACCAATGGGGCGGTGGAATGCGCTAATGAAACCCTTGTTTCTATTTTATGGAATACGGCCACCATCCGACCCTGCTTGCTAGAATCATTATTTACCCAACGAATTGCTTGCCTACTGAATAAGCTACCACATGTCATTAAAATGTCCCCTTCGAAGCTCTATATGGACGTGCTTCATGGCTCCCAAGTATTGTACAGATTATGCTAAAAACCGTCGCTGAGAACTCCAATCTAACTATGAGGGCCTTAGCTAATGAAATTGTACAGCTTTAAGCCCTACCCACGCAAGAATTGTCACCGCCAATAAAAGGAGACATCCCAATTTAATGTTGGATGGCCCTCCTTATCATGTTTTGATTAGATGACCTCATTCTCTTCTATCACCATCAACCCGGAGGACAACAAAATAAGATCAATGTTCTTTGGTTTGAACCTTATAGGTTCATACACAGGGTGAACTATAAGTACTGCATTATTGATGTCAATTATGGGAAGGTGGTGAATCAAGTGCATGGCTGGTTCCTTCAGCTCTATACTGTAACAGTCAGGTTGAACCAATTGTTACATTTAAACTCAAGATTTGGTTTTCTGAATATTGATTTGAAACGCTATTATGGGGTATTGAGGTTCATGTGGGCTCAGCGCTGGGCTGTGCCCCTCCCAAGCTATTCCTTATGCACCTTGGGGCACAAAGAAAAGTACATAGGGGCTCTCCAGAAGCGTGACCTTAAAAGGTCAGGCCCACGTGATTCTGATCTCAGTTCAGAATTCTCTCTTTCTCGTTTCCCGCCCTTGCATGGGTCTCTCTAGTGACCTCAGAGCCGCTCTTGTCTTGTCTTACCTGGAATCCCGCAGCAATCCTAATTTTTTATTCTTAACAAAAAAGTTGAGATCTGGCGGCGAACTTAGCTAAATGCTATGGTTTTTTCCTATGTCATTCATGGTGCCCTATGTTATTGGGATTGAATTTGTCAGCGTGTTTATTTCAGAAATAAATAAAACAAGGCTAATTTTGGGGTCAAATCCTTGCTTACCTGCGTCATCTTTTTGCGTTTTTTAATTCCCTATAAACAAGGTTGAATTGGTGAGTATGATGAGTCAAAACGCTTACCTCGAGGGAACCTCATATCAGACGACATTTTGGCGTCCATCCGCCAATTTGAAGGCAAGTTGCCGGTCAAAAACTGGGACATTTTTGTCCATTACATATACCCCCCTCTGACAGGATATTAAGGTGGCGTTATCACTATTCAAGATGACGAGCAAGCCAAAATCCATGCTCCCCTAGAATTTTTAACCTTTGACCAATAAACTCTCAATCATCACAAATGAAACCTATCCTGAAGGCACCAAAACTATATTCAATTAGGAATCATCACATGTATGAGAATTGATGGTTTCACCTTCAGGAACCCTGTCCCCGCTTACCAAATCATGAGAGGCGCCGCTTCACTGCTGAGGTCATGGGGAAATGTAGTAAAATGAGGGCATTTTTCCAGGCGGTTGATCCAGAAGGTAGTAGATGATCCTAATCTCATGGGTCCACAAAGGTTCTTGAGGCACCATGTCCCCATGCGCCTTATAAATATGAACGTTTTATGACTCAATAAAGTAGCCTATATTCTCTCCAACTTTTCGTTTTTTGACCTCTAAACTAGTTTTCTTCTTTGAGCTAACTTTTGGACTTTAGCAACAATCAAGAGATTTTTAAGCCATGATTAGTTTTTGATTAGTGGAAAAGATATTATCACTCTTTTAAAACCCCTTCAAGTCTAAACTAGGGGGTTGATGACTCTTTGTTGGTAGCACTAAATTCAAGTTAGTGCACAAGAGAGCTTTCCCATCAGTTTGGCTATTCCATTTAGGGTTCAAAGGGACACTATTTACTCAATTAAGCATTCTATCTAAGTGTTAGGTGCGAAAGTATTATCCTGATCATAACTATTCTGCCAAGGTTTTTGACTTAGATTTATAATAATACTTATGCTATTTGACCATTAACATTCTTCTCGACTAGTCAAACAATCAATTGTCTGACACCCCTGTAGGGATAATAAGGCCTTACTTTTATAGAATTTGAAGGCGTTATAAATCAAAGCTGGTAGATTATAGATTCAAGCGTATTTTATATCTATTAGAGCCTAATATTGAAAGTTTTTGCTAATTGATAAGGATGGAATCAGGGCCAAAAATTAACAAAAAAATGAAGAGATTCCTACGCCTTAAGAGTTCACTAAGAGTTTATAAAATTTTTCAAAGATGGCTGGAGTGAACCATAATCCTTGAAATCTGCTGTTCAGGTATAAACCCTATAAAGTTCTAAGCGGCAATTTAGCCTCCACCCATATATATCCATGCCAGAAGTTAAATAAATTACATCTTTATCTTTAAGAGTTTAATTTTAATAAAATACCACAAATTTTGTAAAATACTATATTAAATTTTAGTATTCATTTTTTTATATTTCAAATATAGCACCATGGACATTATGAAGTACATCTTAGAGCTAGGAAAGGCCATTGCTTACATGCTGCAGCTCATTAGGGAGGAAACTTAACTGCATATATATAGTTTAGAACTCTCCTTGATATGATCATTCAAGGATGCCAGTATAGGAAACTCTTCCATGATTTCATATATATTATCCTGCTTATAGGCCCTGTCATTAGCCTAATATAACAAACTGCATCCAGCAACCATTAGATTATGGTGTCCGTCAAATTAGATGAAGTTTAATATCCATAATTGTTTCCCATGGGCAAAAAATTAAATTCATGAGAAAAAATGGATCTCATTTTGTACCTGTTTCTTCCTCCTAACAACTATTATCCTGCGCCAGTATGGGTTTAGGTCGTCATCCCCTCCCCAGGAGGGAAATTGTTGCCCACCTGTTCAACTCAATGTACACGCAGATGTTCCCACTCCCAAAATCACTTCATGCAACAACACCATGGAAGAATCCAATTGCTGCAATCCGCATACCTTCTGCAAAGCCCACATTACCATTATTACCTATCCTGCTAATGGTGACCAGACAGGAGCCCACGTTGCCTAGCTGGTTATACGTTCAGAAGATAAGGACCTTGTTCTGGGAAATCACATAGTTCTTCCAGCATGGTATAGATAACGTACCTGTCTGAAGTGTCACGAGGCGTCTGCTTCCACATCTGAGGTCACAGAAAAAGCCAAAAATAACCACTTCCACCACCACTGCTGAGGATTGAGTCTTAGAAGTGGTTATGTTATTACCAAGGGTATGCCTGATCACCACAATGCCCCAATATTCCCCTATAGGTTTATCAAGGCTTTACTTAAAGATCTTGAAGGCGTTCAATATCAAAAAATTGGTGGATTGAGGGATATGATTGATTTCTTAAGTATCTAGAGCTTTGAATACTGTAAACTATTGCTAATTGAGCAGGATGGATTTAGGGCCAAAATTAACAAATTTTATGCAAGATAGATTGTACGATGCCTTGAAAGTTCAGTAAGCATTTGTAAAATTTTTCATAAGAGGCTGGAGTAATTCCTGAATCCTTTAATTCTGCTTTTTAGTACTCCAAAACCCCGTGGGGTTCACAGATGGAAATAAGCCTCCATATCTATAATATCCCTGGCAGAAATTAATTTTCACATCTTTTACTTATTTTTATTCCAAAAAATACCCCAAATTCCAAGGATAATATTTTTACTTAAACCTTATCTTTTAACCCTCAAATGTGGCACCATGGACTTCATGAAAAACATCTTAGAGCTAGGAAAGGTCAATACTTACATGCTGCAGTTTCTTAGGGATGAAACCCAACTGCTTATAGCAACTTTAAGACTCTCTTTGATATGGTTAATCATTCTAAGATGCCAGTGTAGCCAACAGACCCGTGATTTTTAATATGGTTCTGGTTCCTGTTTAGGGTCCCTATCTGTAGCCCAATTAGCAAACCTCGTCCAGCAACCATTAGAAGATGATGTCCATCACAATAAGCCCTTTGATAAAAAACCACATATATCAATTAGCTAGCCCCGACTTTGATTGGCACATTATCTCTATTGACGTTATAATCCCATTGACCAATAGTTTTGAGAATTTCAAGTTTTTATCAAGACAATTGATCACCTCACTAAGCGGATGATGATTAAAAAAGTCAAAGATTTAACGCCACAACAACGGCTAAGTTTATACATAGTAAAAATAGTATATTGGCATAGTTTCCCGCAGTTTATACTAGTGGGTGTTAGAACTAATTAGCATATTATATAATCCCTAAACCAATTGATAGGATGGGTGTTCTTGGGGTTTTGTCAGCGTAACTACACTCAGAAATTGATGGCACCATGGAAAGAGATAATGGTAATCTTGTCAATGTCCTTAGGAGACGATTAGAATAATCTATCCATATTAAACCTTTTTATGACTTTATCTATGTTTACTTAATTTATTGTTTTTTATTGCTAGGGAGGTCACACCCTTCAGTTATTATATGAGAAGCATCCTTAATTACCTCCTATTTTAAACTCATAAATTTAAAGAAAAATATAATTTCTACTCACTTTTTAAAGAGACTCAAACACTAATATAGTTGCAGACAGAAGCCTATACAATTCGTTGGCTAGGAGAATGAGAACAAGGATTTGAGACAACAAGGTCTGATGGACCCTACCTACCTTCACTGTTAGAGAGCAATTCCTATATTTTGATAACCATGTGTTCTAATGAACTGAAAAGTTAAAGCACATACGTAAGGACCCCATAATCATAGAGAAAACGTCCACTGACGCATGCACTTTGAAAGAACCCATCAAGGGCTAATTTATTAATAGGGTGCATTCTAAGTCCTTAAAAAAATCAGCAGAATACCAATCCTATGGCCTTGGCATCTCAGTTATAGTGTATTCGACCACTTTTTAATCGCCATATGTTTGATGTAAAGTAATAATGTTGCAATTTGGTCTGAAACCCATCCATACCATAAATTTTTTGTTTTATAAGTAAAAATACAGATAGAGAGATTGGTGATTTGGCCATCATGCTGACTGCGATTTAGGTATTAATTTTCTTTTGAAACTTTATTAGTCCATATTGCTGATGAAATTCCTAGCATAACCATGTCAGAGACTAAATTAATGAGTTAAATACTAATACACAATAAATCCAGATTAACTCGTCAGTGCTGCCTCGCTAATCATTATTTTGACCTGATTTTATGCATCCCTGCATCCTTAATCTGAATGCCTTTAAATATTATCTCACTTACCCTTGTGTTAGCGTGAAACTATTGTTAGAAGTTTTTTTTATTTTATGAATCTTGGTCTATTGAGGTGTCTTATCCCTGTTGTTATGTGTGCTAATAGCTAAAATTATTCTGAATTTAAGAAATTAATTTACTATCTCTGGTTATTATTCATATAAATGACCGAGTATTCCTAAGTGCTTAAGTTACCAGATAGTTGACACCAATGAGAATATGAAATTTTTTGGGATAGCATAATGGATGGATTGTCATGAAACCAGCAGATAAAGTTGAGACTGGCCTGCCAGTTTGGGTGCGTTAGCTCCCAGAAAACAATACAGAATGCCAAGGGCATTGATTTCTAAATTACTTAATAAATAGGCAGGATAGAAGCAAACAGAAGACGCTGGTAGGTCATAACCATCAACAAAACAAGCAACCACATAAATGACCCTAGGGGCCCAGAAGATTCAAAAAGGGGGACTCATCAGGTAAAACAGAGGGCCAGGATCTGCCATGGGGCCACTAGTGACAGAATTGGTGGCAAGGTCACAAAACTTCGCCCAACAGGGAGATACATAATCAAACATCATCAGCCCAACTTTACACCTGGAGCGCTGGCATATGGGGATATTCCCAATAGGTCACACATACAATCCACTCATTTGACAAAGGTGGGGAGCTTTATGGTGAGAACGGCCATTAGGGCCCCTTCATGGCACAACATATGAAACATGGTTTGGGGTTACTGAGGCTTATTCTGGAAAAAAATTTTTGAAAAATAAAATTTTTAGTTTAAAAAGGATAACTTATTGGAAAACTAAAGTTAAAGAATTGACCAACAACTGTACCAGTGAGGGACGGTTGCCTTAATACCTAGGGGCTTGATGAATAGGTAAAAGTTGATGAACAAAGGAGATATGAACCCAACCAATATTGGTAAAATAAATTCTTACAACTAGCTCAGCACCAAATTTTCCTTTCGCTGGCCATCTGGCTCCCACTCAAGTTTTGCCACTAAACTTTTCCTCCCACTGTAAAGTCACTTGGCTCAACATCGCTATAATTGGCGGGTAAATGAAAGTTCCCAAGGCAAGGGCATGGGAGTTTTGTCCCCCTGTATATCAAATGGATTTCCCACATTTTACTTCAATTTATTCAGTTCCTAAACGTTATTCAGATTTCTCGCCTTATGGGCACAACGCAAAATTAACAATGAAATTGGTTCCCCTGATTGCTTAAGATTCTTTCCCCCTTTGGTGGACCCCAAAATTAGTTCTGTGGAGACACAAACACCATTACCCTTTAGCTGGCGTTCCCTTCTCACTGCAACCTCCACACACTTCCCCAATTCTCTTAAGAAACTTGATCATGTTTAAATATAGCAGGAAAGGAGGAGCCCTAAAATGGTAGACCATCACCCATCTTTATCCACCACATTGGCGAGATTTGTCCTGAGTGATTAGAAAGATGGCCGACTTTTTTCCCTTTTTTTGCAAAAAGGGAACGCCTTACAGTTGAGGCGCAGGGGACGCTCCCCTGGACTAACATTATCATTTCCTCTTTGAAGAGGAAGAGCACTACTACTGTGGATCTGGCCCAAGAAGGCCAAGGGGCCTTTTTGTAGGATTTTGGGATTATGATTGCCATCAGAATGGCTATCTTCTGGGGGGATGGGAGCATCAGGTTGAAAGCGCGGAGGCTTCAACCAGCTCAGAACAATCGGCACAGTCCCTGGAATTGACCCAATTATTTTTATAGTCCAGTAAATTTTTTTCAAGCCACCAGATATTGAACATAATGGAGCAACAATAAGGAAGCCAAGATGGCGTTAATCTCAGCCTTCTCTGATCCTTCAATCCTGATTGGCTCGGTTCCAATAGAATCACTTTCTTAAATGTAGGACAACTGCGATGTGTGTTACATGAGGTATTGCTTCCAATGGCAGAAGCTTAGGCGAAATGCCCCGTTGCCCAAGTCTGCCTCCACCAGATGGGGCCTGATCATCTTCTTGCGAATTTTCAGGAAGGCATCTGCATATGCAAGTGGCGTGTATCTAGAATAACGTGCAAGTCCACCATAATATCGTGCACCAGGAGAAGTTTCTGGTCCACAAAATGCTTATAGTCACTGATAGCCATGGTTTGGTGTTCCTGAACCAGAGAGTGGGTGCTGTGAATATGTTGAGTATGGTCAGCGAAAGCCAGTACCACAGGACAAAGACATGGCCCCACTGAGATTGAAAAATTGTACCCAGTGTTGTCTTATACAAAGAGAACCCTGCTGTTTCATGCGTTCCATTTTTATATGGAAACTGAGCAAGTGGAAGATCATCTGCTCAGGTGTCCTGAGTAACACAGCATAACACCGAATGTAATGCTCAAGACCTACTTTACCCGGTCCATTTGGCCATCTGACTGAGGTTGGTACACAGTTGAATGACAAGGCGTAACTTTTAATATTGCAAGGAATTTGTTCCAAAATTGCGCCTTAAACTTGGGCCCAGGTTCAATTATAATCTCTTTCAACAACCCAAACATTGAAAATACATGGCGCACAAATAGATTGGCTGTCTCCTTGGAGGTAAAGGCAGAAGAGCAGTAATGAAAAGGGCGAATTTAGTGAAATGATCCACTACCACCATAACTGCAGTAAGCCCAATGCAGCTGGGAAGCTCAGCAAAGAAGTCAATGGACATTGAAGTCCACAGACCCTCCGTCAGATGCAGGGGGTGAAGGAGCCCATATTACCCTGAATGATACAAATTACCCGCATGCACATCATGACAATCATGATTTATGCTGGAATAACCTTGGCCAGGCCTGGCCAGTTGTAAGTCCACAAAACTAGATCAAGGTATTTTTTGTTGCCAGGGTGCCCTATGCAGGGGTATCATGGTGCAACTGTATAACTTCATTACGGAGGAGGGGAGGCACCAACAGGTGTGACCTAAACTGAATGTGTCCCTCCACTAAACAATGAAGGGACCACTTGTGCATTAGGAGTGCCAAGTGATCCAATAACTCCAAACCCTCAACACAAGCCGTCTGGGCTGCTAAGACCCTTAAACCCAACGGCACGTTAAGACTCAAATCAGCTACCAAAGTTGTAGGTAAATAAATAACTATAGATTTAGGCTGGTGGGATAAACGTGATTAGTTCTTGCCTGTCTGCCTCCGCCAGACACAGCTCATGATTGCAGCTCAGAAAGTGGGGGAGCACATTTGATGCTCCCTTCATGAATTTGTAATTAAAGATGAAGCTACAAAGGGCACGATATATCAGCGCTTCATGGTGCGCCAACTTCTGCAGCTTATGAAGGTACACTAGGGCTTATTGATCCATCCACACAGTTACCTAATGCCAAGCGCCTTGCAGAAGATACTTTCAGTGTGTCAGAGCCCATGATACAGTGGCAACTCCTTATTTTTAAATGGCCCAGGATTGTTTGGATGAGGCAAACTCTCAGGTAAAATAGGCTACTGGGTGTTCCAGACTATCATAATCCTGCAAAAGAGCTGTCCTCACCACAGCATATGAGGCGTTACATGCTACAATAATTGGTTTGGCTGGGTCAGCGTGCTTAAGAACTGGTGGAGACAAAAACACCTGTTTGACGGCCTCAAACACCTGCTAGATCTCCTTCGTCCAGAAGGATGGTACATTTTTTTCTTGTCAGGGGATTCAGATTTGCAGCCTGCTGTGAAAAGGCCGGGAACTTTTTTTAGGAAAAGGATGGTGCCCAAGAAGCTCTGCAACTGCTTCTGGTTTGTGGGGGTAGGCAATTAGAGAATGGCATCAAGCTTGCTGGGGGTATAGAATAACCATATTTCAAGACTAGATTAACCAGAAATGTAATTTCTTCACAAAAAACTCGCACTTTAATGGCTTGACTTACATTCTCGCCTTGTGCAGAGCGGCCAGCACCGCCTTCATGTCTTTCTCGTGCTGTTCAGGCATGAGAATGGACAAGAATATTGTCAATATATACCACTGCACATGTGAAGCTAATGTCCCCCAGCACATTATTTATCAAACCTGGAACATGGAAGGAGCATTCTTCAGGACGAACAGCATCACTTGGAACTGAAATATGCCTCTCATAGTCCAAATGGCAGCTATCCATTCCTAGACCTTGGCCACTTAATTTGGTTAAAAGCATATATGAGGTTGAGTTTAAAAAACACCTGGGACTTCGCCATCTCCAGGATGATCGTCTGCTCAAGGGGAGGGGATAGGGTCTTTTACTGTGATATTATCCAAATGACCATAGTCAACGCAGGGCCGCAGCATCCCTTTGGCCTTCTGAGCGAAAACAATAGGTGAGGAAACAGGGTACGTTTATTTAAATACCCAATTTTTGTTGACATATTGTTCAACCATATTTCCAAAGCCTTGTCTTCATCAGCCATGTAAGGATACAGAAGATAGTTAATATTGATCACGGCTACTGTCAAGTGGAATTCTAAATCATACTAAGAGTGCATTTGAAGATAATTTGCAAGCTCCAAATCAAGTATCCTGGTTGCCACTAATGCTAGGGGGAAATTGGAATGAAGGCCCACGGGAGAAGAGATTGTTATGATAGAGCTATGGTCCCATGCTGTGGTAAGAGTGTCAAGAAAATGAGACTTGCTTTCCACTTGGGTATTTACAAAAGACATCATGCTTGAGTATAAATGTATTTTCACCTACTGACGCCACCACCAGCCCACCCAGGATAACCAGAAATTGCATATTGGGAACCACTGCAAATCATTCACAGAAACTGAACTGATGCACCAATAAGGCCCTGGCTGTTGCACATTAAAGGATGGAATTAATGATGATGTGCCTGGCACTGATGCCCCTACATCCGAGTACAACTAAGCTGCTGCATTAGCTTCAAACTCATGAAGTTTCCCACCACTCCCATGTTAACTAAGTCCTTACATAACACTCAGTGCGCACCCATCCAGTTTTCCAATGGTAACAGAAAATAAGAAAAACCATGGTTATTGGAAAGGGCGCGTGATTCCCCAGATGAGTGGTAATAATCATCAGGTCGTGTGGGTAAAATGGTCAGTTGGGAAGTTAAAACCCAGACCAAGTTACTACTTTGCGATTTCTTCACTCTTGGAGTCCATCAACTGGGGAACCATTGTGTTGAAGACCATTTGCTCAGTTGCAGGAGGCGCTTGCCTATGGGAGCAAAGCAGGTTTGAACCACCTTTAGTGAGAGGTAGCACTGCACCTTCATCAAATTCATCACTTGAAATCCAGAAGTGTGGGTAGGACTAGGACTTGGGAAGACCCCCTAAAAGATATGCTGATGGAGATATATGAGCTACAACCCCATGAGTCACCCAGAGGAGTGTGGCAGAGATCAAGTCGCATCCTTTCAGGTTTGGTCCATCTTCTCCACTGGTGTGGCCCAAATGACATAGACATTGGATGCAAAAATCAAGGAAGCGTGAAATACTGCCTTAACGAGGTCCAGTGATGGCTGAGTGCATGGGTTTGTTGATGGAAAGCTTCTACGAGTGAAGCCAGGTCTGACGCAGCCACGCCCAGAGAAAATAAATGAAGCAAACAAGCTGAATTCACCTCCGGCGCCTGAAACTTCAATGATACCAGCATGATCAGTAAAGTCAAAACCCTGCTCTGGATGGTTAAGCACAGGATACCCTGCACCCAATGGTGGGCATCAACTTCAACTGCTTCCAAAAAGGCCACATTCTTTTGGGCGTCCGTCATGGTAGAGAAACTCACCAGGACAATCAATAATAATACTTGCAGCTCATTGAGGGTGTAAAACACCTGTTTAGCAATCTCAACAGATATAGCGGACGATTTTAACCCCATGAGGGTGTGCTGAACTGAGGCTGGATTTATGGGACAACACAGCTGGTGAGAAACTCCCCCACTGTCACCTGGGAGAAATGCACAAGCGTGGTAGCCAACCAAATGAACAGAATAGGCAAAGCACTGGCTGCAAGCTCATCTGATAAATGGAAACCACTTCTTTATTCATCTCTAATAGAAGGGTGGAAATGGCAGACATTATGGGTCAGTCAATTAAGTCATTATACCAGCAGATAAGAATGAGACTGGCCTGCCAGTCAGTTGCGTAAGCGCTCAGAAGACAAACCAAAATGCTAAGGGCATTTCTTTCTGAGAGACTTGATAAATAGGCAGAAGTGTAGCAAACAGAGGATGACAGTTGGTGGCCACCGTAACCATCAACCCAACAAGCAACCAAACAAAAGCGCCTGAGGGCCCAGAAGATTTAGAAATGGGGGACTCATTATGTGCAACGGAGGGGCCAGTATTTTCTGTGGGGCCACTCGAGATAGATTGGGTGGTGAGGTCACAAAACCTTGCCCAATAGGGAGATAAGATTTTCGACATCATTGGACCATCTTTTCTCCAGAGAGCTCTGGGAAATGGGGATATCACTAATGGGTCCCGCATATGATACCCCATTTGACAAAGGTGAAGAGCTGCTTGGTGAGAACGGCCATTATGGCCCAATCATGACGCAACCTGTTAATCATGGTTTGGGGTTTCTGAGGCTTATTCTAGAAAAATTTCTTGAAAAATAAAATTTTTAGTTTGGAAGGATGACTTATTGGAAAATTAAAGGTAAATAATTGAACAACTGTACCAGTGAGGGACGGTTGCCTTAATACCTTTGGGCTTGTAAAATAGGTGAAAATCATGAATGAAGGAGATATGAACCCAATTGATCTTGGCGGAACAAAATCTTAAATTAACTTGATGCTGTTTAGCCTTCTGCCAACCATCTTACTCCCGCTTGAGTTTTTCCACTAAACTCTTCTTTCCACTGAATTTTGCTATGCTCAGCATTGCTTCATTCAGTGGGTGACTGAAAGCGCCCATGGCCAGGGCACAGGGGCTCTGTCTCATTGGGTATTGTATGGATTTCTCACATTTAATTTCACTGACTTTGGCTCCCCTGAAAATAAAAGATTTTTTCGTCTTACTGCCTCAACCCAAAATTACCATTGAAGCTGGTTCCTGGATTGCTTAGGATTCTTTGCCCCTTTGGTGGGCCCCAATAATAGCGCTGGAGTGATGCATTCACCATTACCCTTTGTCCAGCGTACTCTTCCCATCGTGACCTATGCACACACTTCCCCAACTTCGTCTAAAGCTCACTCATGGTTAAATTAGCAGGAAAGGAACCCTCAAAGGGTAGGCCATCACCCAACGTTCATCCATCAAAGGTGAGATTGCCCTGGGTGATGAGTGGTATGGGCAACTTTTTTTTGGGCTCTTTTTTGTGAAAAAAGGAATTGGCTCACGGTTATGATTCAGGAGATACTCCCCCAGACTTACATGGAGCGTCATTTGGATGTCAATCTGTTATTTTGAGTAGGCTACAATTAGCACAACAAGAAGATTCTAAGCAAACCCTATTGCTACTGTCTGAAACTGATTCTATAGTGTTCATAATTCTGCATATAAAAACTTTGTTGCAATCATTTAGGTTGTTATTGTTGTCTATGTTTCCAGGTTACTGTCATAATAAAGTATGATTGTTGTTTGGTGCAAACTTACTTGTGTTATTGGAACTTGACGCTGTAGTGCGAATTATTATCTATATAGTCTATCATATCACAGACAACAAGTACCATGGTATTATTCAGTTAGTCTGAAAATTATTTTTCACCATCTAGTGAGCTTCATTTGTTTGTCTCTAAATTGTATGGGTAAAAGCTTATATCTCTGAAGTTGTTGTCTAATCTTCTCACCAATATTTATTTGTCTTCTTTTTTGTTCTCTAAAAAATTATCCAGTTTGCCTATTTGAATATGTTGTTTTAGTTTTTTTCACTTAACAAAAAAGGGAAGTAAACATATATAGACTACTTTGACTATTTGCACCTGGGTGGTGATATTCTGAACCAAGGTGGAAATTGAAATCTCCTAGGCTGATTGTTCTGATATAATGGATCTCAGTTCTTGTATTTCCAGAACGTCCCAGTTGTTCTTTAATTATTTGAGCTGATAATCTGGCATTCATGTTTTATACACTCTATGACTTTCTTAATTTGCGCATAAGAGATAATGGAGCTTAACTAGAGTTAAGCACTCCTGCGAATTTTGAAAAGATTAGCTATATTGAAGTATCACCAATCTTAGTTTTTTGTAACTAGTGAATTGGAAGTAGTTTTATCTAGCGTTGCCTATATCTGGCTTTTGCGGATATTTTTCAACAAAACTCATTATAGAAAGTGAATCAGTTTTTGGTTTCTTTAGTATAAATATCTATATTTGTTGAAATAATGCCCAGGTAATGAAGACCTAAGATTATAAGGTCTTAGAGACTTTAGTAAAGTAGGTTGGAAACAGATTCATGTGAGTTACGGACAGTATCTCAATATGGAAAACAGGATAATTGATCATAAATAAAAGTTGATTATAATCTAAATTAGACTTTGGGTCCTTAATTTTGTTTTCTCAATTGTACTGCAATGTATATAATTTTTCTATTCATATAGCGTATTATATTAATCCTTTATATCAGTAGCACAGTCAGATGTAATAATAATTAGTAATTTTTAAGCTGCTAAGGCTCTAAGCTCACAAAATCATTCAGCTTTAACCTCTTCCAGGTTGTTGGCTGAATCCTTAGATAATCTGCAAGACAATAGGGAGTCTGAACATCCTATAGACATTTCAAGGGTTAGTTGCGGCATGAGTTCTCTAGACAACCGCATATTATATAATTTTTTGATTGTTAAAAATGGTTTAGTTAATGATGACAGCAATTCAAATAAATTAGTAATTATTCATACAATATGTTAATGCTGGCGTGATGGTAAACTGTTAAAATATTTCAAATAATAGTTCTAATTATCATATAACTTTTTTAGATATTTCCTTAATTTTCCAATAAATTAAATCACAATGTTTGTTAATATGAGGGCTTAAAAGTTCTGTCAGCCATAAATCATTTGATTTTTATTTTATGGCAAACATTTACTGATCACTCATCACTCAACTCTTATCTTTATGATGGTAACAAATGAAGTATATATACATGACTTTAAATCATTAGGCGTTTTAAAATCAGCGAAATAGGTTATAATCCGCTGTAAGGTTTCACAGGAAGGTTTATAATGATGCAACGGAAAAATGATATGAGGGTTGTCATTCCTAAGACAAGTGTAATAAAAGATAAAATAAAGCTTAAGGATTCAATGAACACTAAACTTTATTTCTAACGGCAGAGTCCACTGCCATTCTAACCTTTATGTCTTACACTGTAGAATCCACTACATGTTATCAACTAATAATTTTCCCCCTTTCCTTCCTTGTTTTCCCCATTTTCACTCATATCTTTGGCCACTCTTTGACCTATCCCGACGGCTACTCAGCTTCTCAAATGTCCATCATACTCATCTCTTCATTTGGACTTCTGGAAGATTCCCATTTGTAGCCAAGGTCAGATCACTTAGCAATAACCCATATTGAATTGTGTTAAATTACTAAATGTCTTAAACTCGATCTCAATGGATAACTGATGATCTGCCATCAATAATTTAGACTTATTGTCCAGTCATATTATTCTCCCTGTAATACCCCCTTGACTGGATGATAAGTCTTAAGTACCGTTTTTCTTAGATGTTTTTTTGATGTTTTCTGAATAACAAAGGCAACCAAGCCCCAAGCTCCAGCAAAATTTTTGAGTATGATGTCAATGTGGGCAACCTGGGCTGAATTCCGCTACCCAATTCTTAATTTACTCTGAGCTAAAATGGGGTGCTATAGGTAAATGCCGTGAACATCTTGGCCCAGAGGAAGTCCTCCCAAAGTTTGTTGACCATTTGACATCCTTTTACACGCCTTTTGGTGATCTTATAGTGAAGTTGCACTGGGGTAGAGAGAGGAGTAGAGGCCCTTCATTTGAAAAAGAAGTATGTCTCCTAGAAGATGGTTCCAGACATATAATGCTTCCCCTATTGCTGAGCCTCATCCAGCAGTATTATCAGTCCTCTGGATGTTATTCTTTGTGTGATGGGTGCTAGCCAGCTGGTTGGGGTACTTTCCCCATGCTCTGACCCACTTTTGCTCGCTTAGGGTGAACTTTCTAAACAACTGGCTGAACCACATGTGTTCTGATATTTCCGCCTCATTTGCAGCTCTGGACGCCAATGACTGGTCTATTACCTCCCCTTAATGGCGCTCCTTAGGAACATGGTTTTCTTTTCCCCTATGAGCAACTTAGGTTTGGTGATGGAACGCCATTAGGCGGCACAGGAGTGAGCCAATCAAGTGACATATTCTGTATCTTCTCCCTTCCCGCACACTACCAGGCTGGACAATTTCCCCGTGGATTGTCTGGCACTTTGCACATCCTTTTCCCCTAGGGCTGGAACCCATATACTTCATATATTCTCCACTCCAGCTATATCCCCTCTTCATTGCATGCTCCTTGATAATCCATGACCACCATTGAATGTGGTTGTGGGAATTTCTCTTTGTGGTCCAGGAGCACGTTTGCCATAATTTCCTGGTTGAGTTGTATCCTCTCTGACTCTTACCCTGGGTGCTTAGTCCCACACCCCCTCACAGTTCATCCACATCAAACTCTCCTCATTCCGCTGGTGAGTCATCCCTCATGTTCATATTGAAACCTCTACTTTGATAGTACAACCTCCTCTTTATCCACCAATCCTGAAAAACTTAGCAAAGCCAAACCTTCTATGAGACAGAATTAGTAAAATGAGATGTGGCTCTCACCAATAAAAGCACAAGTCCTGCTGCAAGAAGCAGAGGCGGCAAGGTGATCCTGAGGCAGGCTGATCAATGGCCTGATCCTTGCTCCATGTCAGATATTTGGCCTTGCCACTGAAAAATAAGAATGTGGTAGGCCAAATTCAGCTGAAATGGGGAAACGTCAGCCCTTTGCAATTCTCCATAACCTTAATAACAATTTATATAATAATATTAAGGAGAATGGCCAAAAGACCCTGGCTGATTCTTGGTGGAACCCCATTAATCATGGCAACATGAGTTTGAAACCCGTATGGGCACAATTAATAAAAACTAATAATCAGATTTCATCAATCTCACCATGGCCTCTGGGGAAACCAACAGAAGGTGCTCCCCCAACCAGCACTGATTCCTTCACACCAGTGCCAGATCCACCCCCTTTCATAGGCGTGGTGGCAGGCCCCAAAATGAGAAATATTTCTCATTTGGTGATTGGTTGGGGTACATAAAAACCCTGCCACATGGGTATATTCTACCCCAGAACCCCAACGTCCATTTCCCAAAATTTACCTAACTTTCCTCCATGATCTGATAGGATCAACACCCATATTACCTAAATTGGAAAGCTTCAAAGCTATTCCAAACCTATCCCCAAGTCCCTCTGACCTTCAAACTAATATAAATATTAATTATTGAAAGTCAGGGAGGAATCATCTCTCTTTTATCCCCGCGCGGTGCCAATAAACCTAAAAACCCTTATTTTATCAAGTTTATAAGTTTACACAGTTATTTATTTTTGTGGTATAAATTACCCTTTTGTTGGATTTCAGGGAGGTAAGCACCTAGCGAGCATTACAGAAGTCCCAAAATCCAACAAGTAGTGCTCACTACAGGGGTACCTGTATACCACCAAAATGACTACAAATCCAGAACCCAGAAACGAAGCATTAGAAAACCAACTAAACAGTGCTTTATCTCGCTTCAAAAAGCTTGAGCAGCACTCCTCACAAAGCCCTATTATATGTAAGCCTCCTTTCCGAGACAAGTTCATTCCTGGTGAGGCCAGTATTACCTCCTTCTTCTATATTTATGAATCTGTTATTGAAGGAGCTACTGACCACCAATAAAACCAAAATTCTTCTCTGTTTGAATTCAATGGCTCAAGAGATCATGGTTCCTCAAATGGCCCCTCTTACCACCTGGGCGGAGGTCATACAGGCGCTTATAGATGAGTTTGATTCAAAGCAGAGCTTACAACGGCAAAAGCAGGCCTTCATGTGCCTTAGTCTGCAAGAGGGTGAATCAATCCCCTCATTTGTTAAGTGTTTCTATAGCATTCTCAACCTTTGTTGTTAACTAAACTTCTTCCTCTAGATGATGCTATTGCAGCTATCATGGCTAGCTTGGCAGCTTACCCCTCTTTAGCAATGCATATCTCTGCAGTCAAGCATACCTTTCAAACTGTACGGGATAACAAAGAGGCACTTCTTGCAGTAGCTGACATTTATGAGCCTGAACTATTCAAGGCGTGCAAAAGTGGGACGCAACTTCGACCTTTTCAGCCTCATCTATGGCGGTATCCCAACGGAACCTAGCTGCTGAAGGGCTGCTACGACCTAACAATCCTCCACCGTGTGAGGATAACCAGAAATTATTGGCAGTTAAGGGCCAGCGCTTCCCCCAGCTTCAAATTCAAAAGCTCATTCTAAGAAGTCAATTATCTTTTTACCTGGTCCCTATCATGCCGAGCAGTCTACTATTATGAATAACACATAACACCCTTCTAAGTCACTGCTTAAATCCCCCTCAGCCTCAACTCAGGCCGTTTCTAGTCCAAAAACTTCTGAGATGGGGCCATCCAAGTTGATCCCTCCTAAGGCAACGGTTAAAGTTATTACACTTCCACCGTTTTTCCCAAAAGTTGCAACAGCCATGATGCTCCCGTCAAAAGACAAAAGGGAAGATGAAAGTGATAAAGCCCTTTCCTGTGAGTAAAGTAAGCCAGTTTCTACGCCCCACTTAGTAACTCGTTGAGGTGCATTAATAATCCCTCTGATGACGAGTTGAGGTGGGCGATGAAGATGCAGGCTATTATGTTTTGGGAGCGCCAATGGAAGTGCAAGTTCCGGATAGATTAAGGTCAGAAAGAAAAGATGTTGGCATCATACCAAGACGAACCTACCTAAAACAGTTGCTAAGATTTTCAGAGGTGATTGATACCACTAGTGATGCAGACCAGCTTATTGGGACAGTGATAAAATCCAAACAGCAGGTGCATACCCTCCAATAGATAAAAGACAACTTCCCTGAGATGTCTAAACGCCTTTCTTCCACAATCCGCTTTAAGGAGGTCCTTGCCCCCCTACTTTTGGTACCACCATAACCAAGGTAGAGTTATTATAAATAAATTGCTCATTCTAGCCGTCCTTAATACTGGTTCTCCAGTGAATGTGGTATCATCAAAGCTCATTAAGAAAATTAAGCTAGCACCAGATCTGGACTATTCTCAAGAGTATGGAACTGCTGGGAATAACAACACTCGATCTATTGGAGCCTACTCTTCTCTACCCATAAGAATTAGAAAGCTCTAACTTGCTGCGCCTGAAGTGGCTTTGGAAAACAATGCCTACGATCTGCTCCTTGGTACTCAATTCGTTATTGAGTATGAGGGAATCATTAATATGAAACATGGATTTCTATCCCTGCTAAATTATGAAGTTCCCTTAGTCTTTAAAAATGATGAGCCTAAGAAGGAATATACATGTGTAGTGGAGTACCCTTCTTCCGCCCTCACCCTTAATTATACCACATTGGGCAGAAACACAAAAAGCTGTCTGAATATGAGGATGGTTCAGAGGTTATTCCATTGTATGCGTAAGAGGATGTAGTAGTCAAAGCGGGTCAACAAAAGGTGATAAAAAACAAAATTACTATACAAAAACCCGCAACTGCCTTCTGCACTCAACAAGCATTGATGAAATAAGCCCTTTGGAACCTTGGGTGTTTCCAGGTATCCTAGATCCTGCCTACCAGCGACCTATTAATCTTCTTCTGGGGAACATCACCAACAAGGATATGGTTGTAAAGAAGCATCAAGAGATTGGAAAAGCCCTGTTACCTCCCATTGATGACATCCATCAAGTCCATTATTGGGTCTATGCTAGATATGGGACTACCCACTGACCAAATGATCTGCACTTTGCCTAACGTGCAGATCTCTGATGAGTTAACTCCCGCTGAGCTTAATAAAGTTCATTCCTTACTGGAGTCCTTCAGTGATATCTTCTCCAAATCTGATACAGGCTATGGGCATATGAAGGGCTGGTGCCACACCATTGATGTTGGAATGCCAAGCCTATTTTATTCAAGCCTTATTGGAAAGCAAAAGTTGAGGAGCTCCAGATGAAAACGGAGCTTAAACAGTTACTGGACGCTGGGCTACTAGAGCCTTCTCAAGGTCCCTGGTCATCTCAACTTTTGCTCAAAATAAAGAAACATTGTGGCCATCGAGTAATTATGGACTATTGTAAGCTGAATAACTTCACCAAGAAGGACAGCTACCCCATCCCCCAAATTGATGATGCTCTAAGCCCAACTCTCTGGGCCTAAATTCTTTTGCGCCATGGACTTTGTTAGCGGATACTGGCAAATGGACCTCTCTACACAAGACCAGGAAAATGTGCACTTATCTTCAGTGAGGGTCTTTTCCAAACTACTCGATTACCACAAGGGTTGTGCAATGCACCCGCATCTTTCCACCGATCATGGACCACATTTTGCAGAACCTGAAGCTCAGTTGTGTTATTGTATATTTAGATGGTATCACTGTTTTTTCCCGAACCTTTAATGAGCATCTTTCTCATTTAAAAGAAGTTTTTCAACAGTTGCGGGCCTCTAACATTAAGCTAAAACCCTCCAAATGTACTTTCTTCCAAAAGAAGTTGAACTTCCTGGGGCAGCCATCTCATCTGATGGGATCTGGCCTCTCCAGGATAAGGTTAAGACGATATCAAAGATGCCTGCTCCCAAAACCCTCCGCGATATTCAGGTGTTTTTGGGTATGATGGGGTACTGCCATCAATTCATCCCTAAATTTGCTCAGCTCAGTGAACCCCTTGTACGACTATTAACTAAAAACACCCCTTTTCAGTGAGGAGTAGGACAACAAGCCACTTTCGAAACGCTAAAGAAACTGTTGCAGCAATGGCCTATCCTGCGGCACCCTGATTATAGTAAACCCTTTATGCTGTTTACCGATGCTTCTAACTATGCAGTTGGAGCTATCCTGGCCAACTGAATGAGCATGGGGTTGATCATCCCGTTTCATATTTTAGCAAAATTTTCTCTAAAGCTGAACTCAACTATAGTGTCACAGAGAAGGAATGCCTAGCCGTGTTGCTTGCTCTTAAACATTACCGCCCTTTCTTATATGGGACCTCATTTTTAAGTGGTCACTGATCATGCCTCTTTAAAATGGCTGCAAAATATGAAGGATCCCACTGGGCGGCTGGCACGCTGGGTTTTAAAGCTCCAGCCTTATGATATGACCATTATACACTGAGCTGGGACAAGTCACATGAATGTCGATGGGTTGACTCGGCTTATCCTTCATTTAGATAATAGTGAAGCAGAGCGGTTACATGATCTTCTAATGACCCCTGATGCTTGGGAGGATGAGGATGAACCAGTTCAGAAGATGCTAGCTCGCCATTCCCATAACACGAAGGTAGATAATGAGCATCTGTATAAGAAAGTTGGGGTGAAGTGTTTACCCTACCTCCGACCTTCAGAGCGAGTACCTGTCAATATGGAGTCTCATACCCTCCTAGGTCATAATGGAGTGCGGAAAACCTATGAGTGGGTAAAAGAACGTTAATATTGGAAGGGAATCATGAAGACCATCATTGAAGCCTTGGATGCCTGTTTAACAATCAAGAAGCAGTCCAACTTCAAAACAAAATATCAATATCAGCCTACCACCCCTCAACAGCCTTTCCCACCATAAGTCTTGATGTGGTTGGTCCTATTCCCCAAACTACAGGTGGAAATCAATTTATATTAGTTAGTATTGATCACTTTACCAAATGGGTCGAGTCAGTGGCTATCCCAGCTCAGATGGCTAAAGCCACAGCCACTTTCCTCCACCAGTACATCTTTACCTGACATAATTTCCCTCAAGTTTTGCTCTGCGACAATGGTAAAAACTTCACCTCCCAAGTGGTGAAGATTCTTGCAACGTCTATGGGCACCCAATAGCTCTTTTCTGCCCCCTACAACCCTTCAACGAATAGTACGGTGGAAAGATCAAATGGTACACTGGTTTCTATCTTTTAGAAAATGGCTACCAAAATCCCCTCCACTGGGATCAGTACTTACCCAGTGCCCTCATGGCCTACCGCATCAGCTATCATCAGATCCTTAAAATGTCACCTTTTCGAGTATTGTATGGATGAGAACTTGGGTACCAGCCTTACTTGTTAAAGATATCTTCACTGATAAAGCTGATCCTATGCAAGCTATGAAGAAGTTAGCCCCGCATATCATACAGTTGCAATCTGAGGCAATGACAAACTTAGCAAAGACAGTTACCAAAGAGGGACAGGCTGCAAATGTGCTCCAGGCCCCTCTTCCCTCTTTCCAAGTGTCTGACTTGGTGCTTTATTATCATAATTGTATTACCCCCAGAAGGGAGAAACTCGGGTCCATCTGGGAAGGGCCATTTTCAATTACATATAAGCAAGGGGATGAGTATTGAATCAAATCCCTAGCTTCCAGAGTTACTATAAATTGGGTCTCTGGATGCTTTCTACGGCCTTATTCGCCACTCAACATTCTTGAGGGGGGTGATGTCAGATATTTGGCCTTGCCACTGAAAAATAAGAATGTGGTAGGCCAAATTTAGCTGAAATGGGGAAATGTCAGCCCTTTGCAATTCTCCATGCCCTTAAAAACAATTTATATAATAATATTAAGGAGAATGGCCAAAAGACCCTGGCTGATTCTTGGTGGAACCCCATTAATCATGGCAACATGAGTTTGAAACCCGTATGGGCACAATTAATAAAAACTAATAATCAGATTTCACCAATCTCACCATGGCCTCTGGGGAAACCAACAGAAGGTGCTCCCCCAACCAGCACTGAGTCCTTCACACCAGTGCCGGATCCACCCCTTTCATAGGCGTGGTGGCAGGCCCCAAAATGAGAAATATTTCTCAAGTGGTGATTGGTTGGGGTACATAAAAACCCTGCCACATGGGTATATTCTACCCCAAAACCCCAACGTTCATTTCCCAAAATTTACCTAACTTTCCTCCATGATCTGATAGGATCAACACCCATATTAAGTAAATTGGAAAGCTCCAAAGCTATTCCAAACCTATCCCCAAATCCTCTGACCTTCAAAAATAATATAAATATTAATTGTTGAAAGTCAGGGAGGAATCATCTCTCTTTTATCCCCGCGCAGTGCCAATAAACTTAAAAAACCCTTATTTTATTAAGTTTATAAGTTTACACAGTTATTTATTTTTGTGGTATAAATTACCCTTTTGTTGGATTTCAGGGAGGTAAGCACCTAGCGAGCATTAAAGAAATCCTAAAATCCAACACTCCACTTTTTTTAATAAATGCATCTTTATCTTAACAGTACTTATCATTTTATTGAATCATGTATTATATTTCTTATATGTCTATTTTTATCATTTATATCTAGTTATTTTATTTTATTTTTTTACAAATTCTCAATTGCTTATAAGCCTGGTGGAACTTACTGTGCACTCCATTGATAATATGACCACACTCCAGGTCCTTGATTGTATAGGCATCACCACCAGCTTTATCTATTATCTTGAAGGGCCCTATCCATATACTAGCTAACTTATTCCGCCGTCCAAACACATGCTGGTCATGGAAGAGAATATCTCACTCCTATCGTAAACTATGGAAGCCCACTATGCCTTAGTTGATTAGAAGCGTGCTTTTTGATTTTTTAGCTAGGCTGGTGGAGTATGCTTCAGTATGGAGCTTGATTGGCCTGGACAACAAAGTTGTCAAGTAGTGTTGCAGCTTTATTCCGCTGGTATCCTCTGCAAAGTAGTAAAGTAGTGCGTGTGTAGCTGGGTGCCTTCCATAAAGCAACTGAAAAGGACTCGTTCCAGTCACAGAGTGATAACTAATGTTATAGGCAAAGATTACAATGGAAAAGAGAGCACTAAAGTATGATGGCCTATCAGTCACCTGCTTCTTACTTATATTCACTAGTGTCTCATTAACCTTTTATACAATTATGTTAGACTCATGGTGGTATGGTGATGTTAGAGCCACACAGATGGCCATTAATTCTCTCAACTTATGGAGATTGTGCAAGGTGAAGTTAGTTCCGTTATTGGTAAGTATAAAATGTGGACATCTATGCCGTTTAATCATGCATTCCATTATGAAATTGCAACGGTGACCACCCTCAAATCTCTTATCGCCTCTGCTTACTCACCTTGACAAATGGGCTATTGCTACTTAGAGATACTTAGAGTGATTTATGCCTGTCAGTAAGGGCCTCACAACGTCAAGGGACACCATGTGCCACGTGAACCAAGGCTTCACCAACTGATAGGAGGTCTTTTGGTAGAAGGACTTTTCTATATGACATTAGTGGAAGCAAGAAATCACTTTGTGCACATCAAAGTATACTCTTAATATAGTGTAGTCTCAAGGACTCTACTGGTTTGCATAACCATCCATAACCTATTGCCTTGTGCAAGCTCAAAATAATGGGTGGGTGAGAAGAGTGCTTTGAAAAACTTAGCGAATTATCGCCTAGCCGGTTGTATAGCTCACCATATTTTCAGACCATATCAGCCACCATCCCATCCAGTGCCCAAATATCTTGAGGCTGTTTGTCGTCATATTGCCACTGACCATCCTTTCATGAAGCAAATCACCCAAATCTGTTGTTTTGGTGATTACCAGTAACTGAGATAAGAAGTTGGCATTCTGATGCTTTGCGCCAGGGTGGTAAAGTATTTCAAATTTGTAGGCCTAAAGATCAAGGGCCTATCATGCAAGGCGTCCCTCCAGCTCTTAAAGATTCTTTAACTAATGCTACAAAGCGTGGTCAGTCACGACTTTTAATTTTATTCCATGAAGGTATGCTCAGAACAACTTATATGCATAGATTACAGCAGGCGCTCCTGCTCAGTCACAGTGTGATTCTTCTTGTGGCCTTTAAACTTCAAACGCAAATAAGCAATGGGGTGCTCCACCCATCGTCATCCTTTTGAGGCAAATGTGTTCAAATAAGAGACGGAATTGTTTATCTGGATGATAAACTCCTTCTCATAATTTAAGTATTGTAACACCAGGTCACTGTTCAACACCATTCAGAGAGTTTTGAAGGCACTCTGACGCATTTCTATCCATTCTTAAGTAGTATCTTTTCTCAGGATGAAAAATAGTGGAGCTCCTATATAGCTGAAGTTGGGAATGAAATGTTGGTAATACATATCATGCCTAAAAACACTTGTATATCCCGCTTGGTACTAGGCTGGGTCATTTTTTGGATGACTTCCACCTTGGCTGACTGTGGTTTGAGTCCCCTATCGTCTATCAAAAATCTGAGATATTTTTTTAATTTATTGCGGGGAAGGCCGACCATGGGATGGACACTTCCAAATATGACTCAGAATAGACAAACTTAGTACCAGGGGAGGCACCCCAGAGAAGCGATGCTATCTCTTGTTGCCAGCGGGAACGCCACTTATGGGGGGGGGAGGGAACGTGTGAAGGGGCCGTAGCCACTATTGAGCATGTGTGGAGGAAGGGGTCTGATTTGATGAACCAGACTGGGAACCAGGAGGAGACCAGCTGTCAGAGACGCGGTGGGAGGTATCCAAACATTCACGCTCGAAAGTGGTCCACCAAATGAGACTGGAATCTGTGGACAGCTTCTGAGAGGGTGGGGGTGGAGCCTGCGATGGCATCTAAGACAATCGTGTGGATGGTCCACAAGGCGATTACAACCACCAGAGCACGGAGGGAGGGTGGAAGGGAGGAGGCCATTGATAGAGCAAACATATCTCTTGACAGACTGAAGGGATGCGCTTGATCCTGACCCAGCAGATGTTGAACTTCGCGCCATATCACTTTAGAGGTGGGGCACTTCTCCAGGCGGTGGAACAGCGTTCCATACTGGCCACACATGACACAGGATGAGTGTAAAGCGTTAGAGCGCTCAGCTGTACGATACACCCGCCTCAGGCAGCGCCACACATGGGAGCGGACTTGAGGCTGCAACAGAGGATGATGTACGTATTTCCAGATAGTTTTTTGGGTCTCAATGGAGTAAGGGATGTCCATCATGTCCAGGTAGTCCACCCTAAATAGGACATGGGGCCGAATGGAGATCACGCCATCATGGATGGGTAGCCCCTGTACCTCTTGTGTGAACTGAGGAGAGGGGCGGCCTCTTTGGGTTGTATGTCCACTAATACGAATTCTTTACTCAGCGCTCCACATGGAGGATAGGATTCGTTTGTAGTGGGTTTTAGTCCCGTGAGGACCTGTGGCCGATGTGTGTGATGTGAGGTATTTCATCAGGGAGTGGGGGTTCGATGGATTGTTGAGGCCCAAGGCGCAGGAGAAGTTGGAGCGGGCTGCGCGGGACCAGTGTTGGGAGGGGAGTGTAGGGGCGGTGATGGCCGCGATCCAGGTGCCCAGGATCTTGGCAGCATGGGCTTTGAAGTCAAGCAGGCCCATGCAACCATGATGATGAGGGCCAAACATGACCTCTAGCCGCACTGGTGGAGGGCAGCCTGACCAAAGTCATCCTCGCAGCAAGGCATATAAGGATTTGAAGAAGCTTGGGAGAAGGGGATGGCGTGGGCTCCGAACCAGACTTTGGATAGGAGCATAGAGTTGGCTAAAACAACCCTGCCAGTAAGGGAAGTAGGGTGGGCTCTGAGAGAGGCGATTTGCTTCGTCACGTTGTCCAGAATACGGCACTCCATTACTGCTGACGCGTATCCGCCTGCCTCCATCCACACGCCCAGATGGCGCACCAGTCCTATGGTAGGACTTGGCATGAAGCGGAGCACCAGTGGAGCGGTGTGTGTTGAGTTAGTAAGGCGTGGACGTGGGCGAGCAGATGGGCTGGGTTGGGAACTGATTGCTGGGGTCCAGCAGTTCTGAAACTGACCAAGGAGGATGATTTCAGTTTTGGAAGCATTCAGTGCCACGTTGCTTACCCGGGAATATTCCTGGATGAGAGCTTCAAGCGCGCGTGCATCTTTGTTATTAGACACCTCAACCACACAATCATCTGTAAACGCCAATATTTTGACTGGGGCTTGGCCTGGCACATGGACCCCAGTGAGTTGGGCATTCACATTTCGCAGTAGTGGGTCAAGGCTGAAGTTGTATAAGAGTGGGCTGAGGGGGTCCCCTTGTCGCAAGCCCCTTTGAGGGCGGACTACTTCTGTTAGGAAGCCAGGGCCACGCACTGCCATTGTTGCAGATTCCATGAGCAGCATCACCCAGTTGATAAAGCGAGGGGGTAGGCGGAATTGATGGAGGCAGACTTTAAGGTATTCCCAGTTTACTCTATCATAGGCCTTTTGTTGGTCCAAGAATACAAGTGCCCCAGAGGCTGTGGACTGACATACATCATCCACAGAGTGCACGTTATCCCAAATTGACCTTCTGGGGATGAAACCAAATTGTTCTGGGGAGATGGTGGCAGATGCTACAGTCCCTAATTGGTTAGCCATAGTTTTTTTTAAAATTTTATTGTCTTTGTTTGTTAGAGAAATGGGGCGCCAGTTGGCTAAGTCTAGCTTATCCCCTTTCGTGAAGAGTGTGACAGTAAAGGCCTCATGTCCTCCTGGTAGGAGGCGCGTTTCCAACAGGCTTTGGTTGAGTGAGGTGAGCAGCAATGGGGATATATATTTGAAATATTTTTTGTAGAACTCATATGGAATGCTATCTGGGCCTGGGCATTTTCAGTTTGGTGCACCGCAAATGGCTGTCCATAATTTGTTTGGAGTAATTAAATTCATTATTTCCGGGTATTGGAAAATGGTGCAGATGTGGGCTCAGTCGAGAAATTCTGCCACTTTGGCTAGCTGAATTGAATTTGGATTGGTACAACTCAGAGTAATACTTTTGTGTTTCGATTGCCACTTCAGCTGGCGTATCCGCAATGGAATCATCTGATCTTTGCACCTGTGTGAAGGCCACGCTCTGGCATGGTGAAAAAATTTTTTTTAAAGAAATGTGCGGTGCACTTGTCAGATTTTTTGTGATGTGTGTGGCCCTGTATTGAACACAAACCCGATGTTTGTATTGCCTTTTGAATGCGTTGAGGTGGGCGGCTTCCTCCGCCCATTTTCAGCCCCATGCAGGGCTGTATCCTGTAACTGGGATGTTGGACTCCAAGTGTGCCAACTCTGCCAGAGCGCGCGAGATAACCGCTGATGTGGCTCGTGAGTGTCTGGAGGAGAGATGGCGAGAGTGGTGGATGGTGTCCTCTTTGAAAGTTGCCCATGTGGAAATGGGGTCTGCACAAAACGGTGCAAAAAACTTTTTTTGCCAAAGTTGCCTCTTCCATCCACATGAAAATCCTGGCGACGCGAGCTTGGGGGGCAGATTTTGCACCAATGTGGGGCCTTAGCAGCTGTGACAGGTAGGTGGTAGGTTAGCGAGACCAGCTGATAGTCGGAGAATTCCATTTTTGTTGTTTTGAAGTGGGAGATGTGGGGTTGGAATTTCGCCAGCGTTAAAATAAGGTCAATGCGGGTCATGGACCTTAATTGGCCATTATGGTTGTATAGACGCGTCATGTTTTTGAGCAGCGGGGCATGCCGCAGCAGCGCATCCATTAACCTGAGGGTGGCCTTTAGAACGCATAGTTCTACGTGACCCTGGGGGGCGTGGGGTGAGGAAGGCCACCAGTCCGTTGGTGTGTTTAGCCAACAGTTCATGTCGCTGACTAGGAAAGAATCTGGGGGTAGTGGGAGGGATTTGACTGACAAGAAAAATTCCCGACGCTCATGTGTAACATTTGGGGCATAGATGTTGATGATTGCATGCACTACATCAGCCCACGAGAAAGTGACAACAAGCACTCGGCCATTTAGGAATGTTTCTGAGATACAAACTTGAAAAAATTATTTTTAAATTAGCACCCCACAGTGCTTTGACCAAAAGGATAGGGATGGGAGGAGTATTGATTACCAAGTTTCCTCGGAACCTCATGGACAGTGGGACTCCTGGATATCCAGGATATCCACGGGTAAATTGTGTTGTAAAAAACTCAGTTTCCTAGCCTGGGATGGGGAGGCCTTGAGTCTGGCGATATTCAATGTCCCTAAAGTGAAGGTTTCCCCCATTGCACTTTAGGTGTGAGGGGGTGGGCCCCTGGGCCCACCAGCCTCTTCAAGGTCCCCATGAGCTTTCACAGTAGCGCGGGTGTTAGCAGCAACACTATCGAAGTTTTTGTTGATTTTTGTGGAAAGAGTCACGTTGGCTTTAGCCTTCACTTTTTGTTTTCCTGACGGCAGACAAAAATTTTTGCGGTGTGGATGAGTATAGTGCACCGTTGAGTGGGCAAAATTTTTTTTCAGTTGGGATAGGTCCCAAGTCAGTTTTGACTGGAGCTTGGGTACAATGATTGGGTGAGATTAAATATCCCATCGGATCCTCAGATTGAGTAGCCCGCTTGGCATGGGCTTCCCAATCTGATTGCTTGATGGATTCCTGAGTTGCTTCTCACGAAGGTTTCCATGTCCTCCTGGCATTGTGAGTGTGGGATAATGGTGGTGGCCTTGGCCGCTTCCTTGGCTGCGGCCCTATGGACCTGCTTGGCCTTCTTCCGCTCTTGCAGGGAGATAGGCTTTACCAGTAGGTAGCAGCCTTATGCTCCTCATGGGAAAGCCTCCTTGGTGCTTGCAGTTGGTTCGTAGTGCGCCTCTCCGTTGGCCATGGCTGCTGAGGGGTGCTCTTGAAATGTGACGCCCTCCTTGATGGGGCATGCATGCGCCTTATGGCTGAATGCATCACAGTGGGTGCAAATGGGGGGCGCGCTGTCCACGGTCACCCAGAATGGGTGGGTGATATGCCCTGCGATATCAATAAAAGTGGAGTGAGGGATCTGGGTTAGGTCCTTTGCGATCTCCTTAGTTGGGGTCAGAACTGTGATGGCTTTGCTGGTGCACAGGTGTGGCATCAGCATGAAATGTTGCATTTCAAAAGATTGTATTTTGCTGTATATGGCGAGACCATCTTTCAGGTGTTGCTCCAATATGTCACGTTTTACCGTAGTAGGCAAAAAGTCTAACGTGAGGAAAATTTGGTTTGATTTTGTCCATCTGGTGTATTTGGTTTCGACGACCCATTGCCCTTCAGGGAGGTCAACCACTATGCGCACTGCTGCAGCCTCATCTGCTGCCTTTTTGCTTTTGAAACCTAGGTCCAGCCAACCGTGTGACATGGAGTGAGGTGCAACGTACACCGCGGTTGGGAAAATTGTGTGCACATCACAAAATTTTCCCATAGGGCCGTTTTTGGATGTTCAGAAACACGCGGACTCCAAATTCCACTGACAAAAGTGGCTGGGAGTGTGGCGTGTTGATGTACTGGTTGCATCGTGCTTGCCATGCAAGTATCTCTGGGGAAATCATGACTGCCAGTTTTTTAAGATATTTGTCTATTCCGCCAGATTCTCTGGGGCGTTTTCGAATGTTGGAGGCCGCGGGCCTTCCACCTGCTCCTCTTACCTTGCTTGCCCAACTGCTCCCTGACATGGGCGCAGACTAATCTCCTCTGTGAGATTATCAAACTAGATTTAGTCTTGAATTAATTAGGTTGCAAAATTGATTGCAATGAGAAAGAAAAGTATTATATAAATCTGGGATACTTTAATTGTTCTTTAAAAAAGTGGCTTTTGTGGGTCATGATTTTGACGTTTGCCTCTGTGAGATGGCGGAATAACTCTTCCAAATGATTGAGATGTTTCAAAAATTCTGCAAGAAAATATCAATGTTGTTAATTTAAACCCAGGTCACATGGCAACTTGAGAACACAAAAATAGTGTCCATACCCCTCTGGAACGTAGACAAGGAGTTAAACAGCCCCTGAGCATACAGATAGGCTGAAATATCTCCTTTGAGGTGTTCATAGCACACTTTTTTCATTCCTCCATGGGCAACTTGATCTGCCAGCACCCCAAGATCAGGTCCATAACTGAAAAAATAGCGAGCACCATCATAAAATCTAAGGCATTATTGAATCTGGGTAGTGAATATGAGTCTTTCTTAGTGATATGGTTCATCTTATGGTAGTCAATTACTACCCAATTAGTGCCGCCATCCTTTTCAACGATGAATATGGGCGAAGCCCAGGGATTCTTAAATGGCTAAACATTCCTTGGTCCGTTAGCTTCTATATCTTATCTAAAAATAACTCTTCTATAGCCCGTGTATGGTAAATTGGCTGAGATGAATAAGAGGGTGGTCCCCAGTTTCCACCCAATGGACGATGCCATTGTGGGAATCCAGTTATTTGTTTTATCACTGGTGCTAAATACCGCTGAATTCTACAACCAAGTTTAATAAAGAATTTAAAAACATTATTAAATAAAAAGCTAGGTTTTTAAGCTTTTATTATTGTGATTGCAGGGTAATAAAAACGTCCTCACTCAATATCTGACTGGTCAATATTTAAACTGTCTCAAGGGTCAAAGGGAATTCAGTGATAAATTTGGTACAGCTTTTTACATTCTGAATAAAGAAATATGCAAATTCAGCCTATCAAGGCTCAGAAAACTCGCTTCACTTTGGCTAAATGACGGATGGGGAGTTTATTCTTGATAATACATATCCATGGGGTAACGATTTAATAGTCTTTCCAATCCCTTTTGGCTAAAATTTCACCTTGGGGACTCCGCTGCGCCTTAAAAGGGGGTGGTCCCCGCTTAGGTGTTTGAAGGGAATTGGCTGTGGCAGGAGAAAACTGCTGATGGAAACCCCTGGTTCCCTTGCATGGTCAGGGAAAATCGATTGCCCAACTCCATGCTAATTGACCATTTAATAAATGTAATAGTGTTACATGATTTGCAGGGTTCCACTAAGAATCAACCAGAGACTTTTGGCTTATTGAATCGTTTTTATCATAAAAATCGCTTTTATGATCATCAAAAACTTGTAAATGGCCAAAATTTACCCCTTTTGGCTGATTTTGACCCAAAACGTTCTTATTTTGCAGCTGAGAGGGCAAATGTCCGACATCACCCCCTCAAGAATGTTGGGGGGAGAATAAGGCCGCAGGAAAAGGCTATGTGACTAATTGATGGTAATCCCTGTAGCCAAGGATTTTCTATAGTACTCATTGCCTCTTTTAAAGTTGATGGTGAAAGGACCCTCCCAAATAGATCCAGGATTACCGCTTCTAGGAGTGATGCGGTTATGGTAGTAGAATACCATTTCAGACACTAATAATGGAGATAGGGGGTTTGGAGCTCATTGGCAGCCTGCCCTTCTTTAGTCACCGTTTTTGCAAAATTGGTCATAGCCTCAGATTAGAAGTTGGATGATGCGCTTTGCCAATCTTCTCATGACTTTCTTTGATTCCTCAACTCTAGAGGAGAATACACCTTTACTAAGAGGGCAGGTATTCCTGGTTCCCGCCCATACAAGACATAGAATGGAGACTTTTTCAAGATCTTATTATAACTAATCCGGTAGGCCATAAGAGCACTGGGTAAGAATGGATCCCATTGAAGTGGATCAGAAGAGGCCATTTTTTGTAGCATGGATACCAAGGTTCCATTTGCTCTCTTGACAGTCCCATTGGTAGATGGATTGTATGGAGCCAAGAAAAGTTGTTGGGCTCCCATGGAGGTAGCCAGGAGTTTGACTACTCTGGAGGTGAAGTTCTTACCATTATTGAAGAGTAGTACATGAGGGCATCCATGTCGAGGGAAAATGTTCTGATGTAAAAATTTGGCCGTGGCCTTGGCCGTTTGGTCAGGAAGAGCCACGACTTCAACAAACTTAGTGAAGTGGTCAATGGCTATGAGGATAAATCTGTTTCCACTTGTAGTTTGAGGGAGGGGAACAACTACATCCAGACTGATGGTGTGGAACGTTGTTGAAGGGTAGTTGGTTGATACTGGTATCTAGTCTTGAAACCAGATTGCTTCTTACATATATGGCAAGCTTTCAAAATGGCAACAATAGCTTCATCATTCCATCCCTATAGTACCAATCCTTAATCCACTCATAAGTATTCCTTGCCCCTCCATGACCTAGAGTGGGGTGAGCTTCTAGGATAGCAGGTACGCGTTCTGAGGGCTAAAGGCAAGGCAGTCATTTTGCCCCCACCTGCTTATACACTTTCCCGTTCTCCACTTTATAGTTGTGGGAGTGACGGGCTATCATCTTATGGACAGAAACATCTTCATCCTCCCATTAATTTGGGTTCATTAAGAGGTCATGTAACCTCTCCGCCTCACTGTTATTGTAAAATGAAGGACTGGCAGTTAAGTCAACCCATCAACATTCATGTGACGGGTCCCAGCACGGTGTTCAATCTTCATGTCATAATACTGGAGCTTTAGAGCCCAGAGAGCTATTTGGCCAGTAGAATCCTTCATATTCTGTAATCACTTCAACTAAGCTTAATCCAAAACTACAGCGAAGGTGATCCCGTATAGGAAAAGATGGCAGTGCTTAACAGCTAAAAAAATGGAAGAGCTCTCCTTCTCTGTTACGCTGTAGTTGCGTTCCGCCTAAAAGCATCTTACTAAAATAGGATACAAGATGATCTAACTATTTTCATCTAATTGGGCTAAGATGGCCCCAACGGCGTAGTCTGAGGTGTTGGTAAACAAGATATAGATTCTTATAATCTGGGTGCCATCGGATAGGGCGTTGTTGCATCAGTTGCTTCAGCATCTCAAAAGCGTCCTTCTGTTTAACCCCCACTGAAAAGGAGTTGTCTTGATCAATAGGCGGACTAAGGGCTCGCTGAGTTGGGCAAACTTAGGGATGAATTGATGGTATTACTCCATCATCCCGAGAAATACCTGAATATCATGTAGATTTGTAGGGGGAGGCAACTTGAGATGGCTTTGACCTTGTCCCGTTTGGGTTGTATTCCTTCTTGGGAAATGGAATGGCCAAGGAAATCCAATTTCCTTTGGAAGAAGGTTTACTTTGAGGGCTTCAACTTGTTATTTGAATTACATAACCGTTGAAACACCTCCTTCAGATGATCAAGATGTTCATTGAAGGTTTTGAGAAAAACGTAATGCAATCAAGATAGATGATGACACAAGTTAACTTCAGGTCCTGCAAAATATGATCCATTGCATGCTGGAAAGAGACAGGTGCATTGCAAACCCTTGAGGTAATTGTGTGGGTTTGAAGAGACCCTCACTCCAAATAAGAGCACACTTCTCTTGTTCTTGAAATGAAAGATCCATTTGCCAATAGTCACTAGCCAAGTCCATTACAGAGAAGAAGTTAGATTAAAGAGCTGTGCTAGGGCGTCATCAATGTGAGGGAATAGGATAACTATCCTTTTTTGTGAGGTTATTTAGTTTGTGGTAATCCATGACTATCTAATGACCCCCATTTATTAATTAGCGAAAGGTGGGAAGACCAAAGGCTTTGTGAAGGAACTAGCAGCCCCACGTTTAATAACTGCTGGACAAAGTCCTCATTTGCTGTTCCTCAATCTTTAATTTGCTATAAGGTTTAGACTTAATAGGACAGGCATCATGCACATCAATGGAGTGGCTCCAGCACTTCTTATGGTCATAGTCATTATCTGACTTTGATGATATTTCGCTATAATCTTCTAGGAATATATAACTTTTTCCAGCTCATCTGGGATCAGCTCATCCAAGATATGTACGTTGGGTAAAGTACATACTGGGTTATCTGTTTGCAAGCCAATATAACGTAGAGCCAATGAAATGAATTTGTTTAATGTCCTCCACAGGGACTAACAAGCCTCTTCAAATCTCCTAGTGTTTTCTTACAATTATGTCCTTTGCGGTGAGGTTCCCCAACAGAATAATAATAGGCCTTTAGTAGGCTGGGTCAAGAATGCCAGGCAATACCCGAGGCTCCAAGGGACTAACGCCCTCAATGCTTAAGAGGTGCAACAAACAGTGGTGTGGGATTTGGAGCGTGATTTTTGTGTCAACCACTATTTTTTCACCAGGTTTAATCAAGACCACGTCTGCAGCATAGAAAGGGATTCTTATTCCTAACATCAACTGAATAAAGCAATTTCTTTGTGTTTCAACTAGAGGTGGAATAGTGCAAAGGCATAGCGGAAAAGGGGGTATTCAACTAAGAAAGAGTATTCATTCTTTCCAGATTCTTTATTGGATAAAACTAAAGGGACTTTGTAGTTAAGTAATGAGAGGAAACCTTACTTGATGTTGATAATTCCCCCATACTCTACTATAAATTGGGTACCTATGAGCATAACATATGTGTTTTTGTCCAACGCCACTACTGGGGCTGATAAAATGAGCTTCCCAATTCGGATAGCAAGGAAGAATATTCTTAATGTCACGATTTTTATTAAACCAGTGGTTCCAAACTCTTGATTGTATTCCAATTCAGGCGCCAGCTTTATCTTTTTTTATTAGCTTAGCAGGGATCACATTAACCGTGGAGCCAGTATCCAGGATAGCCATTACCTGGACTTTTTGAATGACCACTTCAACCTTGTGATTGTTCCTCCAAAGTTAGGAGACAAGGTCAATACCAACTTGAGCTGGAAAGTGAAGGTTTATTTATGAGCAGTCTCAGGTTATTTATACAGGATAAATTTCATGGTATGGACACGCTGAAGAGGTCGAATCAAGCCCGCTAAGAGCTCATTACCTTTGCTGGCAGTTTCAATAACTTTTGGGCACTTTAATAAATGCTGAGGTAAGTTTCCTCAGTTTGGTGGTTTCATCTACTCCTTCAGCGTTCAATCTATCAGGGACCTCCACTTCTGCGGGAGCTTCCAATAAGTAGTAGCCAACTTCATTGTAACTCCCCTCAGATTTGTCCCCAAGGGGTGTTCTCAACCACTGGTAAGGCCGCAAAGGAGATAGGAGAGATGGCCACATGACGTTGGGTAACTATCTTCTGACTATCCGTTTGTTCAGCAAGCCCATTATGCTGCAGGGGTTACTCTTATGGCGCACAACTACCAGCTTAGAGGTTTCTGATTTAAATGAGGGCGTGATATCGTTTTTAAGTTGCACTGAGAAAGCAGGTTTTGTAGGAAAATAGGCACAGGTGGGCTCACTTCCAACTGTCAAACTGGTGAAAGCTCCTCAATGTTAGGGCTTAAGCTTCACCTCAACTTCATTTTTTGATGCACCTGAATGGAAATCAGCAATGTCTAACAGAGCCTCTTTTAATTCGTGGATGTTTTTGAGATGGCGTTTCACTGAAATGCTATGCTTGTCTAGAGAGGGTTGGGAAGCTAACCCGGTTAACATGGCTGTGATACCATCATCCAGGGTTAGCATGTTACATGTTGACAACCTTTGTGCAGCGAGGTAAAATCGCTCAGCAAAGGCATCAGTTGGTTCACCCTCATACATGCTAAGGCGCATAAAGGCCTGTTTATCCCTGTTAAGACTCTGCTTTGAACCAAATTCAGCCAAACAGCCTCTTCACCGCTGCCCAGGTATGCAGATTGTCCATTAAGGTCTTATCATTTCTTGTGCCAAGCGACTTAGGCAAGGAAGGATGCGTTGAACTTTTTCTTATCAGTTGCGCCTTAAATGGCATATTTGTAAATAAAAAAAGGAAGCAATGCTCCCTTCACTGGGGGTGTACTTGTCTTTAAGAGGGGTTTTTAAGAGGCGCTGCTCCAGCTCTTTAAGACGAGATAGAGCGCTGGCGGGTTGCTTCTCCAGGGAAACTACTCTTAGTTCTTTTGAAGAGGAAGAGAAGGAGGGCTACTCACTTTACAAGCCTCCATTTTTAGTTGATTTTTGTGATGTAAATGGCCACCTGTAGTGAGCACCAGTTTTTGGGAATCCAGCTTTTTGTTTCACTCACTGGTGCTATACGCCGCTGGATTTCACAAATGAGTTTAATAAAAAAGCTAAAAACACTAATAAATAAAAAGCTAGGTTTTAAGTTTCTAATAGTGTTTGTAGGGTAAGAAAAATGTTCCCTCTTGATATCCAACCAGTCAGTATTTAAACTGTCTTGAGGGTCAAAGGGATATCAATGATAAATTTAAAATGGCTTGTTACGTTCCAAATAATTATATATGCAAATTCAGAACCACAATTATACCTCCTTATGCCACATGTCGCTGATGCCCCTACCCCTATGTTGTCCGCCATTGTCCACCAGCTAAAGCAGGCGCTGGACAAAAGTTTCCCGTGATTTTCTTCATCTTCTGATATTGCTTCCTAGGCTGATAACTTAGGGGATATATTAGGAATTCTTATCTACAATAATCCCTTTTTTGGCTCATTTACAAATAAAGCTGCGTGGCGACTCCCCCTTTTGGTTTGGAATCACTAGCGCCAAAAAAAAGAAATATGAGAATTCAGCTTTTTTGAAGCTTGGAAAACTCGCTTCACTTTGGCTGAATGACAGATGGGGAGTTAATTTTTGCTAATATATATCTTTGGGGTAAGGTTTTTCTAAATTTTAGCCAATCTACTTTGGCTAAAATTATTTCCCATTGGGGACCTCCACCACGCCTATAAAGAGGGTGGTCCCAGCTTAGGTGTTTGAAGGGAATCGGCCATAGCAGGGGAGAAAATGCCAATGGGCTCCTGAGTTCCCTCAAGTGGTTGGGGAAATTCAACTGTCCAACTTCATGTTAATTGCTCATTTATGTTTATAACAGTGTTACTCTGATTTGCGGGGTTCCATCAAGAATTGATTAGGGTCTTTTGCCTGAAAAATCATTATTATTATTAAAATCGCTCTAATGACATCAAAAACTTGTAAATGGCCAACGTTTCCCCTTTTCAGCTGATTTTGACCTAAAACATTCTTATTTTGCAGCTGAGAGGGCAAATGTCCATCAACCATTAGCACATCCCAGATCATGTCCATCAACCGCAAAGATTTTCTGATATTTTTCATATAAAGCTATTGCATGATTTTTCTGCTCCTCCAATAACCCCTTTAAATATTTTTGCAGAACCACCACCATTATGCTGCAGAGTTGTCCAGTGGGAAGACCAAACTCATTCAGTGAACCAAATTTGTAACCTGTGAGACCTCATCAACAGGAGTCAAATGTAAGTATGTCACCACTTGATGTCTGAGGAACTTCAACGGCCCTTTCTGCAGGTTGGCTAGCAGCACTTTGGCTTACCCTTGTCCAATTTACATGATACCTGGGGCACATGAGGTTCAAGGCAAGATTGCTGAAAGGGCCCTAGGACTTCTCCATAAAGCCCTTTTTGAAACTCGATCTCAAGTTCTGTCCCCACAATAACTTGTTGGGAATAGGGATCGTCACAGCAGCTGTGTACCAGAGTATTAAGCCCTAATACTCATATATCTGATGAGGGAGGACCCTAGAATATTTTTAATTGCTGATAGCATACAGGGTTTCACCATCATAGTACGCAAGATTAACTTGTCCCATGTGGGTGAAATCCTTGGGCACACCATTGGAAGTAAAGTAAATTGGGATCCGCTGTCCCAAGATTTCAAAGATCTCTTCAACCTTACCACTACCACACTGTATTGGCGCTTAAAAGGCTGCTCCTATCAGCATATCATAGATATGGTTAGGTAATACTATCTCCGGTGCTGAGATGGCAATTGACTCAATTTGGAAAGGCAGTGCACTGTACGCTCTTTCCAAGACAAAGCATTCTTCCCCAGCAGTCCCATATACTCAAGGTGCTCCACATCAAGTTTCAGCGGTAACATAGCTACCAACCTTGTTGATACTAGATCAACTTGGGCGCCAGTGTCTATTATCATGTGAACTTTGTTTTTAAAACAAAAATGCCACAAAATGTACATTCATAATAAGCAGATTTTTGGTTATTTGACGCATGAAAGTCCAGGAATCACTCTATTAAGGAAACGCATAATACCCACTACAACCTTAGTGTATTCTTTAATAATCTCATCTGCTGTAATAGCGACGTTACCCCTTTCAGCAAAGGCACATCTGTAAAAGGTTGAGGTTTGTTAGAGGTGTCTTTATTAAAGACTTTATAAGACTAAGTCTTAAGAGTTTCCTGGCGACCCTCCTCCATGGTGGCTTCTTTGGCTTTTGCGTGTTTCAACACATGCACATCATTAGCCAGTTGCTGATATATTAGCATGTCATTGAATTGGGAATCATTGACGGAAAGCAACTCGTCAGGATCTTTTTGAGACAGTTGTAGTTGACCCAGCGGAAGTAGAGGGTCTCATCTTTACTCTTCTTGGTCAATTTTGCTCATACTAATTTGGATGCATGACATGAACTTGACGCTTAATAGGGCAGTTGAATGCAATATGTCTGAGTTTACTTGAAGCGTAGCAGGTTACTCTAAAGTGATCTGTCCTAAATATCATTAGAAGGTCCAGGCCAAGGGCTGGCCGCAGGGTTGTAATTCAGCTGAGTATGAGCAAATAGTTATAAAACGACCAGGGATTGTTCATCAGAATCAAAGATGGCCAGTTTGCACTCTTGAGGAAGGTTACCCTGCAGGGATTCTTGCAGGCTTCTGTTCAGGGTTAGGCGGGCTAAACATTGGTGCTAGACGATGCAAGTAATTGATATTTTGAGCATAAGAACATCTCCTTTCAAGATGAGATCCATACGTTGAAAATATAACAGTGTGGTCTTACCACTAAGGTCATTACAATTCTAACGTTAGCCCCAGATAGCATTCCTTCTCCTACCAAAAATGTGAGCCTCCGAGGTAAACAATCTAGGATTGCTTTCAGGGTCTCGCTTTGATGGAACCCCATTGCTAAAAATCAGACTTCCACTGGGACATTTTCTATACTCCTAACAAGACCAGCACATTATCCTTAACTTATTGGTAGGTGACGAAACTATTCTTCAGATAGCAGGCAACTTGGTCAGTGCTCTTGACATATAAGATAGATATCAGTAGTTTAGCCTTATGGCGGTCTGACGCTCCCTCCACCACAAATCAAACCTTTTGAAGAATCCATGCATGTTTACATCCTAATTGACCAGGGGCAACTTGTCAATGAAAACATTCTTTTCCCGGTCAAATCTACAAGCTCCTGAGCAAAATGTGGCACTGCTTGTGGGGCATAACTTGCCTCACGGTGAGAGGAGGACATGGATTGAATTTGTTTCTTGGCTTGTCCACAGGATCAGAAGCAATCTGGCCCTCTTCAGCTGACAACACTGCAAAAATGTTAGAAACTCCCTTTGGTGAGGCATAATCATCCCACGAGCTCCCACTATGTGTGAACTGACTCATGCTGCCTGCTTGGTCGTCAAAAGTTCCACTACACTTTCCTCAATTTTGTACCTACCATAATGCTGCTAACCTTCACTATCTTTCCTGTTTGTTCTTCAGCTTCCCAGAAGGGTTTTGAGTTAAGTGGTAACCTTTAGTTCTTCTCAACACAGTGCAGCCACTCAATAGTGTCATTAAGGCGGTCTGATAATTGTCTGTTCTTACAGTTGAGGGTACGTAGTTAATTGAACATTTTATGAACTGATCCATCGCAACCTTAAAATCATAAGGAATCTCGTCTTGGGTTTGGAATATTGTGTTCATAGATATTTTGATTTCAGTGTACTTTGTTGACTCAGTAGGCTGGAATGGTTTCCCGTCAGTGCTAACTGGATTTGCCATGGTTCTTATAGGTTAGTTATTAATTGGTTGATCATTGGGCCCCTTTATTGAGCACCACTGTTGTAAAATCCAGCAGAATAGGTTATACTCCGCTGAAGGTTTGCACAGGAATGATATATACTGATGCAATGGGAAGATGATATAATTATAGTTGTTCCTCAGACAAGCGTAATAAGATATAAAATGAAGCTGAAGGGTTCAATGAAATATAAACTCTATTTCTAACGGCAGAGTCCACTGCCATTCTAACCTTTATGTCTTACACTGAAGAATCCACTATTTGTTATCAACTAAAACACCCTCCCCCTTCCTTCTTTGTTTTCACCATTTTCACTTATCTTTACAGCTTAGCTTTGGCCCATCCACGAAGCTACTCTGCTTTGATGGTCATCATACTCAGCTCATCATTGAGAGTTCCAGCAGAATTCCAATACTTGGCTGAGGTCAGTTCACTTAGCATTGACCTATATCAAATTATGTTGAACTAAAAATACTCTAAACTCACTCTCAATAAAAATCTATGATCTGACATCAATAATTTAGGCTTATCATTCAGTCATATTATTTTTTTCAATAACATCAAACTTAACAGCTATGATTATATCAACTTACATCATGCTAACGCAATTCACTAAAATGCATGTGCACTTTCACTTATCTTGTTCTAGTTGTGTTTGCTTCTAAAAATTCCAGTCTGTGCTATTACTGGATGCCTGAGAAGAGGTTCTTATTATAGTTTGAAATTCAAGATTTATTATAATGAGATTTTTGGAATTTTGCATACTAAGGTGCTTACTTGGAAATTTGAGTAATAGATGCTTAGTTGCCCTATATCCACTTCTTGAATAGAACAGAAATGGGGATGGGAGGTCATATGCTAATTGGACATGATGCATCTAGAAAAACTATCATTATCTAAAAGCCTATCGTAAATCTATGAGACTGGATGAGAACAATACATGATATTTTGGGCTTAACAGGAGTAACTGTTAAGATCATTCAAAATTTCATTTTATAACTCAAGATATTGGGACCTTCTGAGGACTTAATGATACCTTTTTGATGTAAGAGGAATATCACCCACCAGTTAAAATGTGTATAGAATTATCATACTTGCAGTATATCAATTGATCTTGTATATTTAGACTGCATTTTAGAAGTAAATTTATTATGAGGCACGCCAACGAGGGGACAGACATTACCAAAGCTCAAAAGTGAAAAGAAAAAACTGAATGAACAATCACTCAAACTGAAAGAAAATGACTGCTTGAAAGAACAGGCAAAACATAACGGTTGAGACACCAACCTACCAGATGGGACAGCGCTGATGCGCTCAACCTACATGGCGGAAGTGGAGGAGGGATTGGGGGGCTCATACTCAGTCCCATGCTCCTCTTCAGTGAGAGTGCGGGACAATGAGGAGAGCAAAGGGGTGAGGTGATCAGCGACATGGGGACTAAGGGTGCTAACAATCAGCTGTTTGAGTAAATTATTGTAGGATAGTAAGTCACTGATGTATTTGGAAAGGGTGGCCTCTGCCTTAATGTGGAGGGCAGGGAGCTGAGACAGTGAAGCCATGGAGGCGCAGATGACTCTTGGGTTGGCCTGTGAGGCGGAAACCACTTGCTGGATGGCTTCCTTAGCGCGCCTGTGGGCAGACAGAATGGTCGTCTTGTGCAGTATGGATGTGGTTGGCTTGATGAAATTAGGAGGGAGTTCCATGGCGAGCGACACTACTGATGACTCATTCATTTCATGGATGGTGTTTACTTCAGGGTGGGCAGCTACCGTGACAGAGAGCTGGTGGTCCAAGTGGAACTCCATGGCATCCAGTTGGGGGCATAAAACCATTGAGCGATTGGCTTGGGATTTCTTACCTGGATAAACTCATTGTATGTGGCTACGAGGCTACAATAAAATTATTCATTTAATTGGTTTCAGCCAATGAAAGCCATGGGCTCAAGTCAAATTCTAAATTGGGGTCCGCAAATTGAAGTGGTATGGCTGGTGATTGCAGGATAATGTCGAAACCCACATTAGTCCAAGCTATTTTCTGATTGGATGATGTGCAAGTGGCACTGGGTGAGGCGCAAGAGGCACTGGCTCAAGGAAGGGGCTGGTTAGCTGCAGCAGGCGCCAAAGTGGCAGCAGGCTTTGGGGGAGGGGGTAGGATTGTACCCTATGCCAGAAAAGCAGTGGGGTGCGGGTTAAGTGGGGGCCATTCAATGACAGCGCGGGGTCAGACAAAGCCATGAGGGAGGGGCTTTTATGCTTTGAGTGATCTAGCTCAAAGCAGGAAGGACAGATTGTCCTCCTGTCCCCGACATGGGCCCAGAATGGGTGGTTGGGGGCAGAGGGTATGATGGCGTGGGGTAGAAGTGAAAACACATTTTTAAGTTTATTGGGCTGATTGTGGTAAATGGCCAAGGTCCATCTAGGCGAGTGGCCCAATTGGGGACCACAAACTGAAGGATGGGGTTGAAACTGTATTCGGCCAACCCTTCCATCAACTCCTGATGGAGTACTGCGGGGGGAAGATGTTTGGGCAACCCCACAAACTGGACTACCATGGTGGTGTTGGTGGGGAGCTGGGTGCATATCATTGGTATAGGGGTGCCCTTGTATACCAGGGGCACAGTAGCCGTGGTAGTTGCGTTGGCTTCAAAGGTGAAACCAAGGTCAAAATACCCCTTAAAGGGGCTGAAGACAATAAAACTGGCCAGCAGCATCACTGCCTGGGCCAGGTCGATGATTGCTTGTTCCTTATATGGGAACAATCTCCCATACTCAACCCAAAGTCCAAAAATGGAGCTGGGAGTGGGGGAGAATGAGTGGGTTGCGAGGCATCTCCTGGGTGCATGTTAGGTGGATGGCGAGATCCTTGGGCGGACTAAACCAGCTCAAGAACTTAGTGGGACTGGATGAACCAGTCCAAGCGCGTTTTTCTGCTGGATGGAAAATTCTGTGAGGGGTTTCGCCGCTGCCCCACACTGGAGCAGCTGGTGGTGAATCCACATCATTGGGGATTGAACAGGAGCAGCTGGCATTTGGTTGATAGTTGTACTTACTTTTATTAAAATAAAGTTGATTAAAAGTGACTTTGAGCAGAAAGAAAAGTTATTTAGACTGCTTTTGCTCCATAAGTTGCTACAAATGCTATGACTACTTTTTAGATCTGGTGTTTACCTAGCATATTTTCCTGAAAGGTCTTATTTGTGGTACTGGATAAATTTTAGTTTTCTAAGTTATATACTAGTTGACCCACATAAATTTGGAACAAAAAAATTTTCTGCTCACTACCATCCAGCTATTGATATAGCTGTGGAAATGTCAAAAACTTTCTTTTATACTAAGAAGAATAATCACTATAATCCCAATAGTTGGTTTTACCCTACCAAGTGCTTTGTTAGCTTACAGGAAAATTAGTCACAGATCAATTTTTGCTGGACTTTAATGCACTATATGAGAATGAAGCAGTTCTCCAAACAGTAGTAAATATTTAATGTCTTTATCCCATCACAAATCATTTAACTATTCTAACCCCTTATCTGATGAGATTATCATACTGCAATCCTTGGCATCTAATTTAAAGGTAACTTTAAGGGGGAAATCTATGAAAATTTAATGAAAAATGTTTTTTATAGACAAACTTGGGGATCATGTACTTTTTTGTTAATATCTACCAGAAGGAAGAACAAACAATCGTTTTGCATATTTTTCTATACTTGTTGGATTATATATTTAGAGGACTGGAATATTTTTCCAATAATAACACTGATTTATGCTTAAAAGGGTAAATATGGTTTTTAAGTCCTTCTATTCCTCACCAAGAGTTTCTTTAGGGAGCAAATTTGGGATTACCAATAATCATATTAGAACTAAAAATAAAGTTTAATTAAGTCAAAGACCCACCCCTGATATAGATGAGGAAAAAATATAACTTGCTGTCTATTGAAAATAAATCTGAAATACAGGATGTAAGGTATCATAAACTCGAAATATGATCTACAAAAGCCAATAAAGAAAATGTTTTACAAATAAAAACCCCTTTGTGTGAAGAATAAGAAAGCTATAAGTCAAAAATTTGTATTTTAAATATAAAGAAACTTGCATTGAGCATATAACTTTACTGAGTTTTATTTTATTTAATTTTGGTATAAGTATAACCATTTAATAAAGTATAGGCTAAGCATAAAGAACAGCTAATCCTACATAGCTTATAGTTCAAAGGTAATAAATCAACGTTCTTTAACAATGCTCTAAAATTAAAAATTCTTTGCTTCATAATGGACTGGAGTGCAACATCTAAACGTTATGTGGCATTTTTGCACTAAAAATAAGACTTTTAACTTAAGTTAAATTCTATATTTCTACTACTGTCTAGGGTTTTCTTTCTTTTCAATATAGTTGTTTCTGCTACCTTTTCTCAATTATTCATTAATTTTTTGACCTGTCCAAAATAGAAATAATAACTGTAAACAGCTTGCTTTTACCATCATTGCCTGCATTCTGGTATGACTATCCTTCACCCTTTTTGGTCTGTCTAACAAAGAGTACACTAATTTAGGCTTTTTAGGTTTTCTTTTAAATCATTTAATTCCAAGCATATTTGCCATACATGTACAGTCTTTTTAGTTAATGTCATACTATGCTTGACAAAATGTTATTAAATCATACAACTTTTCTACTGACTTCTTGTTTCCTCTTTGTAATAAGATTTTCTTGATGCCGTGGTGCACTACCAACATCTGGGTATGAAGAATAAACTATTTCACCTTTAATTTAACTTTTATCAATTTAGTTGCCATTTTTCAAAGCTCTTCTTTTTAAGGTGCAACCTTATGGGTGCTGTCAAATACACCGTTAAATTTTTTTTCTCCTAAAGAGTCCTAGATTAACCCTTACACAAAAACCAACTCTTGAGCATCACAGTATAACCAACTATAAAAGTATATACTTTTAACTTTTGATAACTACAACCAAACCTCTTTGTAAAGCCTTAAAATACTTTTAATCAACTTCTTATTGGCTGTGTACGCTTCTTGGAAGAGAAATATTACATTAAATTCTATTGTACGCTATAGGACTTACACCAACTTTTAAAAAAGTATATACATCCTTTTAAGATAGTGATCCACAGAATGACTTATTGAACTTGCAAAGCCCATTTCAGTTGATTTTCCTAACCTCTCATAGATGGTACCTTTATCTTTAATCTACTTTATTATGAAACCTACCCAGTTGAGAAAAAAATGAACTTTTTGGGATCTAGAATAGTCTAGTACCATTTTGTAGTCGAATAGGCAGTAAAAATCCTAGTGATAGTGGTTTTTTTTGTTAAAACTCACTAATTTACGTCATGATATATTGGAGTGTTTCTAGAAGATAACAGATTTTAATGGGGGGTATTTACTTGTCTCATTTTATCAGATGAGATGACTTAGTAAAATCATCTTAATGTTCTTGTGGTAAACTTAGTTACTAAAAAGAAATTAAAGTATCAAAAATAAGGCAAGGCCTTAAAATGAATTAGTTAGATTTATAAACAAGATAACAAATACTATAATATATAATATTACTGAAACTACACAAGGTTTCAATTATTATACAATGAAAACCACTTTTAGTAAACTATTTGTGAAAACTTTGCTTAATCTAGTTTACCTTCAAATAAAGCTAGAAAACTATAACAACGTTGGGAAGTTGATATGACTGGATGATAAGCTACCCATACTGGCGGATTGGAGAGTAATTGAGATGAGTCTTGAGCTCTACAAAAAAGGGTATACAAATTACAATTGAGCAAAGTGACAACCATTTGGCGAATTGAGAGAGTTTATGCTGAGATTTAATACAAATGGGAGTTTCTAGTAAAATGAAAGACGAATTGAAGATTACCAAGCTGAGGCTGCATCTGGCTGGGGAACCAAGGTATAAGGAGTCTCATGGAAGATTAAAGGGGGTATTCTTTTATGAGGGAAACAGGAGCGCAGAAAAGTCTGCGAGTTATATTAAAATAAAGGTAGAAATAAGGGCAATAGCAATATTTTATAAGTATATCAAGTTTATTAGTAGAGTTGGCGATCTTCATATTGTCCAATTTGGTTGCTCAGTGGCTAGTACTCTGTGTAAACTGACTTGGCGGAATTGAGCCTAGATGCCAAGAAGTTACAGTGATGCTCACTACAGGGGTCCACTAGGCGAATATAGTTTTTCAACAAATAAAATACAATGACAAGTCCTCATTCATTCCAATATAATTCGATCAGATTCTGGCTGCAGTACACTGAAGAGGCCCAGGAGACAACCAACCACAAACCAACATTATTTACTGTGACTGAAATGGGGTATGATGAAGCTATGATCAATTTGCAAAATGAAAATTGCCCTGAGCTGATGACCAACCAACAAGGATGCTCCACAAATGTGACTCCCCAACAACTGAGAACTATTATGGAGTGGCTATTGTGCAGGTATCACCTATACGAGGATGAGACTGGGAAAATGCCCTGAATTTATTCTATAACCAACACAATCAGGAAAATCGCTACACGCTGTACATGTCTTATTTAGATGTGACTACAATGGGGTTGGCCTGCCATCTCGGTACCCATGGAATCAAGGAGTATCTAGTTGCTTATGTGCAGCCCTCAATTTGCTAGCTACTGCGTGTGCTGGCCTGCCATAATATTAAAATCAGGGATGTATTATGGTTTGCGCAAGCACAGCAGCAAGATACTCACCTCCTGCTCAACCACCTTTATTGTTCGTTTTCAGAGGTACAAGGGGCGATGGTACAGATGGATCATCATGTTGGGGACGTCCACCATCAATTGGACATTTTTGTACCACAGTTAAATTTAGAATTACCTCGATTAATAAGAGAACTGCTGGACCAGCATGGCCTATCTGCAGAATGGATTCAGGATGTAACAACATTGGGAAATAATACCAAGCGCTTTATGACAAAGCTAGCCAAGTGGGCAGAAGCTCTCAAAGCTGCGATTGCCCAGCTTAAGGAAAAGATGGCCCTGATGGAACAGCAAGTGGTGGCCCAAGTTGGCTCTCTATTGATGGAATTAACCCAACTTTGTATCAAATGGAGTACCCAGTGAACGGCAGATAATGCGCTTATCATTCAGTCAACGTCTCCTGAATATCTCAGCTTAATTATCGTGTTACGCAACTGGAAGTTGTTAGTCAGGCTGAGCACCTATGAGCTTTCCCTCTTCCAATTGGTGAGACAAGAGAGTATGCGGTCATGCAAGGGTGCTTTGATCCCCTTCAATGGGCTAACGAGGTTTTGGTATGGGAACAAGCATCCCTTGTTAACAAAAATAATGACACCAATCAACAAATGAATAATGCTAGTTGGCAGCAAACATGCCTGCAGAACATAATCAAAGAAGTTCTTTTTCAATTACAAGCCATGGAACAAAAACTGAACGTTGAGAGGGAATTCCACCAGGAGTTGCAACATCATTATGAAACGCTGCAACAGGATTTTAGGATGGACGGTATAAATGCTATTTGGTGAAAGCGGAGAAGTTGATCAATGAACCATTCATTGGGCGTTACGGAGCTGTGGGAATGGGGCAGTTAGCAGTGATTTGGGGGAAGAATGCTATGAATCAGCAATTGAATATCCCTTAGGCGTTATGATGAACCCCCCGCGTGACACCACTTCTTCCAAGTCCTTTTTGATGGAATAAAATCCATCCAGCTGGCTGTATGATAACGCTTAAAGGGATGGTTCCCATAGTCGCTCTGAAACCAATTCGCCTGCTCCTTGCAGCAGGAACCTAGAGCAAAGAGAAATCGTTTGTATTGAAAAATTACCTCCTTCCAATTATGATGGGAACCTACACGGTTACTTTAAGCATTCTGAATTTGCTGTGGAAGGGGCTACAATCAACAAAAAGCGAAATTGTTGCTGTCAGCTTTAGATGTGGAAAGCGCTGATCAAGTTACATGCTATCTTCCAAATAGCTTGGTATCCTACAAACAAGTTGAAGCGATTGTTATCCGTCTGTTAAGGGGCGCTACCAAGATGGCCCAATGGAAAGCTGACTTTATGATTATATAGTTTTACCAAAATGAGAACCTGTTAGAATTTGCTGAGTGTTTTTTGGCAGAAGCACATTTCTTACTTGGAGCTAACATTTTATCCACTGAGGATGTCGGTATAGTGATGATGGTGGCTGTCAAACCACATTGGGAAACTATCTAATGCTATGTCTCACGTTTTGGATGGAGATACTGTACTAATTCAGATCATGAACACCTTACATTGACTCTCCGCCATTATCAGCACCCCCAATATAGTCCAAAAAATCTCTTCTGCACCCGCTCCAACCCCTTCAGGATATAGGCCACAGCAACTGGGTTATCAGCCGCTGAAACGTATTCATCCCTCATATAAGTTGATGGATCTTTTTCAGCCCATGTATGCTTCACCAGTTTGTCCGCGACCTTGGACTATACTGGCAACTTCCGACCTGATCCTTCTGCCACAAACTATAAATGTGAACCTTTTATGAACACTTGCTTCCAGTGCAGACGAAAAGGGCATTATGCGGGCATTTGCCCTACTAAACCACAAGTATATGCAATGCCAACTGAGAAAGTCAAGCAGGGAAAAGCTTGAACATAGTAGAGATGGGACGCTCTATCTCCACTGAGTCCAATTCACTTGTCCCTAAAAATTCCCAAACGACTTTTCAGATAGAATTTGAACCTCAATTGGATGATTTGTTATACCACCAGCTTTCATTGGATACCCCTGCTTCCGCTTCCAAGAGTAAAAGTTCACCCCATTGGCCCAAGTTGTGCCAAGATGTGCAGAAGCCATATGCATGGCAGATCCTGGAACAGACTGGCACTAGCAACGCGGATCCTTTGACGAACGTCACCTCTTTAGTAGGGGTTAGTGTAGCCATTCTGGTGGAGTACTTCACTAGTGTATATCCTCAGGTCAGCAAGGGCATTTCCTCCTTTTTGAGTAACACAAAGCCCTTGAACGTACAAGTAATAAACACTGATGGTTCTTTTTACTCAGAAATTACTTACTGTGACATTTTCATTTGAAACACAAAAATTTGTGCTATCATAGACACAGGAGCACCGGTGAACATAGTCTCCACCCTGTTGGTGGCTAACTTATGTTGAAACTGGATGTGGACCATTGAGTAATATATGGAACCATGGGAACGCACAGCACTGTGTCTGAAGGAGCATATAGCGCGTTGCCCTTGCAATTTGGGTCAGTCCAGGTGTCCACTCCGGCGGTGGTTTTGCCAAATAACAACTACAATGTGTTCATCAGCGCGGCTTTTATGCGGAAATCTAGCGTTGTGATAAATATAGTGCTGAAAACTCTTGCTATTTTGGGCCAACAGATTCTTATGTATTTTCCACTTGTGGAATCCCAACGGATCCAGTCCAATCCAGCCAGATCAATCTTGCATACAGTGACAGAGTGATTCCTGTTTGTTATTGATGACTAAGTCAGCGGACCAGGACCCTTCCCAACCAGATTTATGAGTACAAAGGGATCCCGCTTTGGGAAACAAGTGCTCTGAGCCTACCATCTGGACACCAGAGCACAGCAAGAACTGAGCTTGAAATCGATGTTCCTAAGGGGCTTTATGGAGAAATAATGGCGCCTCACCTGCACTCACAGCTTGAACCACATGTGGCTCCATGGTTACTGCTACCAGGGAATGGGGAGGTGAAAGTGCTGCTAGCAAACTTACAGAATAAGGCAATAATGATCCGGCGGTACCAAGTGGTGGCTTACCTACACTTAGTCCCTAAAGAGGAAGTTCGTATTATTCATGATTTCAGCTCATGGGAGGATATCAGACTACTGGCAAGATCATTGTTCAGCGTACTGACCATGATTCCACGGGAAGCGCTCACAGGATTATAGGCAGAACAGCAAGATGAGGCTATAGCACTATATGAAAAATATCAGGATATATTTGCACATGACGATCATGATTTGGGGTGCGCTCAAGGGGTGGTACATCAGATAGATATGGGGGATCACCCTCCTATTTGATCGCGACCTATTAGATGTTCAAAAGTGGTGGAAGAGGTCATCTCCGATTAGATGGATAAACTTATTGTGCAAGAAATGCTAGAGCCATCAAACAGTCCGTGGGCATCACCTGTGCTCATCTTAAAGAAAAAGGATGGCTCAAAGCGAGTGGTTATTGATTATTGTAAGCTCAATAATGTAACAGAGAAGGTTTCCTACCCTCTTCCTCAGATTGATGATGCGTTAGACTGATTGGGTAAGGCGAACTATTTTTCCATCATGGATCTGATCTTGGGGTACTGGCAGATCGAATTGCCATTAGTGGAATGGGAGAAATGTGCGATCATCACCTCAAGAGGGTTGTTTCAGCTGACTTGCATGCCACAAGAGTTATTTAACGCTCTGGCTATGTTCCAGTGTGCCATGGATATGATTTTAGGTGAATTAAAGCTGTCCTGCTCCTAATCTACCTTGACGACATCAATATGTTCTCAGGGACGTTTACAGAGCACCTGGTCCACTTAGAACAAGTGTTTTAGCGCCTCACTGCCGCTAATATTAAAATTAAGCCTCAGAAGTGCCATCTCTTTAGGGAACAATTGGAATACCTTGGGTTCATCATGGATTCAAATGGACTTAAACCACAGCCGGCTAAGGTGGAAGTGATAAGCAAGATGACTTGCTCAGGGAATAAGCGGGACATTCAGGTGTTTATGGGGATGGTTGGGTATTACCGACGGTTCATTTCCAATTTCAGCTGCATTGGGGCCCCACTTATCGAGTTGCTAAAGAAAAACGTTTCATTTGATTGGATGGAATGATGCCAGAATGCTTTTGATGTGTTGCAAACCACACTAGCAAGCGCACCCATTTTGCAATATCCCAACTTCAATAAACGATATATAGTACAAACAGATGCATCCCTAACTGCTATAGGGGCAGTATTATCCCAGAAGGGCAATGACAGCGTGGAATATCCTGTTGCATTCTGTATGTCGCGAAATTGACCTTGGGCTCCACTAGTGTGCCAGACCAACCAGTATGAAGACTGGCGGCCCTTTGCTATTTCGCCTTCATTGGCTTACCAACACCTATAAGTCCTGCGTCCAACCTACCAACTAACCACCAATGGCTTCGCCTTTAGCCCCAGGTGTCCTTGGCGTGTGCCCCAGAAAGTCCTGCCCCTTCCTGGGCAGCTCAGGCACTCCCGCGCTGCCCCACATCGCGACCCTTCACCAACCCATCTGGGCATGCCCCAGCGAGTCCATCCCCCTTCTTGGGCGGTATGGCACCTCCTGCGCTGCATCCCGCTAGGTTTGGTGGCTATTCAGCTCACCACTGGTAGCCAGCTGGCCTGGTTCCCGCTAGTTCCTCATAAGGAGGAGGTATGGGAGCTGGCAGCGCTGGCCACTCCAGGCGTGATCACCTGCGCCTTTGGGGATCTCCTATACCACCTTTCCCACTCTAGTTGCACCAAGCTACTTCAAACAAACAGGAAAGATAGCAAATGAGAGATGTTTATAGGAGGGAATGAACAACTATCTATACTACTTTCAGGGCTAATGCGTCCAAGTGCTCTTTGGACAATCATCTGCCAGAAAACCCATTGGCCTCTTGACTACAACCCTCTATCAGATTGTAAACTCTATTCATACTCATAGCGATTCCCTCCAGATCTTCTCACTGATCACCAAATAAATATTAGGTCAATCCATCCTCAGCATAAGTCACTGGTCATTCATATATAAACTTGTAAATAATTAGGAATTTGAGCATCCATGGCATTAGTCGCTGGTGCTCTAAATTAGTCAGCGGAACCATTTCAGACAAGTCAGAACAGCTTCATCAGCTTTCCGCTGGAAACTCCCAGAACTATCTTCAGATGGCATTTCAGCAGCGAACACAGCTTCCATTAAACCTAAACTCGAACAAACATATAACATTAAATAGTATTGAACTAGGCGATTAGCTGGCAATTACACCTGACTAACGGAAACCCCTAATCTGAATACTATTGGAAGGATTCATCTGGTTAAAATTTCAACACTGTAGTTGTAGCTTGAACTGTCATGAACAAAACTACACCATAACTGAGTGTCTGTGTTTAGTGGTGATTAATGCTTACAAACAGTTTTGGGTATATTTGCATGGGGTAAGATTCCAAGTAGTAATGGATCACGCTTCCTTGCGCTGGCTACAGAATCTTTGTGAACCGAAAGGACAGCTCGCACATTGGGCTCTGAAGCTTTAAGCATATGATTTCAAGATTTTACATTGACTGGAAGCAAAACATAAAAACGCGGATTGTCTTTCTCAGTTGCCAACAATCGCCATCATAGCAGACTTAGCTGACATAATTTACATAAAGATTGTGGCGAACAAATACCAGGATGAGTCGCTGCAGGTGATCAAGGTGTTAGATGGACTCATGGAGGATACCTTTGGCTGAGGGGAAGAACTATATAAGCATATCGGAGACTTGACACTTATTTTCCTAACCCTTTGGCTAGACCCTTAATTATTATAGATGCTCATCGGGCTGTGGGACATGGAGGATTGCAGAAAACGCTGGAGTTTTTGTGACCCCAATACTTCTGGGAAAGCATGTATTACAATGTATTGGAAACAGTTAGCTGTTGCCATCAGTGTCAAGTGGAAAAGCCTATACACAAGAAAACCACATACCAGCTAGTTAAACCCTGCTTTTCATGGCACACTGTTTCATTTGATGTAGTGGGACCTCTGCCAACTAGTGCCAATCAATCCAGGTATATAATCATTGCCATCAATCATTTGACCCGATGGGTGGAGGCCAGGACTATTAGTTACTTGGGTGCGGTCACCACTGCCAAGTTTATTATGGAGTGTGTTATACAGCGGCACGGCTGACCGCAGTTCATCCTGATGAACAACGGAATCAACTTCACTTTGCATATCCTGCCAAAGCTGAACAAGTTGATGGCGATTTGTGGGTTTTGACCACCCCCCTATCTCCGGAGTCAAATGGGATGGTTGAGTGAGTCAATGGAACCCTAGTGAACATACTCCACAAATTGGTAATGGATTGGCCCTCAGAATGGAGTGCCCTTCTACCTACTGCTGTGTTCGTGTATAATATCAGCTATCATTTGGCCACTGGTAAGAGCCCATTTTACTACTGTATGGGTGACATCCAGCTCTGCCTGCCTTGCTCTATTCATGTGTAGAGGACATTTGTAGTGTGGATTTCCTGCGATATTTGAAGACACTTACAGATAAATTGATCAAGTTGCTAATGGAAGCCTACTCTACTAGTTTGGCCAAAAAGATTCACAATCAGGTGGCTGATCAGAAGTGACAGAGCAGAATTCCGATGTTCACTGTGGGGGACCATGTTTTATTCCATGACCAGCACGGATTTAGGCGGAAAAACAAGCTCTCCAACATTTGGGCTGGCCCATTTAAGATTATCAAGAAGACCGACATGGATGTTTGCATTATTAAGGAACCTGCAGGGGGTCATATTATCAACCAAGTTCACACGAAGTTCCTCTGAGCCTATAAATAATAAGAGCATATCATCCAGTCAAAGGGGGGTAATGTCAGAAATTTGATATGACTGGACAATATGCTACCCATACTGGCAGATTAAAGAGGAATCAAGATGAGTCTCAAGATTTACAAAAAAAGGGTATATAAATTATAATCAAGAAAAGTGATGACCATTCAGAAAATAGAGAGGATTTATGCCGAGATTTGATATGAACGAGAGTTTCTGGAAAAAAAAGATGAATTGAAGATTACCAAGCTGAGGGTGCATCCAGCTTGAGGAACTGAGATATAGAGGCACATGGAGGATTGAAAGGTGATCTTCTTTCATGTGGTTAAGTAATTGCAGATAAGTCTAAAATTTATTGATAAAGGTTGAAATAAGGGTGATAGCTCTATTTATAATTATATTGAGTTTATTAGTAGAGTTGGCAATCTTCATATCATCCGATTTGGTTGCTCAGTGGCTAATACTCTGTGTAAACTGACTCAGCAGATTTGAGTCTAGACGCTGAGAAGTAGCAAACAGGTTTAGTTCCCTAGGCACTTTTCATCATGTTTTAAGTTTATTTTTCTGGTAGTAACATATACATTCTCGCCTCTTAATAATCAAAAACTTTTAAAACTTCTTTAGGAATTGAATAAGATAATATCCCTGAGATTTTGGCACTTTTGAAAACTATTTTCTTTTTACTATGCCTTCATATGTAAAAACATTATAGCTTGTTTTGTATAGCCTCATCTAATATGCAATCCCCATAGGAGCTACATTTTTCTATTGACGAATATTACTGTTACACTCTATATTACACTGCGAGTTTGTCATAAATGTTGTTGCATTTAATTATGTAAGACTGTATGAGGGCAGTATACCTCAAACTTAGGATGTAAAACTTAGTGTAATATAAACCTTCTTTCAATGTATAGTCTCCAAGTACGCTGCTGACTTGTTGGGTACTTCCAGCGTTTAAATCATCGTCACTAAAGTAAAATAAAAGTCTAAATGGAAAAATGATACTTAAGGTTCGTCGCCACGTCTGTCCAATCCATACAGGGTTTGTTAGGTTATATATGTCATCGCCAATATTGTTTTCTCTTCAATTTCCAAATTCTATGATGATTTTACAACTGGACTGCTAATGGGCCATCTGCGTTGTGATGGGGGTTTGGTGGTTAATATTACAATGTTGATGGCATCTTAAGAGTACTTTGCATTGACGTCATCTTTGGATACCGCGGATAACTTAAATTCAATGGAATATAACTGGTTTTGGGTGTTAGATCAATGGATCAACATGGATTGATCAGCTGCAGGTCAAAAGCATATATCAAAATAACTTTTGAAGCATAAAATTATGTTCAGTAAATTCTGGTGAAATATCTAACATTGGATTAGTAATATTTGACCTGCTGAGAGATATGGGCAGCAGGAGAGGGTAGTAACAAGGTTTATGGGGTACTCGGGGTATGCTATGGGGGTCAATTTCATATGTTTAATTAAACCCAAATCTTAAAATTTTCCACCTCTTTAAATATAGGATATTGACAAATTGCCGGTGACTGATAATAGAATTATTGGGGTTTGGTGATGGCATTTTATCGCCCAGATGAGATCACTTTTAAAAATTTAGCATACATTCTATTAATGATATGTCCTTAAATGGGGACCTTGAGCGTGTATGGATTAGTTGAGGTCTTTGATATGATCTCAAATGGCACCTTCTAGATATGTTTAAGCTTATTTGTCTTTCTAAACCCGTGGTTGCTATATTAAAATTAAACAATACCCCTATACTAAGGCAATTTAGGGGATGGTAGTTCCAGTTGTCACGCTCTCTGCATTTCATCTTATAAGCTAGCGTGTTAAAGTAGGCTTTGGTTTGAAGGTTAATCAATGTCTGTAAAAGGTTATCTAAATATCATCTAGGGGTTATTTCATCTCCTTGGATGCAGAAGTACAGAATTTGCAGAAAGGCAGGTTGTTGCCAGTACAGGAGTTGAAATGAGGAACTTCTAATGGGCAAATGGAATGCAATATTCTATGCAAAGGCAGCAGAGGGCAAGAGGAGGTTCCAACTTGACGGTTTGCCCAATGCCAATTTTTGCATGATGCCAACTAAAGTTCCATTGACCTGCTATTCCATACCATTGATTTTGGAGTGGTAGGACGTTAATAGTATTCCGCGTACTCACATCAAGACATTGAGCTTGGCAATTTTTGAAAACTAAAGTTAGTGCTGTTATTCATCAGTAGTAAATGGGACATCCATGCTTAAAAAAATTCTAAAAAATTGGCAGTCATTGCAGCCCCTAGATCTCTGATCAGTTTGGCTTTAACTCATTCCATAAAGTGGTTGATAACTACTGCAATGTAAATATATTTGCCCCCGCTGGCAGTTATCAGTCTCATGACATCAATTGACACAGCGTGAAATGTAAAGTTTGCTTGCTCAGTTAATGCAAAGTACTTTTGCAATACAATGCTTCCATTTAGAAGACCTTACAACAGTTGAAGGCTTCGTGAATATCAAAGTTCATTGATCCCATTAAAAGTGTAGCTTCAGCAGTTCATGTGTCTTCTTAAACCTAAGTTAGCGCGCCAACCTCAGCTCACTTAATTTTGAGGCCAACTTGCTGCTCAAGGGGGTCTACCCCGCGCAGATTAGGCACCATAAGACCTTCACTAACATCACAATCGCTCTCACTAAATAAATTATCCTCAGATGCTACCCATTGACACATTGATCACTTAATTACCTTGTTGGCGCCCATGGTGAACTTACTGACACTCTTAGACATCATTGACATATGTCAGCCCTCATTACTCAATGAGAACATTTTCAACTCTTCATTGGATTTATCAGTCTCAAGATTCTCCTTATGCAAAATGGAAGCCTTGTCCTGAGTAGAAGATTGACATACACTACTATGAAGGGCTTGGCCTTCAAGCTACTAAAATGCTCACATAAGTCCCAAAGTAAGGTTAAATTTCTCCTCTTTAATTTTGGCTTCAAATTTGGGGTATCACCTGAATTACTCCAAATTTAGCTAATCATTTTAATATTAATTTCAAATATTTTACCTAATTCCGAAGCCACATTTTCATGACTCCATCATCTGTGGACCAAAGCTCATAATATCCTTATCAGCTGTTCATTCTAGAAACTATGCAGTTTGAACATCTAGATTGGATTATTGGAAGAGCTTATAACTAACGTTATTACTAATTTGTTTTATGCTACAAAACTATTACTGGGAGATCAAGAAGCTCAGCTGACCTTCCAAGTGGGATGCAATGATGTACAAACCATTTAAGAATCAATAATTATTGAAGTACTCCTTTCAATTCCCATAAAAAATTATGATTCCCTTTCACTTTCAACAGTACTATAAATAGTACTGTCTTATTTTATAAATAAAGTACTTTTTTCAAAGAAAATTTTAGATTATTTTCTATAAATTATTTATATTTTTTGAATGAACAAAATCTCATCCCTTGCTAAATTTTATGTAGCACATGTCCTCTCAGCTGACTGTAGCCCCTTACAATCAGCTACTATATTGGGCTCCCCAGTTCTAGCACCTGCGAGTGCATCATGCGGAAACCTAACAATAAGCCTCAAGGTACCCTAAATATGGTGTCTTCTTCCAAAAAGGTTAATCCCAGACTTGTTAATGGTGAATACTAACTTGATACATCACAAGTCAAACACAAAAGGTTAAACCTAAGATGCTTTTTATATGGTTTTTTATTGAAAATAAAATGAAGTTATTTATACTTCAGTGAGAAATTCAAGATATGAAATAAATGGAATACTTAAAAGTACTTAGAATTTTAGGGTTGATATTGAGGATTTTAAGACCTCTAATCAGGTGGCGTTTGAGTTCTGCCTTAGTCTCTTCACTCATCTGAGCTAACTCTTGTATGCGCAAGCTCAGTCTTGTGTTAATCAACCTGAGCCTGGATGTTCAGGGGTCTTTGTGCTAGGTCCCACTTCTGGTTCTTGGCTCATTGTGCCCGTTTTGGTTATTGCTTTAAAAAATATAGTAATATGCATCTTAACTTTGGGTTCATGATGGCGCTACTACAATGCACCTTGCATCATGGCTTTGAGTCACTCTGGTTATCAGACGTTGACCAATTATGTAATATTCAATTTTGAGTCTCAGATGGGGCATTGGGGAATTTTGTTTCTCTTATCACATCATCAAAGGTAGAATTAAAATAATTTAGGACCCCAAAGGTATGAAGGGGTCATTTTCATATGAAATTTGGGCAGCGTCGTTGTCCTCATAATATATATCTTCTAGCTTGGTGGGACGTAAATTATTTCACATTACGTCACTTCATTTTGACTGAAAACTATTTCCAATTACAATATCCTGAGCTGGCTGAAAATTTCTCAACTAACTCTCGCCTATAAAAAGTCCTTGATCTCCCTCATCCCTGATGGCATGGTCACCTGTACCGCCACTGGCTTGGGTGTTAACTGCACCCAATCCACTGGTCAAGGAATCACTTGATGCGCCAGTCACTGTCTCATCCGTAAACCATCCTTTTACAAGACGAAACCTAGGGATGCTTGAAGATGATGGACATGCTTTTTATTAAAACATTACTATTATTGTCATTGCATATGGTGTATTCCGCTCCTCTCTTGGTCAACAAAGTATCAGGCCTTGTCCAAATGGCTTGTAGCATCCCTGGTTTATTCTTCTCAAGTGGTAAAACAAAATCTTATTTCCAATTCTAAATTCAGGTAGCTTGGATCTTCTCTAGCTTTACTTTGGCTCTAAGTGAGGCTCTCTTTGTTGTTGCTTGAGGCTTTTAATTAAATTCTTTTTGACTCTTCATATAACTCCTGTTGGTAACTTCCAGATGTTAGGCTTCTTCTATCATCTACTATAATTGGTACCAGAATGGTAGGCAGTGCAGACTCTCGCCCATACAGGATCTTGAAGGTTACATTATAATCACTTGGTGATAGTTTAACCGGTAAGCTAACAGTGCTGATGAGAGCAACTGGTCCCACTTTGACTAGTAGTTTAGGCCGGCTTCTTTAAAATACCTCCTAGGATCCTAACTAATCTTTCATCACTTCCATTGGAGGTTGTACTGTAGGAGTGGTGACTTGCTTCTTTAACCCTACCAAATCTACTGGTTTCTTCACCACGTCTAAGTTAAAGTTTTGCCACTTTCCAATAATAGTATTTAGGGCTTCTGTATCTTGTAATCACCTGATTGTACAAGAAATGGGCAGTGGAATTTGCAGTATATGTCTGAGCTGCAGACAATTTGACCCACTTAGTGAAGTGGTCAATCGCCCTAGAATGAACTTGGTGCTGCCGGATTCTGTTTGCAAATGTCCCACTATGTCAATAGAGATATTACCAAACGCTACAGTGGGGGAATGGGAGTAAACTTGAATCATTTTCCAATAACAAAAACTTGCGCAAGCTACACACAATATCTTTGCTTGGTGCACTTTGGAGGACATACACTCTCAATAAAACCTCCCTTTGAGGTAAGACAACGTTTTTTGAAATCTTCCATGGCCCACATGCTTGTGAGCCTCCATCACTATCACCATGCGATCACTGATCAGATGTATGGATACCTTTACTCTTTAACCATCTTTTGCAGTTTTTCATTAACACGTGGGTGTTTTGGAACATCTTCGCAGGACGCTCTTGATTACCTCTGTATCGTCTTGCCAAGCTTCTTCAAGGGAACCCAATTGTCTCATATAGGAAATTCTCTAAGGAGCCCTCAAGTGAAACACCAGTAGGTTTGACAAACCATCTGAGTTGAGATGTATATCTCCTGCTTGATGTATGATATCAAAATCATACCCTTGGAGGAGGACAGCTAACGATCAAGGCGTCCAAATGGATCCTTCATTTTTCTTATCCAGTAGAGTGACGCGCGATATGTGACTACTTTTAAATGCTCCCCATATATATAGGCATTAAGTAATTGACTTCTCTTATTAATCCAAGGCACTTGCTTTTGGTAACTGTAGAATCTTTTCTGCCTTTCTGAATACTTTTTTAGCTCTAATGGTGCCCAACCCAAAAGGGGGAGCCGCCACGCATTGCCTTACTGAATACTTTGAAGTAATAACTGATTGGGTTATCAGCCCCGTATTCATCCAGTTGTGCTAAGGTTGCACTAATTCCCACATCACTGGCGTCAGTGTACAGATAGAAGGTCTTATTGAAGTCCAGATATGCGAGGATTATTGCTTCTACCCATCATGCCTTCAACTCTGAAAAAGCCTGCTTTTGATCCAAACTTCATTCAAACTTTGTCTCCAGTAAAGAGGTAGGTAAAAGACGCTGCTAAGTACGCAAAATGGTGGGTGAACTGCCTGTTTACCCCACCATTCCTAGTAACACTTGAGCATCCCTCATACTCTTTGGTGAATCCTTGCCACATACGCATTCACTTTCCCATCTAAGGCTTAATTCTGGATGAGCTGATATTGTCCCCAAAAACTCCAGTTGTCACTTGAAAAAATTACACTTGCTTCTTTCTAATTTCAAGTTAGATGCACGCATCCACATGGACCTCCTGGAGGTGCTGAAAATGTTCTTGAAACGTGCTAAAGAACACAGTGATGTCATCAAGGTATATCAACAGACTCAATAACTTAAGATCAATAAAGTTGCGATCAATTGCTAATTGAAAGTTTGCAGTGGCGTTACAGAGCCCCTGCGGCATCCTTATTGGTTCAAACAACTCTTGGCTGCTGATTAAGGAAAATTTCTCCTGTTCTTCATGCGAGAGCTCCATTTTCCAGTAGCCGCTGGCTAGGTCCATGGCCAAAAAGTATTTCAATACACTCAGGTGCTTCAAAGTGTCATTAATGCATGGCAGTGGGAATGATTCCTTCTTGATAATCTCGTTTAAATAGAGGTAATCCGTGACAAACCTATGGGTCCAATTTCTACTTGCGCACCAACAACAAAGGATATTCTCATGGGCTCTTTAATGGATAAAATAGCCCTGTTCAGCTAAGTTAGCTCTTGTGCAATAGATACAACCTCTTCCTTCAAATGGCAGTAAGGTTTAGACTTGAAGGGGAAGCTAAACTGGTGTCCATATTATAGACCTCCCCTTTTGCACAGGCCATAGTCATTTAGCTGATGCTGAAGATAACATTAAACTCGTCCAAGAGTTCTTCCAACTCTCTTTTCTTTATGGATCAAATCCTCAAATCTGAGATCGTCATAACCTCCTACTGCATAGATGGATAAATATCTTGGCAACTGATCAGGCGGGCTATTGCTACAACTTGTCCTTTTTTACTCGGATTAATTGGGTATTAATGTTCCCCAAAACAAAGTTTAGCTCTCTAGAGTAAGTGGTATCATAGAATCCTGGTAATGCTCTGGGCTCTTGCTCTCGAATTCCATCTTGACTGTACACTTCTAATATAGTTCCAGGAGGAAAGTTATCAATTTATCAACAAAGTCATTATTCTTTAGTCACTAGGTCAAACTACCATGCTTTCACTAGCACTCAAGAGTGGTCCTTCTTCTGCGCTCACGGTGGGCGGTAGTTATTTACACCCTTCTCCATTAAAGTGTAATGAATTAAATAGATCAATTGGTTTGTTTTGACCAAGCACATACACTGTTTTTGAGGTTTAACATCTTCATCCTTGAACGCCAGGGGAGCTGGTAGCTCAGAATGCTAACTGTGCTTGTAGTAAAGTCGATTTCCGCCCCAAACCCCAGAAGAAACTGTTTTTTGATCAGAAAACTGTAGTGGTCATTGTCTAACACCACTGTGGGTGCCATCAGGACCATGTACCCAAATCATAAAGGCAAAGCAGAATAAACTCCTAAGGCGCGGGTAATGACAGTTCCTGTGGTACAGTATTCACATTGTAGTTAATGTCAGGAATAAACTTGAGTTTCTTAATAAGTCTGGAGGAGATTATGTTCACTGGAGCCCACGTGTCAAGTACTGCCAAAACTCGCACTTTCTGGATGATACCTCCATCTTCGTTACACTCTTGCTGAAGTGGTTTCCAGTGTCCAGGACGTTGGTGGCAGAGTCCTCAGGTTGATTCAAAATACAGCGCTTGTATTAGCTTTGGTAGCGATTTCGCCATCTGTACCACATTCTTGAAGGTAGACGCAACCACTTGCTCTCCTTATTCAATAAAATTGATCACTTGGGTAGGCTTGTTTGCATGGGCAAATAGGTATCATTTGATACAGATCCGTCAGCACCATGAACTCTCAATCTAATCAGTACAGCCACTATGCTAGGTGCCCCTAACACATGGTACCCTCACTAGCAAGTCTTCATCTCCATGGTCGTCCTCACTCTCAGTGTGGAAATCCACTCAATTTACGGTATCAGGTGTGTACTCTTTAGGGGTTCGCTCCTTGTTTTTGACTGTAATTAATGGACAGAATCAAACGAAGTACCCAGGTTGATGACATTTATGCACTTTAATTCTCAATGTGACAAGTGTTCAGATGCTTGTTGCTCTTCTCCTTGGCTTTTCAACTTTATCGTTGGCAGCATAAACGGCCTTTCTGACTTTTTAAGGGGTGGTGTTGGTGCCATTGACTTAGATTAAGCTTTGTACGTCTCTTGTACATTGATCAGCGCCTCCTTAAGTGCTTTTTTAACACCACGTACTTAACCGCTAAAGTCATGTACATCTTCAGATTAGGATGCATCTTCAGGGAGTTAATTAGACGCTTTTGGTACTAGGCAGATCTATTGTTCCAGTAGTCCATAACTTCTGGGCCTTAAGGTAGAAATAAGAAGCGTAATACTCAACTGACCAGTTTTTGCTCATTTTCATCAACAGGAACTCTTATTTTGTATTCTAAACATTCTATTCGCTACCAAACTTGGAGAGTAAGATGTTTTTGACTTCGGTCAAAGAAATTTCAGGTCTCAAGCTCGCGCTGAGGATCTCCTGAGCCTCACAGCTCATGCATCTATGTGCATGGCGAGCCTACTGTCAATCGCTAGTGCCATCCATGCTATTTTCATACATTTGGAGGAAACCAGAGATTTCCCCCTATCCAGGGGTATATATGGTCTTAAATTTATATGGCTTAAAGTTGGGATCATCTTCAACAGGATTGGCGTGCATCATAGTTGTCTGAGTACAAGATCTTCGCAGTTGTGGTGCACACCTTTATGCGGCCCATGCAGGTGCCTCCATTCGAGTTATATGTCAAGTAGAGGTAGGTTTTGGTACAGTATGCATCAGTGTCTTCAGGTCTTCTATAATCTTATCCATCACAAATAGCATTTTGTCATGCTGCTACAAGCGCTCTCCATAATCATTAAAAGAGGTGATGGTTTTGCCATTTATTTTTAGGCAATACAAGTCTCTCCTCTATGTTCTTAAGTGTAAGTTTCAGTTTGTAATCGTTGAGGGTCCTCTCACTATGGGTAGTGAGGCAATTCTAGCTCTTCTAACGGTCTCCTTGAAATGTTTAACTTTGGTATCAAAATTTTGCACTTTAAATTTCAAGGTACGGAGTCTAGTGCAGATGGTATCCTCCTCCATCATTAGGAGTTTAAAGGAACTGTTTCCACCCTCTCCGTGATACACTCTATCTCCGCATCATCCTCAATTTTTATAAAAGAACTATTTGATCATCGCTAGGTTTTGATGGTATTAGCCCTGTAGTGAGTACCAAAGTCAACGTGCTGACCTCGGCTCACTTAACTTTAAAGGCTGACTCGCTGCTCAGGGGGTCTACTCCGCGCAGATAAAGCACCAGACAAACTTCACTAACATCACAATAGCTCTCACTAAACAAATCCTCATCATATGCTACTCATTGGTGCATATTTCGCTTGATTAACTTGTCTGCGCCCAAGGCGAATTTACTGACACCCTTTGACATTTTTGACATACGTTGTCCTTAGTGACTCAATGAGAACCTTTTAAACCTCTTCTATGGCGTTATCATCACCAGGGTATCCTTGATGGAGTGTCTTCTTCCAAACAGGTCAATATTAGACTTGTTACTGGCTATTACTTCAGATTTCACAATCCCAGACTGGTTACTGGCGATTACTAACTTGATACAACACTAGTTCTTATTAAAGGATGAACTAAAGATTCTGTAGAAAGGTTTTTTTAGTTGAAGTAAAAGATGAATTTATTTAAACTCTGTGGGAAATTCAAGTTTTTTAATAAATGGAATATATAATAGTATTTAGGATTTTAGGGTTGATATTGAGAATTTTAAGACCTCTAATCAGGCGGCGTCTGACTTCTGCCTTAGTCTCTTCAGACATCTGAGCTAATTCCTATATGCGCAAGCTCTGTCATGTGGTAATTACCCTGAGCCTGGATGTTCAGGGGTCTTTGTGCTAGGTCCCACTTCTGGGTCTTGGCTCATTGTGCCCGTTTTGGTTATTGCTTTATTGCTAAATCTAGTAATATGCATCTTGGCTTTGGGTTCAAGCGATGGCACTCCTATGATGCGCCTCACATCATGGCTTTGAGTCACTCTAGAAATTGAATACTGACCCAATTTGGTAATATTTGATTTTGAGCCACGGGTGGCTGCGTCAAGGAAATTTTGTCATCATCACTTTGTCACTGGTGAAAACTCAAATTATCTGAACCCTGAAGGTACAAAAAGGGCCTTATTTCATATAAAATTTGGGCGGCGGCATCATCCTCATAATATAAATCTTCCTGATTGGTGGGTTGTAAATTATCTCACATGATGTCACTTCATGGTGACTGAAATTATACCTAATTATGTCATTGTGATGTGACTGAAGATTTCTTGACTTTCCCTCGCCTATAAAGTGCTCCCATCCATGGTGACCCAGTCGCTTGTATTCCACCAGTTTGGGGGTCATCTGCACCCATTCCACTGTTTGAGGGATGACCAGATGCACCAGTTGTGGTCTTATACGCAACTGCCTCTATGACCAATGGCTTTATTTGCTCCAACAGTCATGTTTGTGCGCTCCATTGGTCTGGTATAATATACTCATGGTATTCAATTAAATTGAATATTTTTCCATCCCTGACAATGGTGCTCTTTATTAGTCAATCCAAAGAACGCCATACTTCTTCCAGTTATTCTCAAATTTCTTGTTCATCACTTATTTTAAAGCCATTCCCAATGTTGGCAGTAAATGTGATGGTAGGGAGTCGAGACAGTCTTTCAGCGTTCTGATGCTCCATGCTAGGCCAATGTTAGACCTCAAATTCATATGCCTAAAACTTCAACGCCCAGAAAAATAGGTGTCTCTCTGGATCCTTGAGGTTCTACAGCCATCTTAGCCAGGAGTGGTGTTTATCTAGCTAAAATGTACCCATGAATGTAGACCTGGAACTGCTTAAAAGTGTATTTCACTGCTAAGCATTCTTTCCCAGTGATGGTATAGTTACATTTGTGCATGTCTAACGTCCAACTGCAATATGCCAGGGGTGTTCTATTCCTCTCTCAAATTTTAAACAACGCGGCCCCTAAGGCGGTGAGTGCGGCGTTCATCTGAATTATTAAAGGCTTATTAAAGTTTGGGTGCATGAGTATTGGCGCCATAGTGAGGCAGGTGCAAAGTTAGCCAAAGGTTAGTTAACAGTTCGTCGTCCATTATAGATTGAGTTCCGTTCAATAATAATTGGAATAGCAGTTTAATTATCATACTTGAACTTGTCTATAAACTGCAATTAATAGCAACTAACCTGAAAAAACCTGGATGACCCGCTTTCTGGTCAGGGTTCTCATCTTGATGGCCACCACTTTGTCTCTCTGGGGGCACAGGCCTCTCTTTTCAATGACAAAGCTTAAGTACTTGAACTGCTATCAGAAAAAGTTGCATTTTCTGGGTTTTATTTCAGGTTAGCAGCGGCGAGCTGTTGTCAACTCTCCTCCAGGTGTTGTAGATGTTTGCTGAACGTCCTCAAAAAAGCATTAATATCATTCAAGTAAACTAATAAAAATAAATCTTTAGATCCCCTAGGAATCTGTACATGACCCTTTAAATATGGCAGGGGCATGCATACCCCTGCGGCCTTTGCGTTGGCTGTAACAGTCCCTAGGTCATTATAATGGCGCAATCCTCTTGTTCCTCCAAATGCAGCTCAATCTGCCAGTAATCTGAAATCAAATTATAGCATAGAAGTAATTATCCCTGCCGAGTCAGTCAAGAGCATCATAAATCCTTGGGAGCGGGTAGGAGTCCTTCTTCATTATATAATTGAGTTGTCATTAGTCAATCATCACATGGTTGAAACTATCTTTCTTCTTTACTGTTAATACTGGCGATACCATGAACTCTTTGATGGCACCAACATCCACTGCTGTACCAGCTGGTTAAATTCATTATTGACTATTTTATCCACCATCTTGGACTGGCAGATAGGGTTGAAGGCGGATCAGTGGGTGATTCCTGATGTCAATGTGGTGCAATACGTCATCTGCACATCCCAAATCAAAATTTTATCATTTAAAATTATTTGTATATCTTAACAAGGCCAGAACCTTATCCTTTTCATCCTCTGTCAGTCTGACCAGGAGCACACAAAGTATAACCATTTAAACAGCCTCACAGCTTTTTTCCTCCAGTCCAGAATTATCCAATGTCTCAAATTTGTGTACGCCTTGTATTTCCTTAATAAGTAAAATGTGGAGTAATGCAATAATTTAATGTTGTTTTACCTGGATAAAATGCAGGTAAAGGTTAGTGAGTAACACACTATTTTTTCCATGGCCCAGGAGAATAGCCTCAGAGCCACAATTAGTTTACAGTGTGATCAGTGGAAGGGCGTGAACGTATTGCTGTATATTCCTGATGGTATACGTAGATCAATAACCATGTTTAATATAGCCTGATGGCTGTGTGGAATGGTCTAATGGCGGCCAGCCCTCAGCGGAATGCCTTCTTATTTGTATATCTTGTTTATTAAATATCATATTCAACCGCGTCCTTTTAATAACTAATGTATATAATCCCATTCTTAAAAACCAAGTTTATAAAAAAAAGTTTGGTTCTCATGCTGTTGATTACTATAATGATATTACAATGGTATGTTCTGGCCAAGGATCACCAGATTATATTCTTCAAAATCAGTTTTGACTCCATATGTCCTCATGAAGGAGGTCACAATGAGGATCTCAGAGTGAGTGTTTGGTAAAACAATTGTGGGGGCTGATATAATATGAGAATCAAACCTTAGAGGAAGAACACTGTAGGCTCCTAATAAGGTGATTGAGTTGGGTCTAGAGGTTTCATATTCTTTATAAATGGTCAATATCCAGCAATGATCTCAGATTTTATTAATTTGGTTGATACAGTGTATAGGGGCTTTTCTGTCTTCTTTGTCTCTTACTCAGACTTTACCCATTCTGGTATCTTTGTAAGTACATTTGGGTTAGTAACTATTATTTATAATTATTAAATGTACACCAAGCTTGTCAGCTTGAACAAGATAAGACTACGATTTATTGCAGAGTAACGGGCTGGTTTCATTAGTTCTCTGATGGGAATGGCCACGTAAACTCCCTTTAGTCTGAGCATGTTATCAGAGGCAACCGGTAATTTGTATTGTTTAGGCTGCTGTGAGTAGGGTTTCAATATCACCTCAGCAGTTTAGTTGGTGTGGTCCTTACAGTGCTGGTGGGTGGCAACCACTAGGACGTCATCAGTGACAACGGGTCAAAGAGTCAAAAGCACCATTTTGTTTGGGTTGGTTTGGGGATATGCTGGGATCTGGAAGAAGTATAATATCCCATTTCAACTCACCCAATCATTTCCAAGATTGTTGATAACTGCAGCTCTCGCATAGTACACCTTTGGTTTGGGCACTCTGGCGTTGCACTTATTGGAGTAGTGTCTCTTTGCACTGCATTGCTGGCACGTAATGTAGCAGATGTCAGGTATTCCAGGTTTTATGGCGGCCAGGAGATTCTCATCATTAACCTGTGGAAGAAATTTACTTCATTTTTCTCAATTGTAGAATTTCCCTTTGTTTGGTGAGTCAAAGAGTGTGGTGCAGCAGCGCAAATAGTTCACCATCTGTGGTAAATTATAGTCATCATTTAACATGTGTAGCATGACCCAGTCAGCTATACATGTTTAACAAGAGTTTCATAGATTAAATTGCGCATTGTAGTTGTTTAGGACTTTTGCGCCATATAGAACTTAGCTTTGAGGTAAAATTGCTCTGCGAGTTCTAAAATCTGTTCATTTACCTTGAAAGAGATGTTGAGGAAGGCGCTTTTCCTGTACATCATATTCTTCTTCATTATGTCAAATTTTTTAATAATAATTGTTAACTTTTAGCGGTTCTGGGTGATTCCCCCAAATTGGTTGCCCAGGTTAAAACCCACTGAGCAACGAATGAGACATATGATGGTTGATGATCCTTGATAAATATCACTAAAGAAGGACTTTTAAAATAATGAGCTATTGCCCTGACTATACCACTTATATAATATATCAACTTAACAGCTACTTCTTATAACCCTTCCTTAATTTCTTACTCTTCCCAAAAGTCCACATTCTTCATTCCCACACTCAACTCTTAATCCTCGGTATTCCTAGTCAGATTTGTCCCTTCCAATTAGTAATTTTCTATTCACTGTAATTTTAGGGTTTTGTTTTCTCCTTGAGGCTTTAACGGAATTCCCTCAATTCGCCAAACTATTGTGCAGCATCAATTCACTCCCCATTGATATAATCTATTGCTCAAATATTGAGGCTCACCTCAGCCAAAATATGATCCACCAGATATGTGACTTATTGTCCAGTCATATCAAATACTTGACGTTACCTTTTTTGACTGGAAAATAAGCTCTTATTTCTTGTATGCCCAAAATAACTTTGAGTGTACTCAGTTGATAATCCGACCACCCACAGGTTCCTTAATATTATAGGCGGTGACAACAGTCTTCTTGATTATCTCAAACGGCTGATCTATATGCTGGCGATCATGTTCCTTCTTTTAAAAACATGTTGGTCATGAAACAGAGCAAGATCTCCTACCATGAATTTGGTAGGCTGCTGCGTCTACATTGTTCAGCCGCCTCATCCCAGAATCTTCTTAGCTAGGCTAGTGTAATATGCTTCAGTTTGGAGTTTAATTAGCGTGTCTGTTAAGTTAGTTAAATAGCGCTGGGATTCTACTCCACCAGTATCCTCCACACAGGAATAAAGCTTCCAGCAAAGCTATATGTCTTCCATAAAGTAATTGGAAGGGACTTTTCCCTGTTGAAAGATGATAGCTAATACTGTACACAAAGATGGTGGTGGATAGAAGGGCACTCCAGTAAGTGAGACAATCATTTACAAGCTTATGGAGAATGTTCACCCAGGGGCCATTGACTCGTTCAACTATCCCATTGGATTCAGGGTGGTATGGGGTATTTAAGACCCTGCGGATGGCCATCAACTTGTTCAACTTAGGGAGGACATGTGATGTGAAATTTGTTCTGTTGTCCATGAGAACAAACTGCGGACATCCATGTTGCTGTATGATGCACTCCATAATGAACTTAGTGATGGTAACAGCTCCTAGGTCCCTGATCACTCTTGCTTTCATCCACCTGGTCAAGTGTTCTACGGATACATTTATATACTTGGAGAGATTCACACCCATCGGCAGAGGTCCAACCACATTAAGGGAAACAGTGTTTCATGCGAAAGGGGGCTTAACCAGCTGATAGGTTGTTTTCTTGTGGAGATGTTTCTCCACTTGACACTGTGGACAACAAACAATTGTTTTAAGCACTTCATAGTGCATGATCTCCCAATAGTAACGCGTTCAAAAAAAACTTCAATGTCTTCCACAACCCTCCATGACCTACCACCCTATGTGCATCCAAGATAATCGCTGGCCTGGTGGAGGGTTTCAGGAAGCTCAGCGTTGATTCTCTAATTATTTTTAGAATTCCCCATTAATCAAGAAGTTGTCATGGCGAAGCCCATCTAACACTTTGACCACCTGTGGCATCTCATTGTGGTATTGCTATATAATTAACTTCTCATACATTATATCTGCCAAATCCGCCATAATAATGACCATTAATAATTATGAGAGACAGTCCACATTCTGGTGTTTCGCACCTGAATGATGTACAATCTCGAAGTCATATGCTTAACGCTTCAGGGCCCATCTTGGAAGCCGCCCTTCATGTTCTTGTAGATTCTGCAGCCACCATAAGGTTGCATGATCTGTGAACACTTGGAATCTAACCCCGTGGAGGTAGACCCATACTGTTTATATGCATACATTACCGCTAAGCACTCCTGCTAAGTCACAATGTAATTCAATTTAGGGCATCTTAAGCTTTGTCTACAATATGCAATGATTTGATCCACACCATTATCATCTTTTTAGGATAATACCGTCCTTACAGCGGAAAGAGAAGTGTCTGTTTGCGCAATAAAATCCTTCTTAAAATTAGGGTATCGCAAAATGGGCGCGCTAGCCAATGTGGTTTGTATGACATCAGAAGCGTTTTAACAATAATCAGTCCATATAAAGGTAGCGTTTTTCTTTATTAAACCAAAGAGTGAAGCCCAATACAGCTGAATTTAAAAATTAACCGCCAATAGTACCTGACCATCCCTGAAAAACACCTGTGTATCCCACTTATTACCTGGCCAAGTCATCTTGCATATAGCTTACACCTTTACTGACTGAGGACTAAGCCATTTTGAGTCTACCACAAAACTGATATACTCCAGTTGCTCTTTAAAAAGTGGCACTTTCAAGGCTTAATATTTATGCTGGCTTCAGCGAGTTGGCGGAACACTTGTTCCAGATGATCCAGGTGCTCTGTGAACGTCCAAGAGAACACACTGATATAGTCAAGGAAGACTAGGACGCAGGACAGTTTCATGTCACCTAAGATCATATTCATAGCATGCTAGAACATAGCTAGGGCGTTACATAACCCTTGGGGCATACATGTGAGTTGGAACAGCCCCATTGAAGTAATTATAGTGCATTTCTCCCATTCCGCCACTGGCAAATCAATCTTCCAGTACACTGATATCAAGTCCATGGCAGAGAAGTATTTAGAACCTCCCAGCCAATCTATGGCAGTATCAATCTGTGGGAGGAGATAGGAATCCTTTTTTGTGATGCATTAGGCTTCTGGAAGTTGATGACCATGTCAGTAGAGTATCTATAACTCTCCAGTTCCCAGCGTGGTGGTGCACAGAGCATAGGACCAACGCAAGAGAGCTAGTAGTCATTGTTAAAATAAAGATAGCCCATCAGAGGGTGCTTGAGCTGAAGCGACATATCGTGAGGGTGGTTAGCATGATAAAAAAGAGATTAGGGATCAAACAATCAGTAAAACTTGGCTGTGCCCAAAGGGCAAATCATAACCAAGCTTTGTACAGGGCTAGCATGCACGGGTGACCTGGTTTTGAGGGACCTGGGTAGCCCAGCGGTGTACCTGTCTGTAATAATGTAATAATAAAATAAATCAGCTAATGTGATGTGAGACCTCATCAAAGAGGTCCACGCACAGGTTTGCCCAGGTCAACATAAGAAAAAAACGTAAAACTGACTAGGTATTTATTAAAGAGAAGATGACCAATAAGAAAGGTTGGTATTGAGAAAGTATATTTAAGCCAACTTGGTTAAATCATCAAACAGAGAAAGTGGTACTATGCCCTGATGCATTAATAAGTTTATGCTTCCATCTGAATGGGTAACATACTTCAAAATTGACCTTACTTGAGTACTGATTGAAGTTGAGCCTGACCCAAGTTAGTAATTTCATAAATTGAACTGGTTTTGAACCCCCATTCACCAATTTATCGAATTGAGCCATCATAATTCAAAAGGTAGTATGTCCATTTTAATGCTATTGCCGTTATACAGAGCTGGGCAAGTTGCACTTCCTCTGAACCAACCTGGGCATACCTGGCTTGTACCCAGCGCTGGTCCAATGTGTGCATCAAGTCAGGAGGGTCCTGAAGATTAACCTTCTTGGCCTCTTGGCGCCCAGCCTTGTCCTGGCCATTGACCCCTTTAATCAATTAATGTAAACATGACATTACCCTATCCTCTTTAATGGGCTCCACCCCCTCTAGGGGCATTCGCCAATGAAAAGTTTTTAGTGAGCAGGGGCCAACTTCATGGCAGAGACTTTGTTCTTTGAATTGGAACCTGCAGCCTCAGGGAAAGGCTCTTGGAATGCTTTAAGTAAGTCTTGGGCATTGACACAGTCCCTCGCTAGAATCTAACTGTTCTCCGCTGTGTCAAATCCCTTCCAGAATACAAGATACTCAAGTCTCCTTCTTACCTGACTGGAGGCTACTATTTCCTCCACTTTCCAAACCAGCGCCCATCCACGAGATAAGCCTCAGGTGTCTCTGGTAGGGGCCCTCAAACAACGTGAGCTCGCTTTCATAGAATGCTGAAAAGATTTTTATGAGGGCTGGAGATCCAACTGGTATGAGGCGTGGCCCACCTTTCTGACGATGCAATACAGCCCACTCCTCTTTGGTCCTAGATTTTTGCATCGTTTCTTGATAAAGATGTTTTTAGCATCCAGAATCACGAGATCTCCTTCCTTGTACGCTGGTCCAACTCATCTCTTACCATCTATGTTCTCCTTGTAATCCTGCATGGCCAAATCTAAATTAGTGCTCACCACCTGATGTATTTTCTTTATCATTTTTTTAAGTCCACCACCGCTTTCAATTTGGATCCACAACTGGGCTCCATGTTTAAGTCATTATTGTAGTTGTAGTTGGCGAAGAAGGTTGAACAACTGATTGATGCATGTTGGGCGTTGTTATATCTGAATTGGGACATGATGAGATGGGAAATCCAATCTGAATGATCTGCGGTGGTGTAACACTGTAAGAACTGTTTAAGGTATTGGTTCATTTATTCAGTCTGCCCATCTGATTGGGGGTGATAGACAGTTGGACGGCAGGGATGGATTTGCAGAGTCTTACAAAACTCTTCCCAAACGACTGAGGTAAGCTAGGGTCCCCAATTGCTAATTATTTCTTGAGGGGCCCTGTGAAGAGCGAACACAATAGTACAAAGAGCCTAGCCATCTCAGCCGCGGTTACTGTGGTTCTGCAAGGAATAAAATGGCCAAACTTCGTAAAATGGTCCATCACTTACCATGATGGCGCCTTAATTATAAGATGCAGATTAATTTACAGTAAAATCTACTGATACAGAAGTCCAAGGCCCTTCAGCCTTTTGAACTTGTACCAAAAACCACATGAGGTCTGGTGATTCAGCCTCATTTTATTGCAGACCAGGCACTCCATATAATACCTGCCCATCTGAGTGGGTAACCCCTTGCAATTGTAAGTGCGGCAAATTATCTCCAGAGTCTTTACCTTCCCATGATGACCAACAGTTATTCTTTCATGATGGTCCCAGATGATTTCTAGGCGAAGTGGTCCAGCAGGAACCCATAGGTGCCTTTGAAACCACACCATCTCATCCTTTACGTAGTAACCTCTGGTGATGTCCTCATGATTCAATCCACTCTTGGCAAGGACCATAGTATATTCGGCTTACAAAGGCTGAGAAAGGTCTACCTTTCTAAGCATACTGTATTCCTCTGCATTTTCCAGAGGAACATGCGCTGGCCCATGGGCTGAGGAAGAGGGAGGTTGAAATACAACCTTACCAGGTGAAATCATCAACTGGGTATTATGCACCTCTACCTCCTTGAGATCAGAAGCTAATTCAGGGTTGCAGCTAAAATCATCCGCCAAACCAATCTCCTTACCCTTAGTAAACTCATAAGAAAACAAAAATTGGGCTAGAGTCTCATGCCAGCGGGTTTGCCGTGGGGTCAAGACATGAGGTGCATGGTAGTACAGCAAGGCTAGTCATCTGTACGTATGCATAAAGTTTGGGATGAGCTATGCAAGTGATGATGCCAATAAGTTAGGGTCTCAACCACTGCTAATAACTCTTTATAATATACGGCATAATTTAACTCTGAAAAGACATCTTCCTGAAAAAATATTCTACTGGATGCTCTATTCCATCTCCACCTACTTGTAATATGTCAGCCGCTATGGAGAAGTTGGAGGCATCAGTAGCCACAATGAACTCCTTTTCAGGAACTACATGGCGAAGAAGGGACGTGGACAACAGGGTTCACTTTACTGCTTATAAAGCATATATCAATAAGGGAGACCACTGGAGCACTTTTGATTCAATCGCCTTATATAAGGGCGCTGCCACTTCATAAAGATTTGGTGTAAACTTCTTAAGGAACTTACACGTTTCCAAAAAAAAACTCTTCATTCCTTGACTGAATTCAGGGTGGGCCACTCATGTATCGCCTTCTCCTTGTCTGTAGTTATCAGATGTCTTAGTCAAACACGACGTTGCCCTGAAAGGTGATCTGGGGATTGAAGAATTCACGTTTGCTGATCTTCAGAATAAGGTTGACTGCCTTAATTTCTCCACCACTTGCTGAAGGTGTACTGCATGGGACTCATGATCAGGGGAAAACTTTAAAATATCATTCATGTAGGCAACCGCTCATACCCCCAGCAGGTCCCCTAAAGCTTCATCAACACAGCGTTGAAATATAGAAGGAGCATTCTTAAGCCCAAAGGCATAACCTAAAATTGAAAATACCTTTTCTGGTACATAATGCGGAAAGCCACTCCTGGCTCTTATTAATCTAGATCTGATTGAACGCGTTTAAGCAATCCAATTTAAAGAAGGTTTTATCTTCTCCACATAGCGTACAATCTGTGAATCCAATGGGATTAGATGTAAATCTGATACAGTAACATTGTTTTGGTTCCCATAATCTACGCAATTGCATAAAGTGCCATCAGATTTCTCCACAAAAAGAAGTGGGAACATACTGGGGGAGGTACGTTGAAAAATAACGCCTTTGGCTAACTGCTCCTTAACCCACACATCAAAATGATTCTTCCTCCCGTATGGTCAAAAGGTAAATTAGGGAACATATATGCACCAGATCAACAGTGACTTAGAACTTTTAATCAAACTCTGAATTTGTAGGTAATACACTGGCTGAAGTCGCATAAAACCAAGATTCCAGACCCTCCAAACAGGAAAGTAAAGGTATCTCCAGTGAGGGCTTCGACAATGGAGAGAGACTGAGAGTGTGGATATTGAGTCAATGGGGCAAATCGCCCTGAAAATTAGCCTTAGACAATTAAACAATTGTTATATGACCATTCATTAATATTAAGGACAGGGTATTGTCTTTCAAGTTGTTCCTGACATCAAACTTTCGCCACCGCTCTAATCCCAATATAATTGGGTACAAGAGTTTTTTGATTGCTTGGAAAAGGTCCGCCAAAATGTACTTGCCCACTTGATAATTCACTAAGCACAGAACTTTCATCGTGGTAATACCCTGGGTTATCCTCCCCAAACCATACCACCTGGCAAGTAACTAAGCTTATGGTAGTCGGCTAGGTCCTGTTCAATAAAATGTTCAGAAGCTTTAGTTTCAACAAAACAGTAGTGCTTATTTTACCTGAAGGAGATGAAAGTGTAGCAGTTAACAAAAATATCCTGAATGATCTTTATTTATAGCTGTCAATGCCAACACTCGCCTCAAAAATTTTCTTCAGGAGTTAGCATACATCCAGAGTACGTTTCTGCATCATAGAATGGAGAGGGATAGTTGGTCACTCTTACTACTGAGGTCACATACTTTATAATATCTTTAGCAACTGCATAAACATTTTTGTATTTAAGAAGTAACTCCTTTTCCACCTCTTTTGTTCTGTGGATCATGATTGTGGTCAAATGTGAGTTATCTGGAGTGACTTGATACACTGAAATGGATACATATCTGAGTCATAAAGGGAAGATATATGGCTCAGTTGTATATGGAATCATTGTTATAAAATGCATTTCGGGCTGAAAACAACATCATACCCATTTTTGGCGGCAGGTTGTTCACCGTTATCCAGGGTCAACACCACCAGGCCCTTCGTTGATAATCCCGCCTGTACTGTCCGAATGTGGTGCCAAAAGGCAGTTTGATTATGTCATTTTTATTAGTTTTAGTGGAAAGTCAGGGAATCATGACTTACAGATTGAAAAGTGACTGTATCCACCATGTATAAGCAAGAAGGGTTGATACTTTCCAGTCGGAGGTAGCAAGAATAATGCCATGATGCTCCACCATTGGCAAAATGTGCAAACAGTGGTGAGCCCCTTTGCAGCTGTGATCAACAACTGGTGCACACCATTTGCACTTTGTGAAAGTCCCACACGGAAAAATATATGCATTAAAGTAAAGAGATTAGTAATCTAATGTCAGGAGAGTATCTATAACTCTTCAGTCACATCATGGTGGTGCACAGAGCACAGGACCAACGCAAGGAAACTAGTCTTCAGTGTTAAAATAAAGATAGCCCATCAGAGGGTTCTTGATCTGAAGTGACATATGGCGAGATTGGTTAGCACGGTACAAGTAATTAGGGATTTACCAATCAGCAAAAGTTGGCTGTGCCCCAAAGGGAAGTTCATAACCAAGCTTTGTACATGGCTAGCATGCACGGGTGACCTGGTTTGGAGGGACTCGGGTAGCCCAGAGGTGTACCTGTCTGTATTAATTTTATAACAAAATAAATCATCTAATGTAATGTGAGACCTCCTCAAAGAGGTCCACGCACAGGTTTGCCCAGTTCATCATAAGAAAAAAACGTAAAACTGACAAGGGATTTATTGGAGAAAAGATGACCAACAAGAAAGGTTGGTCTTGAGCAAACATATATAAGCCAACTTGTGGAAATCATTGAACAGAGAAAGTGGTGCTATGCCCTGATGCATTAATAATTTTATGCCTCCATCTGATTTGGGTAAAAAACTTTGAAATGACTTTACTCAAGTGATTGATTGAAGTTGATCCTGACCCGAGTTAGTAATTTCATAAATTGAACTGGTTTTGAAACCCCATTCACCAAGCAATTAAATTTAGCCATCATAATTCAAAAGGTAGCGGGTCCATTTTAATGCTACGGCTATTATATAGGGCTGGGCAGTTTGCACTTCCTCTGAACCAACCTGAACACATGGCCTTTACTCAGCGTTGGTCCAATGTGTGCATCAAGTCAGGAAGGTCCTGAAGGTTAATCTTCTTGGCCTCTTGGTGCCCAGCCTTTTCCTGGCCATTGACCCCTTCAATCAAGTCATGCTAACATGACAGACCAGCCAATATATGATATCTTTTTTCTTAACAATTAGTACTAGCAATGCTGAAAGACCCTTAGACGGCTTTATCATCCCCTGAATAATCAATTTTTTCTATCTCACTGGAGACTACTTCCTCTGCAGCCTTAGAGCGCCGGGTGGGCTGCAACTGAATGGGAGGGTGGTCTCCCGTGTCTACCCAATGCACCACCCTGCATGCGCATCCCAAATTGTGGTCATTAGAAGCAATAATATCTCAGTATTTTTCCAAGCAGGACTATCGCCCTATCTTTCTGTTCCTCCAACAGTTCAGTAAGAGCTTCCTGCGGACTACTGTCATTATGCTGAATGTGGTTTTTACAGGTTGGTCAAGGTCCTCCCAAGACCTAAGATTATGAACATGTGGACTTCATCAATAGGGGTCAGATGTAAAAAAGCCAACACTTGGTGCCTTTGGACAGTCATAGACTCCTTATGTAGGTTCGTTAGCAATACCTTCACTTCCCATGCCCTGTTAACAGTAGCCCCTGGAGCCAAATGGGTTTTAAGTCGCAATTGCTGGTAGGCCCCACAATTTCTTCATATAGCCCTTCAGGGACATCTATTTTGAGCTCTATCCCTATTATGACCTAATGCACAGAAGGTATGCTTAAAGTGTTTAAAGATCTCGCCGCCAGTAGTGGAATGCTATTGTACTCATAAAGATGGCTAGGATGGGCTCTGGTCCTCCACACATCCACCAATAATAAACAGGAATTACCCCATAGCTACATGCTAGATTGATCTGAATGGAGCTGATAGGTCCTTTGGGACTCCGCTGGAGGTAAATTAAATGAGGATCTGTTGTCCTAGGATAGTAATTTTTTCTTCCGCCATATCAACCATGGTCCCAAATTGCCGCGTGAACACAGCTCCAATCAACATGTTGTAGTTATTATTAGGCAAAACCACAGCCATAGTACATGCGCCAAATGACCTGAACCACAAAGGCAACACACTGTATGCGCCCTCTGACATAGTACTTTGTGCCCTTGCAGTCCCAAACACTACTCTGCATTCCACATCCATTTTTTACAGAAGCTTAGCCACGAGCTTGATGGAAATTATATTAACTGGAGCACCAGTAACTTTAATAGCTCAAATTTTTGTGTTCTGAACAAAATATCACAGTATGTACACTCCAAATAAAAGGAGCCGTTGGTTTATATTACATGAACATACAAAGGCTTTTGGTTATCAAGAAAAGTGGTAATACCAGCGCTGACATGAGAATACTCTTGGGCAATTTTCTCTACTAAGCTCACCATGTTCACCCCCTCTAGGGTTGCGACATTTGTTGAGGATATGACTTTTGCTATCTGTTCCACTTGTCGGACATTTGCTCTCCAGGCTTCAAGATAAGAATGTTTTAAGACAAAATTGGAGGAAAAGGTGAAATGTTAGACATTTACAAGTCCTCAATAATAATGAGATCAATTTAACTACAAAACGATTTTATTGGCCAAAAGAACCTGGCTGATTCTCAGTGGAACCCACAAATAGGGGTAAAAAGATTTTGAATACTTTACGGGCAACTAACCCAATATCCAGCAGTTGATTTACTCCAACGACGAAGTGGCCATGGAGCGTCCATTGGATGGTACTCCCCAGCCATAACCAGGTCCATTCAAGCACCTACGCGTGGACTACCCCTTTTATAGGCGTGGCAAGGGTCCCTCAAGCTGAAATATTTTATTAAATGGGGATTGGCTGAAAGTTATTAAAATTGCTACCCCATGGGTATGTCTTAGCCAAACATAATTCCCCATCCATCATTCAGCCAAAGTGAAGCGAGTTTTCTGAGCGTTGATAGACTAAAATAACATATTATTAATTTAGAATTCCCCAAGCTACCTGAACGTCGAGACTAAACATTTTAAATACTATTATCAGTTTATTAAGTATATTCTCTCTTTTACCCCCACGTGGTGTATAATAAAATTCAATAAAATTAAAAACCTCTTTAATATTTATTTGTTTCAATTATTTTCATATAACTGGTGAAACAAACTCCTCTTTTATATTTTTGGATTCAAGGAAAAAAGCACAGAGAACCTTTTCCCAGCCAAAAATCCAACAAGTGGTGCTCACTACAGGGGGACCTGTACATCACAAAAACGTTATGATAATGGAGGCTATTGGGGGTGGTAATCCTTCTATCCTTTCTGCTGACATTAATCCTAGGCTAGCACTTATGGAACAACAGCTATCCAGTGCTTTGTCTCGCCTTAAATGGCTAGAGCAGCACTCATCTCATCGCCTAATTTTACAAAAACCCCCTTAGAGACAAGTTCACATCTGGTGAGGGCAGTATTGCCTTCTTCCTCTATGTTTATACTGCGATGGAAGGAGCAACTGACCAACAAAAAACCAGTATATTTTTCCCTGCTAAAAATTGTTTATCTCAAGAAATAATGGACCCCACCATGATCAACCTCAGCACTCAGGCGGAGGTTAAGGAAGCGCTTCTTGATGCATTTGGCTCCAAGCAGAGTTTTAAACGGGTAAAACAGGCCTTTATGTGCCTTATTATGCAAGAGGTAGAATCAATTATTTCTTTTGTTGAGCGATCATATAATAAAGCTCAGCCTCTGTTTCTTGCCCAAATGCTCCCTCTTGATGATGCAATTACAGCTATATTGGCTGTCCTACCATCTCATTCCTCCTTGGCGATGCATCTCTCTTCCATAAAGCGCACTTTCAAATATGTACTAGATATCAAAGAGGTCTTATTAGCAGTTGCTGATATCTATGAGCTCGACCCTACACAAGGATCTTTGAGCCAAGCATTTACGCCAAAAAAATTAGCATCTTCTACAGCTGTTTCCCTCTGGAAACCTGCTCTTATAAAACTGGCATCACAAAATGTTTTTCTTCCCATAAAGATAGTCAGATGGTAGTGGCTGTGATGAGGCAGTGCTCCCCTTTGTCTTCAGTTCAAAACACTCATTTGGTGAAAGCAGTCGTCCCTTTGCCTTGCCCATCTTCTTCTTCAGAGCGGCCTTCCCAAGTGGTCCCAAAGCCAGCTCCAAAGCTTAAACCCCTTTTTCAGGTTCCTATCGCTCCCACTAACAAAGGGTTAAATGATCAGGTCACAAAGGCTATACCGCCTGTTTTGCAGAAGCACCCAGCCACTGAAAGACCCAAAGCTGTTAAAGTTAAAGCATCTACCTCCACGGTGCTATCCTCCCTAACCTCGCATTCAGCTAACTCTAGTTTGAAACCTCGTCTCCTTGAGACAGCACAAACCCCCTGCTTTGAAGGTAGAAACTCGAGCTGTGACAATTCCAACGCCTCCTCCAAAAGTTAATAAGGTTGAGGAGCAACCCCAAAACTTATCATCCCATAAGGGAAATCCTGAACCTACCCCACCTTCTATGGGCTCCCTAACCTGCATTGATAACTCTTCTGACGACGATTCTGAAGGGGATGATAAAGATGTTAATCATTATGTTTTAGGAGCACCAGGTGAAGTGGAGGTACCCGATCAATTGCACCTGGAGAGATTGAATTGGGCCAATATCCCTTGCCAAACTTATCTTTGGCAAGTGATAAGGAGTCTTGAGATCATTGACACTGCCAGTGATGCAGACCGCTCATTGCCGCATTTCTCCAATCTACCCAGTGTGTGCATACCCTGCAGACTATGTAGTAGAAATACCCTGAAACTGCTAAGCGACTTGCCCCCACTTTTCATTTCAAAGAGGTCCTCACTAAACCCTTCACCTTTGGTGGTACTTTAATTAAAGTTTAGATCATTGTTAATGGTGTAAAGGTTAAAACTATCCTTGGCACTGGGTCGCCAGTGAACGTTTTGTCAACTAAGCTCATTGAGAAAATTAAGCTGACCCCTGATTTTGACAACACTCAAGAGTTTTATATGGTGGGCCCAAACAACACCCTCACCATTGGAACCTACTCTTCTCTGCCATACGTTTTGGGAAGCTTCTCTTGTTGGCTCCAGAAGTGGCTTTGACCAATAATACTTGTGATTTACTCATTAGAACCCAATTTATGATTGAATATGAAGGTGTTATTAATTTAAAGCAGAGCTATCTCTCCCTACTTAACTATGAGGTTCCTCTGATCCTGTTTAATGATGAGCTCATTAAATAGGACTATATTTTCACAGTTGATTATCACTCCTCCGCTTTATCCATGCATTACACCACGGCAGGCAGGAATACAAAACTGTTGCCTCCCTCAGTGGACGCCCTGGAAGGTATCACTTTCTATGCTTCTGAAGAGGTGGTCATTAAGGCTAGGGAACAAAGGGTAGTTGACATTAAGATTACCATGCAAATCCCTCACAACTGCATACTGCACCTCATTAGCATAGATGGAGTTTATCCTTTAGAGCCCAGAGTTCTTCCAGGCTTGTTAGACCACTCCTATCATCAGCCTATTAACTTTTTGCTAGGGAATCTCACCAAGAAGGATATGGTAGTAAAAAAGCATCAGGAGATCGGAAGAGGCCTGCTGATACCCATTGAGGACATCAAGCAAGTCCACTGTATTGGGTCTATAGCAGATATGGGCTTACCTGAGGACACATCCATATGTACCCTACCTTCTGTACATATCTCTGAAGAACTAACCCTAGCTGAGCTGGATAAAGTCCACACCTTACTCGAGGCCTACAGCGACATTTTCTCCAAATCTGAAAATGACTATGGGCACATGAAGGGGTGGATACATACTATTAATGTTGGTGATGCTAAACCCATTCGCCTCAAGCCCTATTGTAAATCAAAGGTTGAGGGGCTACATATGTGGACGGAGCCCAAACATATGCTGGATGCTGGATTGCTGGTGCCGTCACAAAGCCCTTTGTCATCCCCACTTTTATTAATATTGAAGTAAAATGGAGGTCATTGGGTAGTGATGGACTACTGAAAATTAAACAACCTCATCAAGAAGGATAGTAACCCTATCCCTTGCAATGATGCTCTGGACCAACTCTCTGGGTCTAAATACTTCTCCACCATGGACCTGGTAGCGGTTATTGGAAAATTGACCTTTCTCCTTAAGACCAAGAGAAATGTGCTCTTATTTGCAGTGAGGGTCTCTTACAACCTACCTGACTATTGAAAGTTTTTTGCTAGTGCTCGCCACTTTCCAGCAAGCAATTGATCATAGCTTGCAGGATCTAAAATTAATCTACGACATTGTTTACCTCAATGATATTACAGTTTTCTCTAAGACTTTTAGTGAACACCTCGCACATCTAAAGGAGTGTTTCAACGCTTGTGGGCTTCAAATATTAAATTTTAGCCCTCTAAATACACATTTTTCCAGGGGAAGCTGGATTTCTTGGACACACTATCTCACAAGGTAAGATACAACCGCTTCAAGATAAAGTCAAAGCAATATCCAAGATGCCTGCGCCCAGAACCCTTTGTGACATCCAGGTATTCTTGGGCATTATGGGTATTACCATCAATTTATCCCAAAATTCTCCCAGCTCAGTGAGCTCCTCATCCGCCTCCTGGCTAAGAACACCCCCTTCCGTTGGGGTGCTGAAAAAATAGCCATCTTTGAGACCCTGAAGGTGAAATTGCAAAAAAGGCCAATACTCCGCCACTCTGACTACAGCAACCCCTTCATGTTATTCACAAATGCTCCTGACTACTCTGTTGGAGCTATATTGGATCAATTGAATGAGCATGGGGTCGATCATCCCATGCCTTAATTTAGCAAAATGCTTTCAAAAACTGAGCGTAATTACGACCTCACGGAGAAGGAGTGCTTGGCTGTCCTTATCGCTGTAAAACACTGCCGCCTATTCCTATATGGGACTCACTTCAAAATGATCACTGACCACGCTTGTCTAGAGTGGTTACAGAATATGAAAGACCCCACAAGGCGGTTGGCTCGCTGGGCTCTGAAGCTCCAGCATTACTATATGACTATTGATCATTGAGCAGGAATGCGCCACATGAATGTAGATGGGTTAACATGGCTTCCCATTCTTCACTTAGACAATAGTGAAGCTAAGAGGCTACACAATCTCCTCATGACTCGAGATGCATGGGCTGATGAAGATGAACCTGTACAAAACATGCTCGCTTGACACTCCCACAACACCAAGGTGGAAAATGGGAAGCTTTATAAGAAGGTAGGAGTAAATTGGTTGCCCTATCTCCAGCCTTCAGAGCGAGTTCCTGTCATCTTTGATTCCCACACTACCATGGGGTATGGCGGAGTATGCAAAACATATGAGTGGGTGAAGGAGTGGTACTACTGGGAGGGCATCTTGGAAACCATAACCGAAGTCTTGGATGCATGCCTGACCTGTAAGAAACAATCCAGCTTCAAGGCCCTTTATCAGTATCAACCTACGACGCCTCAACAACCCTTCCACACCATACTTTTGGATGTGGTAGGTTCTCTACCTCAGACCACAGATGGAAATCGCTATATCTTAGTTAGTAATGATCATTTCACTAAATGGGTTTAAAACTGTTGTTCACCCCGCTCAGACTAATAAAGACATGTCCAACTTCTTATACCAATCCACTTTCACCCAGCATGTAAATCCCCAGGTCCTCCTATGTGATAATGGAAAAATTTTACCTCCCAAGTGGTGAACTCCTTGCCACCTCCATGGGAGCGCAACAACTCTTCTCAACCCCTTATAACCCATCCACAAATGGTGCTGTAGAAAGAGTAAAGGAACCCTGGTCTCCATACTCCACAGAATGGCAGTTTTAGAATCTAAACTGGGATCTTTATTTACCTAGTGCCCTCATGGCCTATCATATTAGTTATCATTGCATCCTAAAGATGTCCCGTTTCCATGTATTTTATGGCTGATAACCTTAGGTACCAGCTCTACTAGAAAAAGATATTTTCACTTGCAGAACTGACCCGGAGAAAGCAAATAAAAAGTTGGCCAACACATCATCCAACTACAAGTGGAAGCTATGACTAACTTGGCTAAGACGGTCACAAAAGAAGCTGAAGCAACTAATGATCTCTGTGTCCCTCTCCCTTTCTTCCAAATAGCTGACTTGGTATTATATTATCACAACTGCGGCACTTTAGAAGTGGGAAGCTTGGCTACTCTGAGAAGGGCCATTTTCAGTCACATACAAGTGAGGGGATGAGTACTTGATCAAATCCCTAACTTCTGGAGTCACCATCAATTGGGTACATGGCCACTTCCTACGGCCTTATTCTCCCCCAACATTCTTGAAAGGGGCGAAGTCAGAAATTTACCCTCCAGGCTTTTAAGATAAGTATGTTCCTTAGCAAAACCGGCCAAAAAGGGGAAATGTCAGACTTTTACAAGTTCTTGATAACAATAAAATCGATTTAACTACAAATAACAATTTATTGGCCAAAAGACCCTGGCCAATTCTCAGTGGAACCCCACAAATTGGGGTAATATGATTTTGAATACTTTACGAGCAACTAACCCAATATCCAGAAGTTGGATTATTCTGACCATGAAGCGGAACAAGTAGCGTCCATTGGATGAATCTCCCCCAACCATGACCAGGTCCATTCAAGAACCTACGTGGGACCACCCCCTTTTATAGGCTTGGTGGGGTCCCCCAAAGTGCAATAGTTTTATTAATGAGGATTAGCTGAAATTTATCAAATTGTTACCCCACTGGTACATCTTAGCCAAAAATAATTCCCCATCCATTGTCCAGCCAAAGTGTTGCAAGTTTTCTGAGCTTTGATAGGATAAAATCCCATATTACCTAATTTAGAATTCCCTAAGCTACCTGAACGTCAAGACTAAACATTTTAAATACTAATATTGATTTATTAAGTATATTCTCTCTTTACCCCTGTGCGGCATATAATAAAATTCCATAAAATCAAAAACCTCTTTAGCATTTATTTATTTTCATTATCTTCATATAACTGGTGAGACAAGCCCCTCACTTATATTGTTGGATTTTAGGCAAAAAAACACCAGCGAGCATTTTTCCAGCCACAAATCCAACTTCACTCAATGATTTGTCAGGCATGCAGTTTTTTACATCTCAGTGGAACTACAAATCTTCGTTTTTTGGGGTCACCCTCTTGGTTTGAGGCCAAGATATTATAGGGGATTTGTTGATATAATAAATTATAGGGTGAGTATTGGGACCAACACAAAGCATGTGTGGGAATTATCAGGAACAAATAGGTTGAATTAGTGGAAGAAGAGTGTCCCATCTCTACTATGCTCGACCTTTTCCCTGTTTGTTTGAGCAACTGGTACAGCATGTACATTCAGTTTGCTCGAACAGATAATTGCATAATGGCCCCTTTGGCCACACAAGAAATAAGACTTTTAAACGTCAATTGTCTCAGTATCACACCCACAGGTCCAGGTCAGAAATTAAATGATGTATTTTAATTTGGCCAATGACAAGCTGGTTGAGAATAATGGGGATGAAAAGGACCCTCCAGAGCGTTAAGTGATGAGATTTTTCAATGGATTATATCCAAGTCGCTGGTGTCCATTTCCTGACGGGGATTCAGTAGCAGTTGCAGGGGCTTTCTGTTCCACATTGGGGGCACTAAAGGTGATGGAGAGACAGCGTAAACAATTTACAATTTTAATAGCTCTGTTACATCTTGAAGAGTGTGTTTCATAGCATTATACAGTTCTCAATATGGCTCAACAGTTGCCATCATTGCTATGCCCACCTCCTCATTAGTTAATATATTTGCTCCACCAAACCATGAGCCTCAGCCATGAACTGCTCTGAAAACTCCACTAAAGACTCATTAGTTAGAAACTGTATAGTCAAAAACTCTGCCTTGCACTGCATCATTTTTTCCAGACCCCCAATCAGCAGATCACAGTCTCCTTCACCTCTTGATACATTGCAGTACAACTCCTAAGGTAATAAGTGACCTGTTCATCTCTCTTGACATCCAGAGTAAAATAACAACAGTTTAGCTTTCCACTGATTAGAAGCCCCTTCTACAGAAAATTTGAACCACTTAAAAAATTTTGGTATGTTTCTATTGCAGTTAAATGGGGGCATTTTGCAATGCATACCCCTCCCTCTCCAGCACTAATAATTAATTTCCACTCTGCACAGCATAGCCACTCTGTAGTGTTGCCCAAGCATTTGGCAAGTTATTTGGATTGGCATCCAACCAGGTGCAGTTGGTGGAAGGCCTTGTCAAACTGATCAATTATACCATATTCTCTTAGAAACCCATTTTCTAAGCCTGGAGTAGAGTATCCAAGGCAAGTTTCAGTTCCGCATATTGAGATACTCAATAAACTGGGGTAGTACCCCATCAAGGGGAACCAGTTGCGCCATTGCTTGGAAAATATGATACTTTATAATAAGTTGATCAATGGGCCCCCTGTAGTGAGCACCACTGTTAACTTTTGGCAGTTCTTGTAATGCTGCTAAATTGGTTGAACAGATATAAATCCACTGAGCAGCGGATGAGTGATATGATGATTGCTGATCCTTAATGAATATTAATAAAGGACTTTTAGACAAGGAGCTATTGCCATGATAATACCACTTAATTTAATATATCAACTAAACGGCTACTTCTGTTAACCCTTCCCTACTTTCTTACTCTTCCAAAAAGACCCAATTCTCCTTTCCCACGTTTATTCTAATCTTCAGTATTCCTAGTCAGTTTTGTCCCTTCCACTTAGTAATTTCAAATTGCTGAAATTTTTATGGTTTTGTTATCTCATTGAGGCTTTTGCGGAATCCCTCAATTTTATGAACTATTAGTGCTTCAATCAATTCGCTCCCCATTGACATAATCTTTTACTCAAATCTCGAGGCTCACCTCAACTCATAAAAATAAGATCTGCCGGATATGTGACTTTTCATCCAGTCATATCAATTTCTTGACAATACTGATCTTCACATTTTAGTAAGATAACCAAGTCTCGCTGATCTTGGGCATCACCAGCTTCTGGCTCTTGGTATTCAACAAGTTCATTGGAGTTGCCAGTTTGTCTTTCTCACTTGTGCCATCCATGTCTAATTGAGCAGCAACAAGAAGGTTTTTATATTTCCCTTTTGCATAACTTTGGCAAGTTGATGGAAAATACCCTAAAACCACTAGCGTCCTATATGGCTCAATGAAAACTTAATGGCGCAGTTGGTAGGTCAGCCCTGCTGGTTCTAAAGCTAAAGTTTAGGTGGTATGAGGTAGATATATATGAACTGGTGATTGAGATTAGATAATATGGTGTTTTTTCATGGTTGTCTGGGACAGCCAGAGTGGTGCTGGTAGGTTTTCCAGAATGGCAGTTTATGTCAGCCTCTTGGGGTGGTTATCAAGAGCAAAACTGCTATAATATTTTGTTCTATAAAGTGCCTCACCATCTCAGATTCTGAATCCATAAGACTGGACTCGTGGGCGTCCGTTAAGATTCTTCTTAATTCTCTGACAGGCAACCCTGTCACATCTTCAGAGTTCATTTCTAATTTTGTCCCAAAATTAGTCCAGTTTTTCAGAAAAGTTCCAGCGCTAATGCGTTTATGATTGCTCACCTTCCAATCTCCTTAGTTTGCAGTTTTGAGACAAGCCTTAGAGGTAACATTTTCTTTGTTGAGGTGAATGAGTATCAAGCTATGTGCCTGGGCCAAGTCATCTAATGATCCAATTTCTCTGCTCAGAAGTTTTTGTTTGAATAGTCTAATTTAGGCTTCCTTCGAGGTCACAGAGTGTATCCTGACCAACCCCATTTCTTTGTTTGAGGTCTTTGATATGGTTGTAGTGGTCAACCACTACTCCTGAGAGGCGGACAAACTGCCAATCCTTTTTTTCTACAAGTTGCCAGATGGTTCAACCAGTCTGGGCATGGGCGTCCTGATCAGCGGCTTCTGCAGTCTTGTGCTGCACCACCTCTACCTTCAGGTACTCCTCAACCTGTCTGCAGTAATGGGTCACATCAGGTACCTATAGGGATGATGCCACACTAATCTAGCACCACGCCGATGATACAGTCCAGAATGGCATTCAATTGGCCAGCAAGTTAATTTAATTGGTAATGGTAAATGCCTATTGGAATTGATTGTGTGTAATTAATGCGTGCACCTCTTGGAACATACCATCCAGTAAATTCTCCAACCACTGGTTTTCCAATCATTGATCTTTTACAAACTTAATCAGTCCGCTGATCTTAATATATTTCCAGGTGAGGATAAACATATTTGTTAAGATTGATGAATGGATATATCAAGCAATTGATTTGACAATTTGTGTCTGAGTCACATCCTTCTTAATTACAGCGGACATTGTAATCTCTTGAAATAGATGATAATTTTATACAAATAATCTTAGTTCTTGTTATTCCTGAACATTCCCAGATGTGTTTGAGGGCCTCATAGGAGAGATGGTATCTGCAGAGAAGCCACTCCACAACCTTCTTTAAGTGTTAAAAGATAAGTGTTAAAATATGGAGCTGTACTCTTTAAAGATTGTGTCTCTCTTCAGCTCCCTAGATTTCTCATAGGTTCCTTGTATGTGAGTTGATGAATTTTTAATAACTAAATGAATAGGGTAGTAAAATTATGAAGACTATTATTATAGATTAATTTCTTATAGCCAAGATTAAAGTCCAACACTAAACTGTTGATTTTCCTAATCTTATGTTCTCCTTTGATATTAGTAGGTAATTTTCCCTCTTCTGATAGAACTTAACTTAGAATTAGGCTCAGTGGTTCTTCTCTCTATTCACGTAAAGTCTGCGGAGATAAAAATAAAGTATAAAAAGGATCTCTTACCCTTCCAACTCAAGTCTCATAAGAAAAATATTACAGTCTAAATCATTAAAGTACTTAATCTGAAAGTATCCTTATATCTTTATATGTTCTTTTAAAAATGAAAGAGAATTTATAGGGGAATTTGGCGCCCAACTCTTCAATTGGCGCCCCAATGGAAAACGCAGCCATCTCTTATGAATTACCCTTTAGGTTTTATTCAAATGATGATCTTACTCATTAGTTTAGTCATTAACCACCTCTGACTACCAATGTGAACTCTTCTGGGATGTAATAAAGAACGTGTCCCAACGCCTTTGATCATACCAGCGTGTCACCCTTATTAGTTTAACAACCTGCTTAGGTAATGGACATTTACATATAAATAGCAGGTCGCAATGCTAAAAAGGTTAACTTGCAAGTTGCTTATCACAGGCGGCATCACTTGCCTAGCAACTCATACATCCCTTAGTCAATTGGCGACATAAACCTGATTGACTCCTACAAGGTAATTAAATTAAAAATATTACAATCAATAATCTATCACTTGTTTATTGTCAGGAATTATCCCTGAAAAACCATTAGCAATCCACAGACTAAAACATGTCAAATTACTAACTTTTCAGTGGGAATATCACTCCAAACAATAGTTAATTTGTGTAATTAATAGTTCTCAAATCCACTAGTAGGCTTTATTCCTTAGTGGACAAGCAGATTTATAATAATTGTTTAAGCTGATTAATGGGGGTATATTTATATACTAAATAAGTTAGCTGCCATATCTAAAGGCTGGGAGGCTAGAAGCCCTACAAGAATAAGTTCCATGGTGGGGATGTCAATTTCCTTATTGTCCAAACTACTTGTTGAAAGTGGTCCTAGTTGGATTCATTTACATTCTTAGGTTGGAGGAGATATTTCTCTCCAAAGCCAATAGCAAAATGATTGGGATCCTGGCTATAAATGACAGATTTTTCAAAAACTTTTAAAATGCCATCAAAAGTGACCCCTGTAGTGAGCACCAGAATGTTGCAATCTACTTTTAACTGGGCGAAATTGTCGCAGTTGTTAGATTCACTTAATTATGTAAGACTTTATTAGGATAGTATACCTCAAAATAGATGTAAAGCTTGGTATTATATAAAGCCTCAATCAAATGTATATCCTCAAGTACGCTGCAGTTTTTTGGGTACTTCCAGCGTGGATATTTGTCATCATCTATGTAAATCCAAGTTTTATGGAAAAAATTAATATTGATGTGCGTTGCCACGTATGTCCATTCCATACAGTGTTCATTCCATTATATGTCACAGCCTGCATATTTTTTCTCTGTGGCCTCCAAAATTTTCAGAATTTCAATTTTGATCCATTAATCTGCTGTCAACATAGCAATGGGGGCTTGATGGTTGATATTTCAACATTAGGGGCATCTTTGGAGTATTTAATGTTGACGTCCTCATTGGATTTAGCGGCAAGTTTACATTTGAGGGATTGGAATTGGTTTTGGGCGTTTGATTGATGTATCAATAAGGATAAATTTACTAAAGGTCATATTCATATTGCAATTACTTTATGAAGGCTTCTAATTATGTTTGTAAAATTCTGGAGAAATATCTGACAGTGGATTAATATGAATTAATCTTCCAAGTGATAAAGGTAGCGGGGCGAGGGTAGTGACAAGGTCTATGGGTTACTTGGGGGTATTGCTAAGCGGTCAATCTCATATGTTTGGTCAAACATAAATATTAACAATTACCTTAGATTATTAACCTCATGTGCTGACATTTTTAGACAGCTGAATATAGTATATAAATACTTATTAAAACACCCTCAAATATAATCTCTTTTTGTACCCTAGGCTCTATATACAAGCTATCAATATGTTATAAGTACTGAAATCAAAACTGCGCTTTAATAGTGACATTCCTAGAACCAGGTTTTTACCCTAAGATATTTTCTTATAAGAACACACTCTTTGTATATCCAAGCTGCGTTAGCCAAGTGTTTTTAAAGAAAATTGCAATATCAATTTCTTTTTTGGTGAGGCTCCACTTAAGTTGCCTCTGGTAGAGGGAAAAGATTGAAGCTAAGTTATAACTATAGTTTGCAAAGATCAACAGACTTCAGCTAATCTGTTGTAAATTAGATATTTTAACTGAACAAAGAAATGTGAAACTCTCAGATGACTTAAAAATTTGCAGTTTACTTAGAAGTTCTCTAAATCTTGGTTAATCCTCTTGGTCTTTGTCTGATTCTGGTGGTTGACTGAAAATAAATCCTTCAACAACCATCAGATTGGGCTGATTATCCTCCCAATGCTCAAGCTAATACTTTAATTCTCACCTCAAATTGTATTGCACCTACATGGATTGGGCCTCTTTCTCAACTTCAATTCAATCAAGTACTTTACCAAAAAACTCAGGCCAAATACGCTTGCACATTATGGTCAATTATCATTGCATCAAATCTCGGAAATTAGTCCCAATTACTGGGAACAAAATCAAACATTCAGTATACAAAATCATTCAGGACTGACCTGAAGCTAACATTTATAAGTCCCATGGACAATCAGATAAACAATAAAGGAATCAATTTTCCGCCCTAGGGCAAAATATGTATTTCTATCTGCATAATTGGCATGATAGCACTTGCACATGGACCACTAAAAAGGGAATACCTAGTGCTATCGAGAGAGAGGCCTGCCAACATCCTGATTAGGGGTACATCATCTATTTTAATTGAAGCAAGAATTTCACAAAAGGTGTGTTTCATCAGCAGTATGACGAAACTTAAATCAAGAAGATCCTAGGATAATTTTGCTTGTTTTTATCACAATTTTTGTCCCTGAAATTCTCCCAAATTTGAGAGTATTTTGCCACCAATAAACCTAAGAATAGGTCTCAGTTGTATCAGTTTAAAGGCTGAACTAAGGTGGTAAGAATCTGTTGAAATTTTGTGCTTAAATGTGGCTAGGAGATTCCCTAGAGGCATAAATACCAGCGCCTGGCCTAATGACTGATTATCAAATAGATACCTTCTATTAAAAGATATTTTATTTCATCTCTTTCCCAGTTTTCTCATTTGAATCTTTTCTTTGGAGAAGTGTTGACAAGCTAAAAGTAACAAATCCCCAGCTTGTATCTATCCCTTCCTTGGAAGTTGTTCCCAATTACAAAGGAGTATTGAGCCCAAAATTGACTAGATGAGTTGGGGCTAAAAAATAAGCCTAGTGAGTTTCCAAATGTTCAGAGTACCATAAGCCACTGGCAAATTTTGAGGATTTATTGGCTGAGCATGTTCCTGTTTTAGCAATCAGGCTTTTAATTATCAAGCGAGCTATCTTTGGATTTTCACAGTCTTGTCATTAGATGAGGGTGAAGCTCTATAGTTTAGCATAAATGATTATAGAATTGGACAAGAAGATTATATATAATGAGTAGTTGATGAGAACCATAGTTGCTCAAAATTCCATAAGAAGTAGATCTGTCTCCTGATCCACCATATAATAAACTGATTGGTATGCACTTAATCTAGTGCCTAGTGAAAAGTGCCTAACTTAGTATAGCAGTCCACTACCACCTAAACTGCAAAGTAACGTTAGGAAACTGTGAGCTCCACATTCATAAAGTACCTGAATAGGGAAAGTTTATCTAGTCTTAAGGAATAGATGAAAAGAAAATCTAAAATTATCTTTATACCAGTTGCAGTAATAAAAGTTTTCATAGACATCAAATTTATATACATGCTATACAAAAATACAAAAGCACTTTACATTAATGTTTTGTCTTCTTAAGGTGAACTACTGTAGGGAGGAAATGTGCGCTTAAAATTTTACATCTTAGTGGAAAAGATTAGTGAAAATTCTCTTTTAGTATATGATGTTTCAGTAAAACAATGGCACATAATTTTCTCTAAGGTTAAAACCTAGAAACTCTTCTACAATGATGGTTGCAATACCAATAGTTCCAAAAAAAAGTCAACTGTTGAATCAGTACTAACAAGGTTAATTAAATAAAGTTTTTTCCCCAAAATTGTTTTAGTTTTTATACTTTGAGATGAGCTATGATTTACTGGCTCCAAAAATCCTGATATAAGCACGCCTAAATGTAATATTTTTTTATTTTAGCTGGGCTATACCTTAGGTTGAGTTTGCGTTCTATGGCTCTTCACCTAATGTTCTCACTATTAATTTCAGAAAATCCTGTGTTTGCATTACACCTGATCTTCCCTTTTGGGAGATATCATTAATGATCAAATAAATTAATCTTTCATTTTGTTCTGTTCATGTGTGAGAATAAATACATAACGTCCCAATGGCGTTAGCTCCATCCTGTCACTGAGTTACCCCCCAGCACAAAATAACCTGAGCTTCCAGTCCAATAGGGTTTCCTTGTGACAACACAACAAGGAACCCATATGAGAAAATTAGCAAGAGGCCAGGTGCAACTATCAAAGTGTCCAGGGTCATCTGGTTACTAATGCCCCCACAGCTTGGCCCACGTTAATACCTAAAGTTGGTTCAGCACCTTTTGGTTGCTTCTCATATAGCCCACCAGATGACAGGGCCAGCCCAACACAATTAAATGCTACACTTTGAACTATAAGGCTTTTGTTGCGCAAGTTTTCTTAAGCATTTATATCTCTGAGAACACCTAAATGTAATGTAAATTAAATTTCCCTATTTTATGTGATGTTTGCACCAAAACTCTAGGTTTGGAACATCCAGTCATTGATATCTATGTAATGATGAAACTCTCTATTAGTTTAGTTGGATTGCTGCAATAGTAAGTGAGCCTTGGGATCCCTATCCACTAAATAAATAACACTATTAAATGTCAGATACCCTGATACAAAAAAGCACCGTTCCAGTTACAACTTCTTTTATTCTTATATAGTTAAAGAAAGATGCTGATAAAGACTAAAATAAATAATATATCATTATACTAAAGCAGACGCCAGTAAAATAGCTTTCTTTTAGATTTTACTTGAGTATTTGTGTTGATGGAATAGAGACACAAGCATTGTGATCCTTTTAGATTAGAGTCAGGGGCGAGATCTAGGTATTAAGAGGGTTATGTCAGTCAATTTACCCACAATCTACAAACTTAAAACATCAATAACAGAATGGATTATTAACAAGGGTTGGATAGAAATTTTGTTAACTGTAATTTTATGCACGGTAATCTGTGCATATAGTGTGAGCTAATTGGTTTCATAAAGGTGATAGCACCAATTTTGAACAGACATTTGCGTTCAATCAACTCTTTTTCATATATAGTATAGTATAACTGTCTAGAATCAATTTCATGTGAAAAGTACCCTTGGATCAAAATCATCCTCTTAAACTAAAGAAAGTACATGCCAACTGCAAACCTTTATACCTCAATATTCACAATGAAGGGATTTAATGGTTGGCTTAACAAGAACATAACTAGACAATATAAGAATTGTAGTTTTTAATAAATGCATTAGAAATAAAAGTTTAACAAATAAAATTTTCCAGAATACAGAAAATATAAGGAACAGTGACCTCTGCAATCTTAGCGTGGTTATATAATAGAATTTATTTGTTTTTTAAAATTCCTATAAAAAATATAAAGCAATAAATTATTGGTTCTGATTTGTAAGTCATATGTAAGTGGAAATTATGTAGCTTTTTAGAAGTTGCTTAAAGATAACATGAAACAAAATATGTGACCCTTTTTAGTATTCTAGGTGAGCCTTACACTAATGTGTTGATAAAGATGGCAATTAAAATAATATCGGAGTTTTACAAAAAAGGAGTTATACAAAGTTATTATATGCATGTGATGTGTTATAACTATAAATGACTAATTCAAAATTAGTAGGGGTATAAAAATGGAAAGTTGGTGTTAACCCTAAGACTTTATATATAATGGAAAGTTTGACTTGAGGGCAAAAAACGCATAGACTATTTTTTTCTTTCCTTGAACTACACCTTCTAAAGACACAAAACAGTTTATCTTATTTAAAACCTTTTCTCACCAACATTATGTGAAATACGCTTTTCCATAAAAGATGGTGTGATGTTCAGATACTGCCACAAATTCATCATTACCATATTACCAAATAAGGATACTTCTAAGGCACCTACCTTACATTTATTAGCCCTCATTAGATACTGGGTCAGGTGAACAATAGTTACTATGATGTTCCTATTGGTTTCCACCTAGATTATAAGACTATACCCTTACTACTTTGTGAAATACATCAGTTATAGGCCACCAGCCATCATAAGACACTTACTCAAATATAATATTTTAAATTATTTGGAATATTACTTTCTGGTCTTTATTAAAAGCTCTCAGAGCTTTTTTAAAAAAGCAAACAATCTATACAATAAGATGCATTTGAAAATTATGTTGCTAATCAGTTAAGGATTAAAAATGCAGCAAGATTATGTAACCATTATATATGTTGAACTCATAAATAGAAATGACTTAAAATAGAGTAATTTAACAAAAAATGTAATAACCTCATACAAAAATGATTATTGTGTTAAAGCAAATAGACCTCTGGGAGAATAAACCAAAAAGGATTCCAAGAGATTTATTAATATCCCCTGTGGGTACTAACTGGGTAAATGGCCCCAATAGCTAGGCTTTCTTATAAAAAATCACAGGTTTAACCAAGCCTTTAATAGACTTTGTCTATATGCAATTTAAAGATCTTATATTGAGACAAGTCATTTTGATATTCCTTTAAAAATCTAATCCATTTAGATTAATTATTATATGTTAAAGTTTAGTTAAGTAATCTTTAGGTTATAATTTGATATCCAGCATTTAAATGCAGGGAAACTAGTTGGTTAAAAGATCTGAAGCCTAAATAGGACCACTGTCATTAGCGGTGGAAGTCTGGGTTACCAATTTTCTATCTTCAGTCTTTTTGTCCTCATAAAACTAGAGAGTACAAAAAACAATCTCATACCAAAAAATTCTTAACAATATTTAAGATTACAACGTTGACTCTATCTGATATACTTTATTTTTTCTGCTATTATAAAAAATCTAATGATAATAGGATACATGTCAAGAGAGTGTCTGTAACTCTCTCGTTCCCAGCAAGGTGATGTGGGATGCAAACCCACATTGCTAGGGAACTAGCCATTAGGAAAATGGGTAGGAAGGCACCTCGAACAGTGCCAGTGCAAAGGGTACCCCAGGCAAGGGTGTAAAGAGCAACATATAATACCAGGTAAGTAAGGAACATCACCGCTTGAGTGGACCCCAGAGGGGCGTCCATAATCAAGTGTAGCTTGGCGTCAGGGAGCTTGGGTGCCTCGATCTGGAGGGGACCTGGGCGGCCCACAGGAGCCCCTGGGATTTTGGTAAATTGTGAGATAAGATAGTGGCCCACATGGTTGGAGACCTCCCTGAAGAGGTCCACTACCAAGTTTGCCCAAGGAACCATTGATAAAAAAACGTAAAATAATGGGGTTTTTATGCAAGAAAAGTTGACCAACAAGGAATGTTGGTCGCAAAAACATATTTAAAGTGGACCAGGGAAATTCAGGTTCTGCAGAAGTGCACCCAAGCCTTGACCCTCCAATAAACAGATGCTTCCGTCCTTTTTAGTAAAATACACTGAAAGTGCCTTCACTTGAGTAATCAATTGAAGTCATATGTTACCTGAACTCAAAATTTCATAAATTGAGCGGGACTCAAACCCATGCTCTCCAATAAACCGAATCAAACTGTCATCATTTACAATGTAAATCATTCGTTTTAGTGCCTGGGATGAGATTAGAGGCTGGGCGTTTTGCACCCCATTAGTATCAACCTGTGCATGCTTGGCTTGCACCCAGCGTTGATCTAAGGTGTGCTTCAGGTCAGGGAGAGCCTGAAGTTTCACCTTCTGGGCCTCCTGTCGCCCAGCCTTATCTCTAGCATCAGTTCCTACTATAATGTCATCCAACCATGACATTACCCTCTCCTCCTTCTTGGGCTCCACCCCCCCTCCAGGGACGTTTGCTAAGGAGAGTTCTTATGTGCTGGCGACAACTTCATAGCAGAACGGCTGGCTTAGGATGAGATCTTGCAGCCTCAGGTAAATGATTATGAAATGATTCGATCAAGTCTTGGGAATGTACACAATCCCATGCTGGCACCCAACTGTTCTCTGCTGCGTCAAACCCTTTTCAAGATACCAAGTACTCAAGGCGTCACTTAAGTCCGGTGGGAGGCTACTATTTCCTCCACTTCCTATTCCGGTGCCCCCATCCACAAGATAAGCCTCAGGAGTCACAGGAGGAGGTCCCTCAAACAGGGTCAACTTGCTTTCATAAAAGATGGAGAAGATCCAAAATGCGGAGGGAAGATCCAAAAGGTATGGGGCATGTCCCACCTTTCTAACCACACGGTAAGTACCAATCCTCTTTGGACCCAGTTTTTTGCATGGCTGCTTGATAGGGATGTTGCGAGCATCAAGCATCACGAGATCCCCTTCCTTGTATGCTGGACCCACTCAGTGCTTTCCATTGGCATTCTCCGTATAAATGAGCATAGCCGCCTCCAAACTTGTGGACACCCCTTGTTGGACCTTCTTGAGAGTCTTAGCAAAGTCAAGCACCGCTTCCACTTTGGAACCACAGCTGGGCTCCATTTTAAAAGCAGGGTTAAAGCCGTGGTTAGCAAAAAAAGGTGAACACCCAATTGATGAATGCAAAGTGTTGTTGTAGCTAAACTGGGCCATAGGAAGGTGAGGAACCCAATATGAATGGTCTGCGGTGGTGTAACAACGCAGAAATTGTTCCAAGCACTGGTTTACTCGCTCAGTCTGCCCATCTGATTGGGGGTGATAAGCAGTTGAACGGCAGGGGCGGATCTGAAGAGTTTTACACAGCTCTTCCCAAAAGATGGAGGTGAACTGGGGTCCCCGGTCATAAGTGATTTCTTGAGGAACCCCATGAAGCGCAAATACATGGGCGACGAAGAGCCTGGCCATTTCAGCGGCAGTTACCGTTGTTCTGCAAGGAATAAAATGGGCGAGCTTTGTAAAGAAGTCCACCACCATGATTGCATCATATCCATCTGAAACGGGTAACTCCACAATGAAATCCACTGATAGGGAAGTCCAGGGCCCTTCAGCCTTTTGGACTGGTACCAGCAACCCTACTAAAGGCTGCCAATTGGGTTTCATTTGATTTCAGATCAGGCACTCTTTACAGTACCGTCCTACCTGAACAGTCAAGACCTTCCAATTGTAAGTGCGTCGTATCAACTCCAAGGTCTTTGCTTTCCAGGATGACCAACGGTGATTCCATCATGATGGTCCTGGATGATCTCCAGGCGTAGTGGTCCAGCAGGAACCCATAGGCGCCCCTGAAACCACACCATCTCGTCCTTTATGTGATAACCCCTGGATAAGTCCTCCTGATTCAGAGCGCTCTTAGCGAGAACAACAGCATATTTAGCTGATAACGGCTGAGAAAGAACTACCTTCCTAAACATGGTATATTCTGCTGCATTTTCCAAAGTCATGAGCGCTGGCGTATGTACCGTGGACTTAGGAAGTTGAGGCAGAATCATACTCGGTGGAATCATCAACTGGGTGTTGTGAATCTCTACCTCCTTTGGATTGGAGGCCAAAGCAGGGTTGCGGCTCAAAGCATCCGCCAAACCATTCTCCTTGCCCTTGGTGAACTCATAGGAAAATGTAAATAGGGGCAAGGGTCTCATGACAATGGGTCTGACGTGGTGTTAGAACATGTGGAGCACGGTAGTATAACAGGGCTCAGTGGTCTGTGCGTACCTGGAATGGTTGGGAAGAGCCATGTAAATGGTGACGCCAATAAATCAGCGCCTCCACCACTGCTAATAACTCCTTGTCATATACGGCGTAATTTAACTCATGCAGAGACATTTTTCTAGAAAAATATCCCACGGGATGCTTGGACCCATCTTCACCCACCTGTAACAGGGCAGCCACAATGGCGAAGTTGGAAGCATCTGAGGACACAATGAACTCCTTTACAGGATCAACTTGGCGAAGGATGGATGTGGATAACAAGGTGCACTTCACCGTTTGGAAAGCATCCTCCAAAATGGGGACCACTGAAGCACCTTGGCCCCGCTAGCCTTATATAAGGGAGCTGCCACCTCGGAGAGATTGGGTGTGAACTTTTTGAGGAACGAACATGTCCCCAAAAAGCTCCTCAGTTCCTTGACAGAGGTGGGGGTAGGCCACTCACGAATAGCCTTCTCCTTGTCTGGAGTTATCATATGGCCCTGGTCAAAAACGACGTTTCCCAGAAAAGTAACCTGGGACTTGAAAAATTCGCATTTACTAATCTTGAGGGCAAGGCAAGCAGCCCTCAATCTCTCCACTACTTGTTGAAGGTGTACTGCATGTGTCTCATGATCAGGGGAAAACACCAGAATGTCATCCATGTAGGAAACCGCACATACCCCCAACAAGTCTCCCAACGCAGCATCAATGCGGCGTTGAAAGATGGCAGGGGCATTCTTAAGCCCAAAGGGCATAACCCAGAACTGGAAAATTCCTTTTCTGGTGCAAAATGAAGTTAACCATTCCTGGCCCTTCTTTATCCGGATTTGATTTAACGCATTGAGGCAGTCCAGCTTGGAGAAGACCTTCGCCTTCTCTACATAGCGCGAAATCTGGGAATCTAAAGGGATGGGATGGAGGTCAGGTACAGTCACATTGTTTAAATTTCCATAATCAACACACAGACGTAAAGTTCCATCAGCCTTCTCCACAAAGAGAAGTGGGGAGCAAGCAGGGGAGGTACGCTGAAAGATGGCACCTTTGGCCAACTGCTCCTTCACCTATACATCTAAAACCTCTTCCTCCCGGACAGTCAATGGGTATATGGGGGAAGAAATATGCGCCAGATCCACAGTAAGTTTAAATTCACAATCAAACTCGGAATGTTCTGGTAGCGTACTAGCTGAAGCTGCATCAAAAGAAGATGCCAACTCCTCCAAACAAGAAGGTAAGGAAAGTCCCATGGTGGGCTTCAGCAAAGGGGCAAGATATAAACTGGGAGCATTGGGCCAATGGGGTAATTTGCCTTGTCCGTTCTCCTCAGACAGAGGAGCAATCAACTGGTGACCATTTGTCAAAGACAAGGATAGAGTGTTATTTTTTAAATTTGTTCTGACGTCAAACTTCCGCCACCACTCAACACCCAAAATGAGGGGAAACAAGAGGTTTTTGATAGCTTGAAATTGGTCAGACAATAGATAAGAACTTACCTGGAAATTGACTGACTCCATGATGTTCAGTGTGGGGATACCTTTAGATGCCCACCTCTAACCATACCACCTGGTGAGTAACTCAACTCAAGGTAGTCAGCAAGGTTTTGGTCAATAAAATTATTCGAGGCACCAGTATCCACCAAAATAGTTGTGCTGAACTTTCCATAAGAGGATGTAAGGGTAGCAGTCAACAAGAAGTATCCAGAATGGGATTTATTTAACGCAGAAAATGCCATCAACTCACCAGAAAATTCTTCCTCTGTCTTGAACAAGCCATCAGGGTATGTTTTGGAATTATAGAAAGGGTAGGGATAGTGGGCTACTCTTACTACTGAGGCCACATATCCCACCACACCTTCTGCAGGTGCATACACATCTTTATATTTATAATGAAGTTCCTTTTCCACTTCCTGAGAGCCCCTAATCATGTTAGGGGTCAAACGAGGGTTCTCAGGAGTAATCTAATATACTGAGATGGGGTCCTCATCCAGACCATAAGAGCAAATAAACGGTTCAGTTTGGGATAAATTGTTTGCGTTATAAAACGCGTTTTCTGGTTCTAACGAACCCATACTCACTCTGAAGGTTCAGTGTGCATCGCTATCCAAGGCCATCACCCCCAAGCCTAGAGCTGATGCCTCAGCATGCACCTCAGAAACATGTTGGGGAGAGAAAATGATAATGAAATCCTTTTTGCTAAATTTGGATTTGGACCCTCCAATGTTCCCAATTTCTTCTGAGACAGGGAGGAAATCAGTGGGAAGCATCTCATGATTCAAGGGAAAATCACTAGTTGAGGAAGCTCTATTTATAGGGACAACCATGGGTGACATCATCGTGGCAGAATCCTCTGAAACCTTTACTTCATTCTCAGGGCTAGACCCCTGTACAGTTCCAAATTTAGAAGAAGAAGGATTAGAAGGATAAGATTCCCTCATTTCCAGAGGCGCGCACGACTTTTCAGATGGCTCCTTCTGGGTTGGGGTGGAGAAACTATCCCAAAGGGTTTTGACAAGATGCTCAAATTTGGAAGGAGGTGACTGTCAAATTGGGGAGTTTTGCATTGATATATCCGATGTCAAATGGAGAAATGACGTTTTAACTTTGTCAGATAATGGCAAAGCCTGGGCTTTCTTGCAGAATTCACTCAATTATACTTTCATCAGATGACCCACTTGACGCAGAGAAAAGAGCTTGAAGAAGGAATGGAGTGATGCTTACATCAGGTCAATTTTGCTCCAAGATCTGTTCCAAACCCCCTATTGCCCACCACAAGAGCGGCTGTGTGCAAAGTACTGCAAAACCCAGTCACCCACCTCGGGAGACAACTGGGACAACAGATCCACTCCTCGCAAAAGCAGATGTGAGCTAGATGAATTGTTTTTCCTAACGCGGGTTTTGGCTTAAGGGAAGCTAAGGCCTGATGAATTTCCGAGTAAATTTTGGGAGAAAGGCGGGGAATCACAATATTAGGATCATGAAAAGTCTGAGACCACCAGGTACGAGCAGGAAGGATGGGCACTTCCCAATTGGTAGTTGCAAGAATAACGCCGAGGTGCACCAATACAAAACCAAATGAGAAAACTGTGGTGAGCACCATCGTGGCAGTGACAAATGGCCAGCACACCCAATTTACTAATAATGAAAGTCCCACATGGATAATTCTTATGCACGTATAGTAAAAAGGTTGGTCAACTAATGTCAAGAGAGTGTCTGTAACTCTCTCGTTCCCAGCAAGGTGATGTGGGATGCAAACCCACATTGCTAGGGAACTAGCCATTAGGAGAATGGGTAGGAAGGCACCTTGAACAGTGCCAGTGCAAAGGGTACCCCAGGCAAGGGTGTAAAGAGCAACATATAATACCAGGTAAGTAAGGAACATCACCTGCTTGAGTGGACCCCAGAGGGGCGTCCATAATCAAGTGTAGCTTGGCGTCAGGGAGCTTGGGTGCCTCGATCTGGAGGGGACCTGGGCGGCCCACAGGAGCCCCTGGGATTTTGGTAAATTGTGAGATAAGATAGTGGCCCACATGGTTGGAGACCTCCCTGAAGAGGTCCACTACCAAGTTTGCCCAAGGAACCATTGATAAAAAAACGTAAAATAATGGGGTTTTTATGCAAGAAAAGTTGACCAACAAGGAATGTTGGTCGCAAAAACATATTTAAAGTGGACCAGGGAAATTCAGGTTCTGCAGAAGTGCACCCAAGCCTTGACCCTCCAATAAACAGATGCTTCCGTCCGTTTTAGTAAAATACACTGAAAGTGCCTTCACTTGAGTAATCAATTGAAGTCATATGTTACCTGAACTCAAAATTTCATAACTTGAGCGGGACTCAAACCCTTGCTCTCCAATAAACCGAATCAAACTGTCATCGTTTACAATGTAAATCATTCGTTTTGGTGCCTGGGCTGATATTAGAGGCTGGGCGTTTTGCACCCCATTAGTATCAACCTGGGAATGCTTGGCTTGCACCCAGCGTTGATCTAAGGTGTGCTTCAGGTCAGGGAGAGCCTGAAGTTTCACCTTCTGGGCCTCCTGTCGCCCAGCCTTATCTCTAGCATCAGTTCTTACTATAATGTCATCCAACCATGACAATACATGTTTTTTCATATACCAAAAAATAAGCAATGCAATTAGATGGACACCATTCCTTCTGGACATAGTTTTTAACACCAACAAACAAATTATACTCTCCCACAAAGCAGCGCAAGTTCTAACCAATTTCATGTGGGGATAAGGACAGATTAAAAATTCAAAGGGACTTGTATCAAACTAGTGTTCCACTTAGATGTCTACCAACAGGCTCTAGAGGCCTTACCACCAGAAGTCCTAATTTTATAACACTTTCCTGCATCCTACTACCTTAGACGTCTGAAGAGCCAATAATGTAGGCGTCACAATTCTAAGTTTATTGGGACAACAATGAAATCTGGCTTAAAAATTAATTTATTGCACAGTCTCTAAGAATAAAACGACTTTAGTTTTAATGCTGTGTATAAAGATGATCTTAAAAGTTCACCTTTATACACTAAAGCTAATTAAACTTTGGGTTCAGGTGACCAATAGGTAGCATGGTATTGCTAAGGGTTCCCTCCTAAGTTATCAGACTCATCCATACTGAACTTTAATGTCCACTTAGTAGATAACCCTCTCAACTAAAACACTTTAAATTGATTATAGAAGGCAACCAATTGTGTAATTTATGTATCTTAATATTATTTAGGCTGACTTTTCAAAGCCCAAGTGTGTAATTTTCAGAGCCCTAAGTGGTGATATTATTTAGCAAAGTTATAATAAGTCTGAAAAGATTTTGATAGAACATAATCCTGGAAGCAATAGGATTTCTGTAAACTCAATCAAAATATTTTACATAAAAATTTAATTTAAGACCGTGGTTGCCCTTAAACAAAGGTGTTTCTTGTGGTACCCAAAAAAATTACTAGATACTATTCTAATTTGAGTCTAATGGCAAGTTAAATACCTTATGGTTACATATTGGGATTTGGCTCATAATAGACTAGGTTTAGTAAAGTCTTTACCTTATAGGACAAAGATTTTTATAAATTACTTGTTATAAGAGTGTTTGTTCGGTTAATTAAATTTAAAGTATTATAATTTCTCATTAAATTTAAGTCCAGGTGGACGGGTTAGGCTTGTTTGAAAGTGTTCAATTGCTTGTCCAAAGCCAATTTTAAGGTTTGGTATCAGATAATATAAGTAAAATGTAAGGATCAGGGGAGCAAAGTATGCATTAAAAAGTTTTTCACAATTCCCGCAGAACCAACTGAGGCATTAATTAACTTAATAAATGGCACCAAAGCCCTCTATCTGACAAGAGTTTAGCCATCTAATTGGGTTAATGTTAGCCACAATACACGCCATGATTCACATTAAAGCTTTTTATTGAAGGAAAACCCCTAAACACTTAGGGAGAAAATTTTTCTATTGTAACAGGGGTAAAAAACAAAAATTGGTCAATGACATCACTTGTGAGGGTTTAGCTTTATTAAAAGATCATATGTAGGGCTTACTAACACCCTTTTTAAGGGCTACATCCTCTAATCATCTTGCAGGTTCCTGGGTTTATGTTTTGTAATGAGGGAGTGGATTGCAAAATTCTCGCAATAATTGGGTTGGGTAAGGTGACGGGGCATGCCATTATTAGTTTCTCCATATTAATACACAAAAACATTTCAAATATACAATTAAAGATGTTCTCCACCCACATTGTCCCAGCGTCTAATTGCTCCATTAAATTAAAAATGGATATTTTGGAATCAATAGATAAAGGGAAAAGCTGAATTTTGTTAAATGGTAAACTAAGATTCACTGTAAAGCCAATTGATATATCATAGACAAAAATGGGATTTTAAGATTTGAGATTAGGTAGCAGTATGAAAGAACATACCTAGAGTAAAATCTGCCATAATGACGGTGAATTTGAGAAATTTCTCTCCAAAAGTACTTAATCCTCTCAACATACAGCTAGCAAAGCAGTGTGGGGATGGAGCAATATTAGGAGAAAGAGGGTAGAAGGCATTGGAAAGCCTTACAAAAAAGTATCTGTCATGGTTGCATGACACAATTGAGGGTACTGATTGCAGGGATAAGACTGGGCGTGAGGAGGCCAAAAAGGTAAAGCTGGTAGGCTTCCCTGACCTAAAGCATACCCTGGACCAACGCTGTGTAAAGTCAAGATATTCCCAAGTTGGTCCTGGGGGTGCGCATGATGGTCAGCTCAGCGTTATCTCAAGGGCATTAAAACGCACCAACTTTGTTACTAATAATGACAGTTTGTTACAGTTGCTTGTTACCAAAGTTTTAAAACTCATTCAATCTATACTATTGCCAATCCTGGAGAATTCAGCTATAATAAATAACTTGAGTTCAGGCCTAATTGAGCTACAGCACCACAGAGGCTGGTGTTCTGTACTTATTGGTTTGTTTAGGCTTAGTATTGCTCCCAAGGAATGATGATTCTCCTCCTAGTGTTTGTCTAAGTTTTCCTAAGACCAATCCTCTTTTTTGGTCGACTTGCTTTATTAAAAAACCATTAGTTTTACTTTTTGTGAATGGTCCCTTGAGTGGACCTGTGCGCAGACCTCCTTGAAGAGGTCTCTGACAACATTGAACATTTTATTTTATCAAAATCAACAATTGAATACCATCTAGTATTAAAAAAACAATGGAATATGGTGCACACCTGGGTCATCCTAGTCCCTCCAGATTTAGGCACTCAAATATCCTGACACTGATCTACACTTAATGGACTTCTCATTGAGGTCAAACCAAGTTTTTCATTTCTTTGTTACCTAAATCTATACTGTATTGTATACCCTGTTCTTGGATCCTCTCTTCTCTGGAACCTTTCCAAATGCCTTTTTTCCAGTTTTATATTACTAGTTCCCTTGTGGTGCAGCTGTGCATTTTGAACCACCTCACCAGGAATGAGAGTTACAGAAACTCTAATGGCATTAGTCAACCAGCCTTTTTCTAATTGTACATGCATCTTACCCATGTGGGCTCTCCTTGATTGTGAACTGGGTGCGCTGGCCGTTTGTCACGCTCTCTAGGTTGCTCACCACATCTTTTACTTGTTTTATTGGTAGTGGTCTCAGCGTTATTCTTTCTACCACCAGCTGGTAAGTGCCCACCCTTTCTTCCTGTGCCTGGTGGACTAGGACCCTTCATGTCCTATGAGTTTAATTCCCCAACTTTCCCCAGAATTATATTCAGAAATTCAACAGGCGCTGGATTCCATCTCTTCAGAAGCTTCTTTTAATAACAATTTAAATGGTTCTTGATCACCCTCACGTGGGGTAGATTTGCTGTATTAACTGTCCCCTTGTGCAGCTGGCTGGGTTTTTGCGGTGTTATGCGCACAGCTGCTTTTGTGGATACTGGTGGAGGGTTTAGAGCGTTTCCTGGAGCAGTGTCACCTGGACGTGTCATCCTTACAACCCTTCTACATGTTCTTTTCTCTGCGCCAAGCTTGCCGCCCAGTAAATATATATTTAAATGATTTTTGAGACTGGTCATAGACCTTATCTTTGTCAGAAATCAATAAAATGTCATTTCTCCATTCCACCTTGGACCTCTCTGCAAAAAATGCTCAGTATGGCAAGCTCCCCCTTCCAACTTCAACCAGATGATTGAAGCTTCTTAGGGGCGCTCTCCACGCCCCAACAAGAAAGGGGCCAGGTAATTTGAAAATCATTCTTTCACCTTAGTGTCCCTATAAATATGGACCTCAAAAACTCACGCACACTCTGAAAAAGTAATTTATCCTTCCATTTCTTTGAGCTTTGTAACTTGAAGAAGATCAGGGGTCTAGCCCCAAGAGTTTATTAAATGTTTTGGTCAATTTGCTGCAATGTTGTCACTTTTAGTGGCACCTATAAGTACAGCATCTGAGACTATTGAGTTTCCCTTGAATGGGACAGGGCTCCTCAACAATTCTTCCCCCATTTCAGCAGAATTTGAGGGCTTGGATGAGCCTCGCCCCAAATTAAAATTAATCATTCATCTGATAGAAGTTCCTCTTTGTAAGCAGTTCCTGTGGTGCTGACTAAATCATCAACAAAGGGCCTAGTGGTAATGGCTTTTTTAATGATGAACAACTGGATATCAGCCAGGCGTGGGGTTGTTGAAACCTGAAAATTTGTTTTATAATGTGAATCATATAAATACAAATGTGCCAATTATCAGCTCTTGTGTCTATAGTGTAAAGCCCATTTATGTGTACCAGATAACTCCAGAGAACCCATGCTTGACCTCAACTATGATTTGCAGAACTAGGCTGTGGATGTCGGACATTTGCCCTCCAGGCTTAAAGATAAGAATGTTTTGGGGCAAATTTGGCTGAAAAGGGAAAATGTCAGACATTTACAAGCCCTCAATAATGATAATCTCAATTTAAATAATAATAACAATTTTATCAGCCAAAAGACCCTGGCTTATTCTCAGTGGAACCGCACAATTTGGGTATCATTATTGCAAATAATAATGGGCAAATAACCAATATCCAGTAGTTGAATTACTAACCACGAAGTGGCCATGGAGCGTCCATTGGATAATACTCCCCCAGCCATGACCAGGTCCATTAAAGCACCTACTTGGGGACCACCCCTTTTATAGGCTTGGTGGGGGTCCCCCAAAGTGCAATAGTTTTATTAAATGAGGATTGGCTGAAATTTATCAAATTGTTACCCCACTGGTACATCTTAGCCAAAAATAATTCCCCTTCCATTGTCCAGCAAAAGTGTTGCAAGTTTTCTGAGCTTTGATAGGATAAAATCCCATATTACCTAATTCAGGCTAGTCTAAGCTATTCCAAGTGGATCATTTAATTTCCCTTGACCCTAAATACAGTTTACATACTGAAGGGTCCAATACCAAGAGGGTTTATATTCTTTCTTTTCCCACGCTACTTAATAATAATCTTATAAAACTCAACTTTTTATTAGCATTTTATTTTTAATTTAAATAAACCGTTGTGTAATCCAGTGGCATGAAGCATCAGCGAGCAAGAACTCAGCTGATAACCTACAGTGGAGAAAAAGTTACTTTTACAATTTAAAAATGTTTATGCAACTGCTGAGGATGTGGTGGGATATGTATCCTCAGTAGTGAGAGTGGTCAATTATCCCACTCCATTTCATTATGCAAAATTTATCCTGGAGGCATGCTTATTCCTGATATAGATTTTTCTGGTGAGGTGTTGGCGTTATCTACTATGAATAGAGACCATTTGGATATTTTTTCTTGTCTGCTACTCTTTCTTCCCTTTTATGAAAAATCAGAACAACTTTTTTGGTGTATATGGGAGCCCTAGAGAATTTTATTAACCGAAACCTAGCTGACTACCTTGAGTTGAACTACTTGCTTGGTGGTATGGTTAGGGGAGGGGCCTCCCAGGGTATTCCCGCGCTGAAGATTCTGAGGTTGTGGATTATCAAGTTGGCAAGTATCATTTGGCTGAACGCTTCCAGGAAAGCAAAAAACCTCTTGTACCCAATTATTTTGGGAGTGGAGTGGTGGCGAAAATTTGATATCAAAACTAATTTAAAAACAAATACCTTGTCATTTTCTCTAAAGAATGGTTAAGAATTAGTTGTACCCTTGTATGAAGCTAACTCACAGGGCAATTTACCCCTGATGGTCAAAGGTACACACTCAGCCTTGCACCTCTTCTGAGGCCCACTTTGGAGGTACCCTTACCTTCCTGTTTGGAAGTTCTAGATTCTTTTGATGCGTCTTCAGCCAGTGTACTGCCAGCTCATTCAGATTTTGATTGTTGGTCCAAACTCACAGTTGATCTGATGTGCATATCTTTCCAACTTACCCTATGCTCATACAGGAGGAATCAGTCTTAGACATGTGGGTTAAGGTTTAGTTAGCTAAAGGCGCAATATTTCAGCGTAACTATCCAGTATGATCCTCGCTACTTTTTGTGGAGAAAGCAGATGGTACACTATACACATACATAGATTATGGGAACTTAACGTTACCATACCAGAATTGCATCCCATCACATAGATTCACATATTTCTCACTACGTGGAGAAGGCTAGAATCTTCTCCAAACTTGGATTACTTGAACACGTTCAATCAGATCCATATCAAGAAGGGCCTGAAATGACTCAAAGCGTTCTGAACCAAGAAGGGTATCTTCCAGTTTTGGGTTATGCCTTTTGGGCTTAAAAATGCACCTGCTATCTTTCAATGTCATATAGATGCTACTTTAAGAGACTGGTGGACTATGCGTGGTGGCCTACATAAATGATATTCTGGTGTTCTCTCCCAATCAAGCATCCCAAGGAATTTACCTGCGGCAAGAGGTGTAGCGTTTGAGGGAAGCTAATAATACGCTGAAAATTAGTAAGTGTGATTTCTTCAAATCTCAGGTCACCTTCATGGGCAACGTCATGTTTAACCAAGGCCACATGATAACTCCAGTCAAGGAGAAGGCTATCTGTAAATGGAATAACCCAAATTCAGTCAAGGAATTGAGTAATTTTTGGAAGACTTTCATGTTTTTAAAAAGTTCACATCAGATCTTTCTGAGGTTGCGGCGCCCTTATATAAGGCAAGTGGGATCAATTTTATCTAGTTGTTCTCTATTCTAAAAGATGCCTTCCTAGATGTAAAATGTACTCTTCTGTCTACGTCAGTGCTTTGCCATGTGGATCCTGGAAAGGAATTTATTGTGGCTACTAATGCCTCTAACTTTGCAATAGTGGCTGCCTAGTTACAAGTGGATGAAGATGGTGTGAAGCATCCTGTGGTTTCATTTCTAAAAAAATTTCCTGTCTGAGTTAAACTACGCCACTTAAGAAAAAGATTTATTGGCAATGGTGGAGGCTCTGACGTATTGGCATCATCATTTAAATGGCTCTTCCCAACCATTCTGTTCTTACAGATCACTGAGCCCTATTGTACTACTGCGCCCCTCATGCTCTGACCCCACGGCAAACCCTCTGGAATGTGACCCTAGCCCAATTTGTGTTATCTTATGAGTTTACAAATGCTAAGGAGATTGGTTCTGGAAGATTCTTTGAGTCAAACCCTAATTTAGCTCCAGATCCTAAGGAGGTGGAGGTTTTAAATAACCACTTAGTAATTCCAATGAGTAAGGTTGTATCCTGACATCCTCCCCCATGGCATTCATGCCAGCGCTTGCTCCTCTGTAAAACGCAGAGAAATAGTATGGTTAGAAAGGCTATTCTTTCTCAGCCCTTGTCATAAGAGTATACCATGGTCCTTGCCAAGGGAAGTTAAATCAGGAGGATATTACCAGAGGCTACCATGTTAAGGATTAGACGTTGTAGTCTCAGGGACGACTAAGGGTTCCTGCTGGACCACTCCACCTGGAAATCATCTGGGACTATCATGTTGGAATCACTGTCAGGCATGCTAGGAAAGCAAAGGCTTTGAAGCTGATTTGCTGAACCTATAATTGGAAGGGTTTAGCATCATAGGTTTCCAGGTATTTTAATGAGTTCCTGGTCTGCAACTGGATGAAGACAAATTGCCAGCCCCTCAAATGGTTGTTGTAGCCAGTTCAAAAGGCCAAAGGCCCCTGATCTTCCTTATCATTTGATTTTATTGTAAGTTACCTGCATCTGAGGGATATGATACTATTGTGGTACTGGTGGACCGGTTTACAAAGTTTGCCCATTTCATTCCCTGCAGCATTACAGTAACTGCGTTGAAGATGGCTTGGCTCTTCATGCCTCATTGTTTTCCCTTCATGGGGTGACCAGGAGATAATTAGTGATCATGGTTTCCAGTTTATCTCTGTATTTTGGGAAGAGTTATGTAAGTATCTTCAGATTTGTCCATGCTGTTATACTGCCTACCACCTATAATTTGATGGGCAGACAGAAAAAGTGGATCAGTTCCTGGAACCTTTTCTGCAGTGTTACACTGCCGCAGATCATTCAGATTGGGCTTCCCATCTTCCCCTGGCCCAATTGAGAAATAACAACGCCTAACATGCATCCAATGGGTGATCTCCATCATTCGCCAACTATGGGTTTAACCCTCCTTCAACATATCCCAGCTGTGGATTCAAAGTAGAATTGGTGGTATAATTTTCCAAGGCCATCAAGAAAGTATACAAAGAGGTTATGATGAATTTGGACGCAGCTATGCAAGCTTTATAAGGAGGATGCTGATGGTAAGAGATGAGTGGGTCCTGCATACATGAAAAGGGATCTTGTGATGCTTGATGACAGAAATATCTCAATCAAGCAGCCATGCAAAAAACTGGGATTAAAGAGGATATGGCTTACCACGATGTCATAAAGGTGGACATTGCCTTGTACTAGTTGGATCTTCCTCCATCATTCTGGATCTTTACTATCTTTCATGAAAGTAAGCTTACGGTGTTTAAGGCCCCCACCAGAGACTCCAGAGGCGTATCTCATCAATGGGTCATCAAAGTGTGAAGTGGATGAAATTGTAGCAAATCATTGTGTAAGGAGAAGGCTTGAGCAACTGTTGTCGTGGAAGGGATTTGATGCAGCAAGGATAGTTGGGTACCAGCACGCTATTGCATGCATGCCCAAGATCTGTTTAAAGCTTTTCATGAGCGTTTCCCTGAGGCAGCAGGACCTAAGCCTAAACAAAGTATTGCTGCCATGAAGCTGGCCCCTGACCATAAGAACTTTTCCATGGCTGAAGCCCTTGATGGAGGGTGGAGCCCAACAAAATGGGTGTGTGATTTCATGGTTACATGACACAATTGATGGTACTGATTGCAGGGGTAGGGCTGGGCGTGAAAAATGCCAAAAAGGTAAAGTTGACAGGCATCCCTTACCTAAAGCATACCCTGGACTAATGCTGGGTAAAGGCAAGATATTCTCAAGTTAGACCTGAGGATGTGCGTGATGTTTGCCCAGCATTACATCAAGGGCGTTAAACTCACTAGCTTTGTTATTATTAAAGACTTTTTGTTACAGTTTCCTGGAGAATGGGTTTTCAAAACCTGTTTGATTTACAATATTGTCAAATATGAGAGAATTCAGCTACAGTTATTAACTCAAGTTCAGGCTTACTTGAGCTACAGCACCACAGAGGCTGGTAATCTGCACTTATTTTTCATTTAGGTTTAGTATCGCTCCCAAGGAATAATGATTTTCACCCTAGTGTTTATCTAAGTTTTTCTAAGATCAACCCTCTTTGTTGTTTGATTTTTTAAATAAAAAAACCCATTAGTTTTATTTTTTGTGAATGGTCTCTTAAGTGTACCTGTGCGCGGACCTCCTTGAGGAAGTCTCCAACAACATAGGACATTTTATTTATTGAAATAACAATAGAATCTTGTGGACACCTGATTTATCTTGGTCCCTCCAGATTTAAGTACCCAGGCATTACAACACCAATCTGTACTTGGTATGGACTTCAACTTGGGGTTTAACCAAGTTTTGTCATTTCTTTTTTTCTAGTTATTTATACTATGTCTTATATCATGTCCTTAGGTCCTCTCAACTCCATCACCTTTTGAAGTTTCATTTTTCTAATTTTATCAGTAACTAGCTCCCTTGTGGTATGGCTGTGCATTCTGCACACCTTTCTGGGAATGAGCAAGTTACAGACATTCTTCTGAAAATACTATTATTCATTTATAAATATGATGCCCATAACTAACACATTGCTACCAATGGCTGAAAGGTATGATAACAGATTGGCTGTATTTGGTCTCTTTAAACTCAGAAACAGGCTATCAAAGCTCATACTCCATACCACAAAAATTATTTTACCTTTGTAATATTTATAGTGTTATTTTATGAGAAACGGTTGCCTATACTGTAGTATTAAGGTATTTTTAAAGCAAGTACTGTTTACTTAAAAACTACAAACCATGCAATAGTAAAGACTACCAGAACTTTATTTAATAAAGCAGGAAGCATACTATCAATTAGCTATAAAGATTTAGTCTTTTCAAGAATCTCAACCGCTCATTTGTTCAATCCAACTTTCTCCTTAAAACAACAAAAATGATTAGATATATAAACAATCAATAGTATGCTCAAAATTAATGGTAAAGCTGGTAAGATTAGGTAAGTTAGGAATCTTAGACATAATAGTTCTTCATAAACTTTATTGCAATCTTAAGGAACAAAATTTAGAGATAAAAAATCAAATGTTTAATAGTGCCTAATTCCTTATATAACATGGTCACACTTAAAAAGTTTAACGTAATTTTTAGGACTAGGAGACACACACATCAACTTACTTATCCAAATGATCAACCGCAGGTTATTTTAACCATATTTTATTAAACCATATAAACTACCCTTATACTTCAAATATCAGGGTTCTACTCTTTTGGTAACTATAAATCTTCAATTAAGTAATTCAATTTACATCACAAAAGGTCACTGAGGACATCATATTGTAATGGTTCAAACTTTTCTCCTTTCACAGAAATACCATGGTTATAGTAAAATAAGGTTTTTAAATTAATTCTAAACCTATTAAAAGTCAGTAAGGCATTAAATGATCAGAATGTAGCATCCTAATTATCTTTTTAATTAAATATAGTTTATAGGACAGGAATAGATTAAGAAAGTATCATAGTATGAAAATAATAGTGATATGTTAAATAAATTATACATCTATATTTAAGTAAATTATGTGGCACATAATGCAAAAAAATTATATGCACTATAATCTTCCAACTGAAGGGTGGTTAGCCTGGCAGGATAATTCCTGCTTTCACTCTAGTGCAGTTTTTGTTCAACACAAGTTTGAAACCTGTGATAGCTAAAAACCTTGGTGAGTATATTTGTCCCAAGGTCAACCTACCTCAATTACTTTTTGTAATCTTCCAACTGCCCATGGCTTGTAATGAGGAAGTATAATAGGCAGCATGCTTGGAAGCAAGGGTTTGAGAAGTTCCATTATATATATAGCTTTATATAGAAAATATAAAATAGTTGGTAATTTTTAGTACAATATGGTTCTGACTTGAAGGATTTAGTGGTGTTTCAGTTCTGGTACTCAATAATGATAAGCAATGGCACATACCAAACTTATTTTTATACTTTCAACTTGTAAAGCACTTTTGTATGGCATCTTTTGCAAAAAAGTAAACAATCTAAAGCTGAAAAAACTTGGAGCATCAGGCTACAATAAGGTGATATTAGTATAATTATCCTAAAGGGATAATAAGCCAGATGGTTTTGGAGCTTAAAGGGAATTAAATCATGTCAGTCTACATATAACTATAATTTACAAAATGCTAATATAGGTGTTAGTACTTCTAAATATAGTTGTAAATAAAGACCTTAATGATTTGACCCCAATACCTTAGTCAGCAACAACACAATCAATAGCTAAGCACACAAATGGGTTCTCAGTTTAAAAGGCTATAAACTCTATATCACTCTTAGTACTTTTAAGGAGAAATGCAAAAAAAGAAAAGATCAAGTAGTCACCATGTAATAAGTTTATCTGGCCATAAAAATGGAGCTATTGCTGTCCAGTGAAGGGTGTAATAGAAAAGGGCACAATAACCTTAAGGGAAACAACATTTAATCTCAACCCCAATATATTTTTAAGTGTTAATAAAGTAAAAAATTGCTCAAGAAGATATAAAGATTAACAGATATTTTTGTCCCAAGTGGGGGCACTAGAAAAATTTAAAAATGCCTCAAGGGCTGTAACCAACTAAAGAGTAACTAAATTAGTTTTTGCTGCAACACATGCCTATAAACTAAAGGTGAGTATATAGCTGCAAACAAGATTTTAATCACCTGAGCATTTTTAATTCCTTTAGGAACAAATTTTGATAAAATACCTAATAAGAATAAGATGTCAAGTATTTCATAAATATATGGGAAGTCACTATTGAGAATTGCAGAGGTTGTCATGTGAACATGATATAATAGTGGGGGTTAACCCCAAAGACAAGGCTGGGCATCTGGAGGCCCAGAAGGTGAGGTTGCAGGCCCTTCCTGACCTGAAGAACACCCTGGACCAACGCTGGGTCTGGGCAAAATATGCCCAGGTTGGGACCAGTAGGGTGCCAAACGCCCAGCCCCTGATGTCTGCCCAAGCATTAAAACGAACTATCTACCAAATTAAGGCGGATGGTTCAGTTTGCTTAGTTTCAGAACAAGGGTTCAAAACCTGTTCCTGCTATGAGATAATGCGCTCAAGTCAAATTCAACTTCATTCAATAACTCAAGTGAAGTTGGTTTCAGTCTATTGTACTAAATTGGATGAAAGTATCACCCTATTGGCGAGTCGCTGCTTGGGCCCACTGCGGCATAACTCCAATTTCCCCATCTGAGCTTTAATACTTTTTTTCCCTGACCAACATTTCTTGTTGGTCAACTTCCCAAATAAACCTTTACCCCATATACCATTTTATTATAGACTTTTTTAACAACCCTGTTTGCAAACCTCTTCAAGGAGGTCTCACACTTCATTAACCTTGCCATCCTAAACATAATCTGACTCTCACCTCGTGTACTGTTGGTCTGCCCAGGTACCCTCCAACCTGGGTTGTTTACCCCTTCCCTCCATATGCACTGTGACAATTTTGGCTGGTTAATTCTAGCATTTCTCTGCTTAAATTATTATTTGCTCAAGCACCCTCTGCTGGGCAATAATTAATTTGATTTTAACAGCTAGTTCCCTGGCGTTGGTCTTGTGCACCAAGCACTGCCCCGCTGGGAACTGGAGAGTTATAGACACTCTCCTAACAGAGGTGTGGTTAGTGGAAGGAACTGTTCGCTAGCTATGATATAAAAAAGGTAACTTATGATTAGAAGTACTATATGAGAAGAGTTATTACACAACCAGCAATGCCAACAAGTTCAAAAAATTATGAAATTTGAATTATAAAGAAATGGCACTAAAAAGACTCATAAATAGAATAAACTGTTTCTTTACTTTTATAATAAGGGTAAGTGAGTTTATATGATGTCTTGGAACTTAGTTTAAATGGCATTTAGGTTAAGTAAATTAATGCATCTATTAGCGGAATTTATACATGTCTAAAGTAGGTTATTATATCTTATTAGTAGAATCATAAACTAAATTAGATACATGAAAATCAAGTATATAGGGTCAAGCTTAAAAGACCTTAAGTTATATTAAAGATTCTGTTGGAAGGCAAGTTTTAGTGGCCAAGCACAAATACTGCATAACTGAAAAGGCATCATATATTTAATTGTAACTAAAATGGCATATGATGCTAAAATAAAAACCCTAATCTTGTAGTATAAAAAATAGTTATAGATATAACTAAAAAGTCTGATTTGTATATATGCTAAACTGAAGAGTACTTAAAATGGTAGGTATTTTATCTAAAGAGATTAAGCCACAAACTTTTTCATTATGTTATCATATCTTATAGCATTATGTTTTAATTTTTAAATGATATAAATTTATCTAAAGATGTACTACAATATGCACCAAGATCATCATTTCATTATCTGCCATTTAGTCACCATCTTTGTGCTTGTAAGTCTAGTTAGAGGTGTTTACTTTTCTATCCTACTTACCAAATAAATCTAAGGTAATAGGCACTGCAATCACCCACCTTTTGTCAATCACTCTTATAAATTTCTGTAACTTTTCTAAAGGAATGTTTGGGGCCTTTCCTTTATCTTCATGTTATTTTTTAGCCTCTAAATTCTGGAGAAATTGCTATATATTGTAACCTAAGACTAGATCAGAAAAACTTTCGGCAACTTTTAAGTGCAGTAAAAGCTGGTTTATGTGACGTAATTAAATTATGTAGTTATATATACTTTACTATAGGATCTAAACAACTATAAAAAGTGTTCTTTGTTTTCATTTCATAAAAGGTAGTCTTATAAGATAGTTATCACATTATAAACTAATACAAGTATGTAGTTTATATTTTATAGTCTAATTTTGAATTCATATTAATGTATCATAAGTTTTAGAGATAAAGGCCATATATAGGTATTTTATTGATTACTAAGTAATTTTAGCTTTAGATTTTACTAGTTCTATCTTTATGTTTGAGCTATTTTTAACTTATATAAAGCTGGCGAATTTTGGGACAAGTATGATTCCAAATAGAGAGAAATGGTGAGAACTAAGAAAGATAGAATTACTAATAATTTTTTAATTAACATTTTGACAAATCAAAACTATACAAACTTAGCTTTATTTTGATTTAGCTAGATCAAAAACTTATAATTGTACAAATCTTTAAATTTAAAGTTTATAGCTGATTTCAAATATAAACTTAAAAGAGTTATGACTCATGCTCTAAAAGGGCCTATGAGGCATTAGCGTCAAACTCTAGGATTAAAATAGCAAATCAAAATTACCTTAATTAACCAAGTCACTTTTTTAACTCTTAAATATTTATTTTCTGAAACACGGCTTCCCTATTAGATAATTACAAGTACAGATCAAACAAACTTAGATGTCATTTGTAGGTTAAGGCAACTTTAGTATATTTAAGCTGAGTAGCAAAATTGAAGCATTAAATAGATCAAGCAAACATGACACTGATAATAACTTTGTTCTTGTCACTTTAATAATAAAGTATTAATAAATGCAAAATAATTGATATAAACTAATGCTTCACAAAATTGCTTTAATTTGTAGTTGAGTCCTGATCGACACTTAATAATTCAACTTTAATTCTACAACTAATCCCATAAGTACATCGCATACCCTCTTAACCTCTTAAACTGAAGCCTAATATAAATCGCTCTACATTTAGCACTAAAAATGAAATACTATACGTTAAATAAGATTAAAAGATACTCGAATCTCAATTTAAGCCGTTTATTTCCAAGTAAACTTTTACATCGCATCATATAAAAATATTTTTCTTGAGGTTTGTTTGCTTCTACCCCATCTTATAGCAAACACAAATGAACCTAAATAAAGATCTAGCTTTTGCCATTTATTTTAATATGGCAGATCCAATTACGCTTAAAAATCAATTTCGTTTCGCCATTCCAAGCCAGAAAACTAAAGCTTTCGTGTACCAAATTCTGTACAGTCTTACAAAGGTAATTGGAAGATACTTACGTTACGTCATTTTAAACTGGCGTTGAATAAAACAAACCGTCATGTATTTGATGGGCCCCATAAAGTTGATAACCATGAGTATCTAAAATTGCAAAGATAATCCACCATGCCCAACAAAAGGTCGTCGTAAGCGCAAACATAAGCGAAAAGTCTTCACTTGTTAAGTATGTAATTGTCATAAAATTACTAGGCTTTGCTAAGTTAAAAGTTCATAGGATTGGTGTTGACCAAAAATGTTCAAAAGATCAAAAAGCTTAAACTTCTATAAATAAAAGAAATTAAACCTAAAAGATTACGTGACCGGACCCCTAAGCAAGAATACCTTAAACGGTCAATAAATTTCAAAACTAACCATCATTTTGTGCATCTAGAACACTTCCGATGAATAAAAACTTAAAAACGTTTAAGTTGGGACCATCTAGTACTAAAAAAACGTTTAAACTAAATCGGTAAACGGTTATCGGTTAAAAATCGATAGAGAATATTCCCAGATGCAAAAGGAAGTAAAAAGAGATAGGTTTTCCAGTATTGTTAATTAATTAAAGGAGTACGATTAACACAAAAAATACCCAGAAGATTTTGCGCAAATACCTGCAGTCTCAAAAGGCAAGAAGAAATTAGAATTTAAAGGCATACATTCATATAAAACAATAATAAAATATTATACCAAACTGATTATATCATAATGAGCACTGAATAGGGCTTGAAGTTAAAGCCTCCTACAAGGATGTTAATGAGACTTTAATTAAAGAGTCTACAAAAATCTAACAGAATTAAGGAAAGTACGCAAAGAAGTTACTGGCAGGCCTCCTTAAGGTAGGCAACTACGTCAGCACGATCTTTGGGCTTTTTGAAGCCAACAAAGGCCATCTTGGTTCCAGGAATATACTTCTTGGGGTTCTCCAGATAATCGAAAAGAGATTGTTCATTCCATTCTACACCGGCATTCTTGTTGGCGGCAGTGTAAGAATAACCTTCAGCATTTCCGGACTTACGGCCAAAGATGCCGTGGAGGTTGGGACCCTGAGAGTGTTTACCACCCTACAAATTATAAACCTGTGAGCTTGGGTAATAAACTTACCTTTTCAACCGTATGGCACTGGGCGCAGCGAGTCTTAAAGAGAGCGGCCCCTTTCTTAGCATCGCCTAACCAGCATCAGAAATTTGCCAACTACGAAGCATACCTGAAGTAGCAGACATTTGAGAGATAATCAAGATTGAGATAATCAATTTGTTAAATATTGTTCATTTAGCCACACTCCAAATTCATCCCGATTTCTTCCGATTTCTATCCATCAATATTAGCTTTATTTATACCTTGCCCCGTTCAGGATTTTATCCATTTAACTCAAAATAATCGTTATCTATTTAAGTGCTCTATAAAATCTCGTTGTGCTTTAAAATTTCATTCTGATTAACCGTATTTTTAATTTTATTCGAGGTGGGCCGACCTGGGGACGATACCGCACCGATGAGGGGAAGTGAAGAAAATGGGAAAGGAGGATAAAACCCAGAAAACCTCCATGCGCGGTGTATGATAGGCCAGGAACTCCATGGACCGCCTTTGCTATTCGCTATCTCGGTTCGGGGCATTGGTGCGCAACGCCAACACAGTCATAATTGTCCCTTACCCAAAGTTCACTACTGGGATCAAACTTGGGGAGGCAGCAGTAGAGGTCCCTATTCTATCACTGGGGTATCCTCCCCGATAAACCGTATTTTAAAACGTTTTTTCTACTCACTGTGGTGTTTGTTTATAGTGGAATTTTGCGTTTGATTTCTAACTACCTTCCAGACTAGCTAGAGCCTTTTAAATTTGACATACTTATGTATCTTTGATGACAATACCATAATTCATTGAAAAATTAAATTTTCATGGTCAAAATAAAAAGTTTATATGTAACAAGTACAAATACTATGTTTTCGATGGTATTCGGTTTATTGTTATGGCTGAGCAGTTTGATATTCGGTTGATGCAAAAGTTTCAAGTTAACTACCTTCTAGACTAGCTAGAGCTTTGAAATTTAGCACACTTCAGTATCTCCCATAACAATACAAAAGTCCATTGAAAAATTGTGAAGTGTGAATTTTACAAGATAAAAAAGTTTTTTAAAACTTTAAAATATTTTATCCATAATTATTAATGAACTTGATTTTTGTTTGATTGAAAACCCCAAACAAAGCTTCGTTAAACATGAATTACAAGCCAATTCCCCAGCGTCGTTTGAGTTGATACTTTATCAGACGCTTCTAAGCAATTATTTAGCTTTTATATTGTAGACTAACGGCGTTACCCGGCGTTGCTTGGATTTATTACCAGATGATTTGAACTGATTATCTTGGGTTTTATATTATAGATAACACAAAACTGCTTACTCATTACCATTGAACATATCAAACCAATTAATCACCAACTGCTCACCCAATACCAATACAGATGAACTTATCAATTCAATCAAGAGCCACCAACTACTTAGCCAAACCTAATTGAATCTATCGAATTACTCTAATACCATCAAACCTTTTGCTAAAGCTAAAGAACCTATCAAATCAACCAAAACCCATCAACCACTCAATTAAAATTAATGAGTACTATCAAATTGCTTAAAAATCAATCACTCAGACAAACCTAATTAAAACTATCAAATTAATGAAAACTATTAATCACTCAGCCAAACCAATTAAAACTATCAAATTTACTAAACCATCAACCACTCAGCCAAAACCAATTAAACTCATCAAATTAATCAAAAAGCCAAATGCTGTAAAATCTATATCTACTTAGTAAAACACTAACACTAACTGAAAGACTGACTGAAAGACATCTGAAACCATTAAGTCTGATAGGTTCAATCTATTTGGGTGAGTGGTTGAGAAATGTCAAATATATCAGACAATTTACCAAATTGCTCACCCAAAACTAAACAAAAACTACATAATAAAACCCTACCAATGATTTTTGGTTAGTTTCAGGTGAGCAATTTTGGTGAATTGCTCAATATATTCAACCATTCACAACCACTCAGCCAAATAGAATTGAACCTATCCGACTCAATGTCAGTCATCAGTGTTAGAGTTCTATTAAGTAAATTTAGGTTAACCAGCTCAACAGCCACAAGGGCAACAGCAAAGTTGTTAGTCTGAGTGGCTCAAGCATAGTGGGGGCACATAGCTCACCACCATGAGGACAACAGCAAAGCTGTTGGTCCAAGTGGCTTGAGCATAGTGCTGGCACAGCCTTTAAGCTGCTAATATGAGCTCATAAATAAACTCAAGCAAAGCCAGGTAATTCTGTTAGTCTACTTAATAAAACACTAACAATGGAAGACTGACTGAATGGCATCTGAAACCATCAAGTATGATAGGTTCAATCTATATGGGAGAGTAGTTTAGAATTGGTGAATATATTGAATAATTCACCAAATTGCTCACCTAAAACTAAACAATTTCTCACCAAAATCTAAATAAAATTCTACTTAATAAAACTCTAATGCTAACTGAAAAACATCAAACATAATAGGTTCAATCTATTTAAGCAATTGGTTGTAAATTGGCATATATCTACTTAATAAAACACCAACCCTGACAGACTGATTGACTGACTGACTGAAATCCAAAACCATCAAGTCTGATAGGTTTAATCTATTTGGGAAAGTTTTTGAGAATTTTGCAAATTAATCAATTAATTTGCCAAATTGCTCACCTGAAACTAAACAATTGCTCACCTGAACTAAACTAAAATCCACTTATAAAATTTTAACGCTATCTGACTCACTGAAATAAGTTTAATAGGTTCAATCTATTTGTAAAAATGGTTGTAAAATGGTGAGTATATTGAGTAATTCACTAAATTGCTCACCCAAAACTAAACAAAAATCATTGGCAAAGTCCAAGAAGATTAATAAGTAGATTTAGGATAATAAGCTCACCAGCCATGAGGGCAACAGTGAAGCTGTTAGTCCAAGTGGCTCAAGCGTAGTAGTGGAATATAGCTCACCAGCCACAAGGGAAACAGCAAAGTTATTGGTCCAAGTCAATCAAGCATAGTACTAGCACAACCTTTAGGCTATGTCAGTGTGAGCTCATAAATAAACCTAGGCAACGCCAGGTAACTTTACTAGTATAAACCAAAATTATGTTTATTTAAGGGAAGCTGACCAGAGATAGTCATACTAAAGGCTCAAAGAGCAAGTAAAATAAAAAATGACATGAACTGAAACAAATAAAATAAAATATTAAATTGAATGAAACACCAACCAGAAAGGGAGTGGCAAACTGCTAACCTACCATGGTAGAGAGGGAGGGGGGATCAGGAGATGTTCAGGTATCTATAAGTTTGGTGTATCTGGATCTGACAAAGGTGGCAACCAGAGGCCTGGGGGCATCCAGGGAGAGAGGTGCAAGGTGTGCAAAGGGATGGTCAATTCAATCTGGCTATGCTGAGTCCTCACAAACTTACCAAAATGATGTTCAGCTTAAATGTGGGCATCATATAAACAGAAAAATTTTATAATATTTTCAGGGGTAATTTATGTCAATGGATTGAATCATGTAATATTGACAAGTTAGTTAAAACCATTGGATGCAGTCTTGTATAGTATATATAATACTACTAAAACCACTGAGACTATCAGTATTATTATTAGTATTAGTACTATAATTGACTATATAACTACCAACCACATAGTAAAACAAATGTGAACCATCAATCTCCATCAATCAAAGACAATCTAAATTTAGATTGATTCACCAGCTCACCATTCACCACCATCCGCTTACTTTTACTCAAAAATACACCATTAAACCTATTGAACCTATAGGTTAGAGTCAACCAATTACCAAACCCTCATAAAAATAAAATCAAACTATAGGAATGGTTTATATTATTTGATAATATACATTAAATTAAATTATATCAAATTGTTATTACCAAATACTAAAAAATTCATAATCATGAAAAATTATATCAATTAAAAAGCTATAAGTACTCAAACTAATTTATACATATACTAACTAATCACTAGTTTAATAATTTATCTTTCTTTTGCATGATAGTATCACTCTTTGAAATTCAAAAAAGTAGCCTGGTAAAGTTTAGCAAAATGCATGTTGCAAATCTATATGACTGGATGACAAGCCACAATTATGACCAACAGATCTTTGGAGGAATTCCGCTGAAGATTTAATAGGCAGAATCCGCCAAGGATGTTTCAGAGTTATAAGTATCAATTGCCTTAGGATGAGGTGATAATGTGTTATAATGGGACATATCAAATTGCCTTCCAAATATGGCAATAAAGCAATATTGACATTTGACAAGATAATTTGGATTGCCTCAAATCAGGGCGATAAAGAATGAAGAACAACAAGCCAAAACCAATGAGAACATGGCGAAACAAATAAACTAAGTGAAAGAGTCAGTACCAACTGATGTTGCTGGGATATTAGCAAAATTAAGGGGATTGGAAGGGGAGGTTTTTTGGGTAGAGAAAAAGAAAGAAGGGAGAAGGAAGGAGCGGACTAGAAGAAGATCCGCTAAGTTTATTATATTAAGGTAAAGAAGTGTTTTGGGGGGAAATTGCTCCCATTTTATTATATATTAATTGTTTACAATTGTATTGAGGAACTGGCGATTGTCATATCGTCCATTCCAATTTTTCAATGGTTGTAACCCTGTGTGAAAAACCCTTTGGCGGATATATATGGATTAACCAAAATTCAACAGTGGTGCTCACTACAGGGGGCCCATTAAGCAATAACAATACAATGAAAATGCAGTCACCGGCTATGTTGCACCCAGGTTGCTTTGATAAGAAATCTGCACAACAAGCTGGGCCCATTGCATATGAGGAGCTGAGACTTGTGTTGTATACTGTTCTTAAAAGACAAGATGAGTTGCTTCAGATGGTTTACAGTGATAAGCTGCTGCCATTTGATTGTGAAGGAAATATTCATGGGTTCTTTTGATGATTTTTAGTTTGCAACTGAAGGAACTTTGGATTGGCAGAGGGCGAAACTATTGCTCTTCTCCTTGGATGTTGGAAGTGCTAATCAAGTCATTTGTTACCTTTCAGATAGTTCCGCTTTATACCAAGAAGTTAAGGAGATGGTGCTGCAGTTGTTCAGCAGAACTGTAAAGATGTCAAAGTGGAAAGCCGAGTTCTTGACCATCAGGTTACAGTGAAATGAGACCCTTATTACATTTACTGAGCGATTTATGACAGAAGCTCATGTGCTGATTGGGGCAGGGGTTTTATCTGAAGTTGATGTGTGCATTGCATTGGCCTTGGTGGTGAAGCCATACCCTGAACTTTACAATGTCATGACCCCAATGTTGGAGGACGATGTATCTTTTCTTAAACTTATTCAGTTTGTATGTTGCTTAGCTGTAACTTTCCCTCCACTCAGTACCAAATGGAGTCACACAGTCACTGTTGTCAACCCTAATCATATGGGGGTAATCAACCAGTTGGTGCAGGTTCTGTCAAGTTACTTACTACAGTCCAACGTTTGTTCCATAACTACCAATTGACATCTGGCCAACTACCGCTTTGGCCCTAAATATGCTGATTGGCAGCATTCGTTCTACTGATGTGGGTCTGGTTACACCAATTCTCTTCAGCACAACCTTCCGAGTGGTACAACTTATATTCAGTACAGACATAGGTCCTATGGGGTACGTTGTTTTACTTGTGGTTACCCAGGGTACATGGGACAATAGTTCACCAATCAATGGATCCCTCCCATACAATGGGATCAAAGTTATCAGGGAAAGTCAGAATGGAGTAGAGATGGGACTCTCTACTTCTGCTAGCTCAAATCAAATGTCCCACCTGAATCTACTGTATTAATTACAGCAGAAGCCTCTCATTATGACGATACATTCCTCTACCAACAGCTGGTTTGGGGAGTAAATGTGCTGACCCAAGCACAACCCAAAGAAATGATAGACAAAAGATCTCCTGAGTGACCAAAGCCTTACACTTGCCAAATGTTTGACCAGAGTCCATCAGACCAGTTAGAACCATTTGCTAATGCTTTATCCCTGAGAGGAGTAGATGTCACCCTTCCAGTGGACGCTATTGTAACATGGTACCCTAAAATCGGCATGGGTATTATGAGTTTCCTGGGAAAACATGAATCACTGAACATACACATAGTAAATAGCTGGCATTCATCTTACTCAGAATGCACTTACTGTGACATTATGGTAGCCAAAACCCATGTATCAGCTATAATTGATACCGGCGCTCCTGTTAACATTGTCTCCACTAAATTAGTGGCAAAGTTGTCTTTAAAACCTGACATAAACCACCAGATGGTGTATGAACTGCTGGAGCAGAAACCACAATCTCTGAGGGAGCGTATAGCGCGCTTCACTTGCGGTTCAGATCCAGTGTTGTTGTGGCTCTGTCAGTGGTATTACCAAATAGCAACTATGACCTGTTGATTGGGACTGCCTTTATGCGACACTATGGGGCTGTCGTTGATATGATGGAAGAACTTTAGCCATTTTGGGACAGTGGATACCAATTTATAACACCTCCAGTGTAGTGCTGAAGGGCTCAGGGCATATGGGACAGATCAACCTTGCCTACAGCAATGGGGTGATTCCAGTGCACTATCATCAATTAAAAAGGAAAACTTGGACCCTTCCCCATCAAATATATGAATATTAAGAGCTACCTCTCAGAGCAGCTAGAGCTATATCCATCCCCTATGGACATCAAGTAATAGTAGACACTGATTTAGAGGTGGAAGCGCCAGCTGAGCTCTATGGGGAGATCATTGGGCCTTATCAGCAATCGCGGCTTGAGCCCCACGTGGCTCCAGGAATCATACTTCTGGGCTATGGGGAGATCAAGATATTGATAGAAAATCTTCAGAACAGACCAATTTGAATCCGCTGGCATCAGATTATAGCGTATTTACATCTGAACCCAGTTGAGGAATTCAATCAGGTTCACAAGTTCAGTTCTTTGGATGAATTTGGTCTGCCCATCAAACTGCATCCCAGTGTAATGGCAGTTGTGCCATGGGAGAGTTTAATGGGGTTATCAGAAGATCAGAAGGATCAGGCGGAATCTTTATTTCAAAAACATAAGAGATTTTTACAGTTGACGATCATGATTTGGGGTTTGCTTGGGGGGGGTTGTTCATTGACTGGACACTGGGGATCATCCCCCATCAGATCTCAACCAATCCACCAATCAAGGTCAGCTGAAGAAGTCATCACCAAGGATATTGAAAAGCTGCTAGAGCAGGGAATGCTCAAACAATCTAAGAGTCCGTGGGCTTTGTCTGTTCTAATTGTTAAAAAGAAAGATGGCACTAACCATGTAGTAATTGACTACCAGAAGCTCAATAGTATTACCAAAAAAGACTCATACCCTCTACCGCGGATTGATGATGTGCTGGACCGGTTAGGTGGAGCTTTCTACTTCTTGGCAATGGATTTGATATCCAGTTATTGGCAAATTAAGTTTCCCATGGTGGAACACGAAAAATGCTCCAAAATCACATCAAAAGGGCTTTTCCAACCAACTCACATGCTGCAAGGGCTAAGCTACGCCCTGGCTACGTTTCAACGAGCAATGGGCAACATACTGGGTGATTTGAAGCTATTGTGCGTTCTTGTGTATCATGACTATATTAACGTCTTCTCTCACACATTCACTGAGCACCTTATCCATTTGGAAGAGGTATTTCGATGACTGTCTGAGGCCAATATTAAAATCAAGCCTCAGAAATGCTACTTCTTAAAGGATCAGTTGGAGTACATCAGTTTTGTGGTGGATTCAATTGGGCTTAGACCCCAACCTGCCAAAGTGGAGGCTATCCAGAAGATGACTAAGCCCATTAGTAAGCGGGACATTCAGGTGTTTTTGGGGATGGTGGGTTATTACTGACGCTTCATACCCAATTTCAGTTGTATTGGAGGTCTTCTGTTTGAACTACTAAAAAAGGTTGCCATGTTCAAATGAATGGAATGGCGCCAATGCACCTTCGATACACTTCAAATGGCGTTAATTTCCACACCTGTGTTGCACTACCCTAATTTTGATAAGGAATTTATAGTGCAAATGGATGCATCGCTTTCCGCTGTTGGGGCAGTCCTGTCTCAGAAGGATGATGAGGGGGAGGAGCACCCTGTGGCATACTGTAGCCATAGCTTGAATTGCCATGAACAAAATTACACTGTAACTGAGTGGGAGTGCTTAGTGGTGATTTATATGTATAAGCAGTTTTGAGTCTACTTGCATGGAGTAAGGTTTAAAGTCATCACGGATCACGCATCATTGCGCTGGTTGCAGAATTTGAGAGAGCCATAGGGGCGGCTAGCCCAATGGGCTCTTAATCTGCAAGCCTATGAATTTGAAATTCTTCATCAACCAGGAGCAAAACACCAAAGCGCCAATTGATTATCAAGGTTGCCAACAATTGCAGTTACAGCAGATTTAAGCGACATAATGTTTGACAAAATGCTTAGCAGAAAGTACAATGATGAACCACCTCAAGACATCAAGTTTCTCAATGGACTCAGGACTAATATGTTCCAGAAAATGGGGAATTGTATAAGCATATAGGGGACACTACCGTGAATATCCCCAGACCTTTGACCAGATCAAATATTATCATGAGCGCACATTGAGCAGTTGGTCATGGTGGAGTCCAGAAGACTCTTGAACTATTGAAGCCGCGGTATTATTGGGAAAGCATGCAATTTGATGTGCTTGAGACCCTGTCCTACTGTAATCAGTGCCAGGTGGAGAAGCTGTTCCGCCAGAAGACATCATACCATTTAGTGAAACCTCACTTTGCTTGGCATACAGTCTCTATCGATGTCATGGGACCTCTGCCAACTGGCGCTAACTGGTTTAAGTATATTCTGGTGGCAATTGACCACTTGGCCAAGTGGGCTGAGGCGCGGGCCATTTGGGATCTGGGGGCGATTACTGTGGCTAAATTTATAATGGAATGCATCATTCAGCATCACGGTTTCCCACAGTTTATCCTTACTGACAATGGAACCAACTTTCCCTCTCACAATTTACCCAAGCTCAACGAATTGATGTCCAAAAACGGGGTCCTAACAACCCCATATCATCCTGAGTTCAATGGAATGGTTGAACGGGTTAACGGGGCTCTGGTGAACATACTATGGAAGTTGGTTACAGATAGGCCCTCCAATTGGAGTACCCTCCTTTCTACTGCAGTGTTTGCCTATAATATTAGCTACCATTCTGCCATGGTGAAAAGTCCATTTCAATTGCTTTATGGACAGCACCCCGCTTTTCCTGTGCTTCTATACGCCTGTGTAGAGGACCCTGGCGGAATGGATCCGCAATGATATTTAACCACCCTAACAAATATGCTAATTGAATTACAAACCAAAGTGTACTCGTTCAGCTTAGCCAAAAAATTTAAAAACCAGGCTGACGATCAGTTATGGTAAAGTGGCCTAGCACTTTTTAAAGATGAAGATATGGTGCTATTCCACGATCAGCATGGGTTTGGGCGGAAGCACAAGCTCAAAATATTTGGATTGAGCCATTTGAGACAATAGAAAAATGGGTGTTGCCACTTATACTATCAAGGATCCCGCAAGTGGTCAGATTATAAATCAAGTGCACGCGAAATTCCTTTGGCCATATAAGCAGTAATATAGCCTCTCCAAAAAGAATAAAACAAAAAAATAATAAAAAAAGAAAGTAAATGATGATGATTAAAATGTTTGTAATATATCTTCTGTGGTTTTAATTATGTTTATTTGGGGTCACTACTGGAGGTCTTTCGCTTTGATGTCTTCATCTTACTGTCTTTTTTCAGCTTCTTGTGGTGGTCCTATTGTTTTGATTGGTGGGACCTTTGTTTCTTCTTCTGCTGCTTTGAGGGTGCCGTGGGTTCTATAGGCTCTTCTGGGGTTGGGGTGGAGGTGAAGGATGCCAAGGGGAGAGCAAGGGGGCTGATGTCTTCTCAGTGGCCACTGCGCTAGTCCAAAGAGGGGAGGCTGGTGCGACAAGACTGGAAGAGGAGGACGTACTAGGGTTCCATGGCAACAGGTGAGGTGGTGAGAGCTTGTCTGATTGATCGAGTCAAAACTGTTCTTGTCCCACTAGGAGCAAAGCCTGCAACCACATTCGTTAATGATCCTGGGAAATCAATGAGTAAGACAACAGAGGGGTCAGAGTTGTAAGGGCTGGCGTGTAAGCAGATGAGTTTCAGCTCAAGAGGAAAAGGCTGCACCCAGCACCAGACAATCTACAAGGAAGTCCTCCATGCTTGGATATGCTATTGGAAAAGGAGCAGTTGCAGTGAATGCCGCTCACTGGGACCACTCAAGGGCTTTCTGGTGCATCTCTATTCCTGAACCTACAGTGGTTGCAGGATGCAAAATAAGGTTACCTAAGAGCGCCATATTGGGAAGGTACTGTGATGGATCATCAGCGCTGAGGGCGGTGAATGCTGTGGTGACCCCAGAGCAAAGGTGAGCTAGCCAGTTGTTGTAGAAATTCACCCCAGGGACCAGAAGTGGGTAGGAGCGCGGGGAAAGGACCCTGAACAGCTGGCTATCACCTACTGCATGAAACACAGCATATGCTGGACAGACAGGTCCATGGGATGAAGCTCGGCAGGAGATGGAAGCACTAGGCGACTAAAGCTGCTTGCCAAGAGCTGGGCCACTTTGTTATACAAAGGCCCTCGGCTCCAATCCCCTCCCCAGCGTAGCTGGGCCACTATGTCCCCAAAAGGGGCGCGCCAGGAAGCCAAAGGGCCGACAAATTTGGGAAGGAGTTTTTCTTGGGTTAGAACGGTTGTGAGATCCATGTCAGCCTCATCCTCATCACTCAGGGGAAGAGGAAACCGTGGTAGAGGGATGTGGCCCGGATCAGGTAACTCTGCACCAAGCCACATATGAAAGAAGAAATTAAAATCATGGATTTGTGGCTGTTGGCGCGCGATTGTTTGCATGGCGTTGGAGGAAAAAGAGATGTACTGCTTATCATCCAGTCAAGGAGGGGGTAGTGTCGTGAATCTATATGACTGGATGACAAGCCACAATTATGACCAACAGATCATTGGAGGAATTTCGCCAAAGTTTTAATGGGCAGAATCCGCCGAGGATGTTTCAGAGTTATAAGTATCAATTGCCTTAGGATGAGGCGATAATGGGTTATAACAGGATGTATTGAATCGCCTTCCAAATAGGGCGATAAGGTGACATTGAAGTTTGACAAGATAATTTGGATTGCCTCAAATCAGGGCGATAAAGAATGAAGAACAACAAGCCAAAACCAATGAGAACACGGAGAAATGAATAAACTAAGTGAAAGAGTCAGTACCAACTGAGGTCACTAGGATATCAGCGAAAAAGGGATTGGAAGGGGGAGGTTTTTTGGGTAGAGAAAAATAAATAAGGAAGAAGGGAGGAGCAGACTAGAAGAAGATCCACTAAGTTTATTATATTAAATTAAAGAAGTGTTTTGGGGGAAATTGCTTCCATTTATTATATATCTATTGTTTACAAGTGTATTGAGGAACTGGCAATTGTCATATCATCCGTTCTAATTGTTCAATGGTTGTATCCTATGCGAAAAACCCTTCAGCAGATATATATGGAATTACTAAAATTTAACAATGCATTTTAAATTTTGCGCCTACTAGCCCTAATTAGAGCAGTGCACATGACTTCCAACAGCTACAGCTACAAATGTGAATCCTGATCAGTAGAGCTTAGCTCATAGAGCTTACAGACCACAGTAACTTCTTTTTTGAAAAGAAAAGACTCCCCACCAAATGAGTATCCTAACCAGTGGGGGTGTATCCACCAGTGCTAGTAAAAGTGTTAGCAATGAGGCCCAAGTACACCAAATAAACCTGGACACCAACGCTGCAATCAATGCAACAACAATAATAAAAATGGGAATTTGAGGGCCCAAACTTCTCTGATGGCATCTCAGCTGCAATGAGAACCATCAACTACCACTCTGGCAGCGTCAGGCATTCCTGATAATGGGACAGCCCATGGCAAAACAAAGGTATCAGTGGACAATACCCTCTGAAAAATCCCTTATGAGACCAACACTCACAATACTAAGCACACACCCTCTTCAGGGATGGTGGAATCCCACCTACTGGGGGGCCAACCCCCGTAATTCTCTCCCCATACAGGGAAATGATAACCCCAAGGTAAACAAAGTAAATCAGGGTAGATCCAACATCTTTAAATCTGGTGAAAAATTTTCAGCAATTGTTTTAGTAAAAACCAATCCCCTCAATTTGACTAACCCCTTATTAGGCTGTTAAAAATTGGGAGTTAGATACTCTTCTCGTGAGTACCAAGTTTTACAAGCCTGGGTTATTCACTGATTGAAAGCTCCCAACTGTTAACTGCAAAGGTTTTATATGTGCACAATTTGCGTTGTCTGATAGTAGTTGATAGTTGATTGATAGTAGTATGAAGACTATTATCCATAGTTGAATAGATAACCCATTATGATCCAATGCTAGACCTGTACTTCTTTATGAAATACTGTTGATGTCAACTGTAGGGACTTCTTCTCTTATCTGCCTAACTTGATTTACTATCAGATCCAGAAGTTTATGGCCTTTCATCTCCTGACATGGAGTTTGGAGAAATTCCTGTCTAAGTTCAACTTTTCTTCTAAAGATCCTTGATCTTTACTCTTTATACAACAAAAGTGTCCCCAATTTTTGCACACAGCAGTAATTTCCTGGAGATGAATAGAACTTAAACAATAATGAATTCTACCAAAACTAACTCTGGGTTTTTTATTAATGTAATTATCAGGAAATTTATAAAGGGAATTCAGCTCCCAAACCTTGGTTAGCGCCTAAGCCATGAAATGACAGCCGTTGCCATTGAACTTCCCTTTGAAATCTCACCAGCAATGGTCTTCTCCATCTGGTTAAAATTCCTTTGTTGGACATCCTTGAGACCTAAAATGGACAGAATCAGAAAACGTGTCCCTAACGTTTCCCACTTGATCCCAGCAAACCAACCATATTTGGCAAGCAACATGCTTAGGTAATGAGACTCTTTACCCATTATTGCAGTTTGTGAACCAACTGATCAACTTGCTAGTTTCAGGTGGAATCACTCAACTTGCAACTGCTCAATAAATTTCCAATCAATTGGTGATGACCCAACTGATATTGATTGGTATACCTGATAGTTAATCATCAATCAACTATCAGATGCCCCCATTTCATTAGCAATTCTGCCCAACAATATTGTAAGCATTTACTTGGATCAACCCTCAACGGATCTAAACTTGGCGAATTATCTGAAATCCTATAAACATTATTAACCAAAATCAGGGTCAACTGATATCCAATTCACTTGCCATTTGGATTATCCCCTAGCAATCCACAGGTAATCTAGGAGGCTGGAAAAGTGGGAAAACTTCCAAACACATCCTCCTCTTGCCTATATTTTTAGCGAGAATAGGATTGAGATAGGAGAACATCGCCTCAGACCAGGTCAAATATTTCTTGGTTTCTAGTGGAGCATAGCCAATCTGAACTTAATGATGCTCAGGACAACCTTTGGCATACGGTTCTCTTCCTTTTCCTCATCATCACCACATCACTAGATTGCAATTCTAACAACCCACTGTTAAGCTGGGCTGATTAATTTACTCATGACAATGTTATTCCCAGAAAGCCAGTTTCCCCCAGTCAGGGAATATAACCCATTGTCATATTAAGGATCTTGGTCCGGCGTCCTTGATTTTCTGATCTCCCTCCTCATCCTTGACAGGAGGTCACTGCCATTGATGTCTGTCTCGTGGCACAATTAAAAATGATCAATTATATTTGCTCTTGTTAATTTCTCTTAATAACTTCTTTAGCTCATATCGTTCTTGTATTTTTTTCTTTCAGAAAAGCTTATCTCATTAATTTTGAGATTAATTTCTCCAAAATAAGAACTCAATTGATACTGAAGTGAATAATGTTTACTAATGCAAAAAGTCCAACATCCCCCCTCTTGTCCAGCTCATATGGTGAATTCAGAACCTTGGTACCAGCCACTTCTTGACAGCCTGTCTGATAAAGATTCTCGGCTCTTCCAATTGATGAGTCGATCTGCACAATAAATTTATTCTATGGTCCCCCTAGGCTTCATACTTCCAGTCAAGCACCCATATGCAGTCCTTCTGCAGAACTACCCAAAATGATATCTGACCCCAACAAATCCAGAGTGTGACTATCTTGCACAACTTGCAGCTAATTCTCTCTCTGTCATTAATTCCCAAATTAGATTTTGATACTCTACTGGATTTGGCTCCTTTTGCAGATAATCCTACTATAATTGTTGAACTTCCTGAAGCAATGTCATTAATATTGATCAATCATTCCTCACCGGATCTGAATTGCTTCCAGAGTTCCTTTTCTGAATTGGCCAATTTTATAAATCAGATGTTCTTTCAACTGAACTGGCCATCAGAAAATCACGAACATTTCAGGCTAACCTATGCAGAATTAAGGACCTGAGTGACCGAGGCCCTTTTCATAGCTCTGAACCCCTCCAATCTTAAAACATCTAGATCAAGATGTTGCAGCCTGTGTTCTTCGTTTTGCTGGCCAAGTCTTTGAAGTTTGGCCATGAAGCTTCCAGCCTCTCCCAAATTCCATCGCTGATTATTCTTTCACATTCAAGAGGCTTGTCGTTGTCAACTTCAGGATGCCATCCTCTCCTTGTATGACTATCTCATTTCTGGCGCATCCCATTGGTACCTTCCCTTTATGGCTTTAATTTGGGCATGCTTTGGCAACCACCACCTAGTATCCCTTGCACATTGCCAGCTCTTATGTCCAATGTTCTTGACAAAACCTGTTGGCAAGCGCTCAAGACCAATCTTCCAGCTCCAATGCCATATTTTGTTTAGTCGAGGTTATTTGCTGACAGCCTCTTCTTGTTCTGTTGCTTCCCTCCCCCAATCTGGGGTATCACATTTGCCAAGTACCAATATCTCCATCTCTCTTCCCCTTGTCACGTTCTTGTAGGGATCAGCCTCCGCTCAACTGACTTAGCTTTGAGTAGGTCTAGCCCTTGCTAGCGTCCAACCTCACATAGATTTTGACGGTTTATTCACTCTTACTGTTATACATCCTCCCTCCCCCAAGAGGTGACATAGGCAGAATCATCCCCGAGTCAAGAATAACCAATAAAAAATTATAAAAATATATGACTTTTTTATGTGCATTTTAAAGTTTTTCCTGTATACTTTTATCAATTATTATTATTATTTTTCCTTTTTATATGGGATATTGTAACAGTCAGAAATGTCCCAGTTTCCAATTGCCATCTTACCTTAGGTTTGATGCATTGATATCAAATGTCCAGCGTGAGCTGGACTCTCAAGGTAGTAAACCTTAGAATTAGGGAAATTCAAAGTGAGACAAAGACAAAATAAGGATGCGAGGTTGCAAACCCTGAGATTAACCTTATTTTGTCTTTGTCTCACTTTAAATTTCCCTAATTCTGACTTTTACTACCTCAAGGGTCCAGCTCACACTGGACATTTGGCGTTGATTGCATCAAACCTAAGGTAAGATGGCAATTGGAAACTGGGATGTTTCCAACTGTTACATTATTATGAACTGCATGTGCTGCCAGAACGCAGCCAGATCTCCAGTTCATCTGACCTCAGTGGTCATGTCAGATCCCAGTTGTTGAGTAACCAGCTCTGGAGGGAGCTGGTGACTTATGGCCAACTTTCGCCTGAAGCAATTTTCAGCATGAAATTATGGTGGGGCCTCCCCCACCAGGGATTTGGTTGGCACCAAGGGCCATGGCCCAGAAGGGCTCCCTCACTGACGGATAGTCCATCTGGAAAGGGGACGGCTGTCCAGCCATGCTGGACTGCGCACCCCTTCCATGCTTCAGTTGGAGAGAGCGCCTTCCTAGTCAGGATAGGAAGACCATTGCTAACTGGGGTGTGGTATGAGGGGGTGCACCACAGCCAAGTGCTGGGTGTGCTTCCTTGTGATGGGTGGGCTGATTCCAGCAGCCCATCCCAATTTGCTCTTGCCATTTATCTTTTTCCCTGAGGGGCCCAGAATTTCTCTAAGCTAATTTTCCCAGAACTTGAGGCAACTCACCCAGGAAGCCCTCATGGTGGCAGCTTTCCGCTGCAGGCCCCTCTTTGGGGAGGGGTCCTTCTTTAGCGGGAGGTGATGTATTGAATGGAATTAAAACTTTTGTTGCATTTTTAATTTGGGTTCAGATTTTCTGAATCTGAGTCAATCCATTTAAAAGATTTTTGGTGTTTGTTGACTTTGGGTGCTATGTTATACCTCACCTGAATTATTGATTAGGCTTTTTCAAGCCTAATTAATGGTTTGGGTGAGGCCCCAGAAGGGCAACTTTTTAAGGTTGATCCCACACAATTCCAAACTTTGTTAAGAATTTTCCCCACTCTTGTGTGGGTTTCTCTGGTGGCCTCAGGGCCACCCTTACCTTATCTTATCTGGTGATCCATGACACAAGTTTTTGTCGTGTGAACAAATACTTGAGATTTTGGGGCTTGATCTTTCTCAAATATCCTGTCTTTTACTTGGTGTGCAAGTGGTGCCTAGATTATTGGGATTCTATTCATCTGCGACTCTTTATCTAATAATAATAAAATAAGGTTAATTTCAGGGGTTGCAACCTCACATCCTTATTTTGTGTTTGTCTCGCTTGGATGTTCACTAATTCCAGGGGTTACTACCTTGAGAGTCCAGCTTACGCTGGACATTTGGCGTCAATTGCGTCAAACCTAAGGTAAGATGGTGATTTGAAACTGGGATGTTTTGACTGTTACAGACATGACCTTCACACAGTTCAGCAGTACATCTTTTTTATTTATTCCCCCAAACTAGTTCCTAGGTATACTTTGACCTACCAGTTTTCCATGGTTCAGAGGTCTTATTATTTTTTCAAGACTTAACCATTTATTTTGGTTCAGCAGTAATTTTTAGGACTTAACCAAAATTGTCAGGACATAACCATCTCAATGGTTCAGAAGTCCTTTTGAAAGAACTATTTTTATTTTTTCTTTGATCTACTGATTTAAATATTTAGTATGGATTTGATTCACAATCCTTCCATCCAAGAGGTTCTTGATGGATATGCATCCATCACCATCTTAGCAATAATCTCAAATGGACCCAACCACAACGCATCCAATTTGTTTCTTCTTACAAAACCATGCATATCACAATAGGCAGCTTTATCACCTATGTGGTTTTCTGATAATTCCAGTTGGTTCTTATCATCTATTGTTTTGGACTTGTTTTTCTTCTTTAAGATCATATCAAATGTTTATAATTTCATCTCAATCAGGATGTTCAAAAGCCAGAGCAGGTACTGCTTGGCACTTATCCCCAATGTTGGTTCAACCACCAAATATAGAATCAGCGGCAATGCGGCCTTTCTTCTATATAATAATTCAAACAGCGTTTTTCCCGTTGCTGTATGGTGAATTATGTTATATGTGAACATCACCAAACTGAGGTATGTTCCCCATGCGGAGTTTCTCCATGCAACCAGCTTCCTCAGCTTCACGGCCAACGTTACATTGACCCGTTCTACCAGTCTGTTTGTCTCCAGCTGGTAAGGTACTGACATGACTCCTCAGATCCCCATTATCTCGTTCAACCTTGGGATCACATGGGACGTGAAATTCATTCCATTGTCACTCACCAAGACTTGCGGGAATCCATGGTGGTATGTGACTTGATCCATGATAAACCTTGCAATGCTTGTAGCGTCCACTTTTTCCAGGGCCTTTGTCTTGACCCATCTAGTCATATGGTCAATTGCAACTATTATGTATTTGACTCCCCCTATACTCATGGTTAATGGTCCCATAACATTGATGGACACCATATGCCAGGCAAATCCGATGTGGATAAGTCAATATCTGGTTGTGTTCTTGTAAGGCTTGTGCAACTGGCACTCCACACAACAAGTCAGATATTCAGCCAAATCGCAGTTGATAGACTCCCATTACTAGTATCTGTAGATGTGGGAAGTCATCTTCCTCAGGCCTCCATTGTAAGTCCAGGGGAACGTACCCTGTTTGTAGATCAAGCGCTCTTCCCATTTCTAAGCAAAAAGGGGCTGAAAAGGGTGGCCATGCCCCTCGTCATTCAGGACGATCTTGCCCACATGGTAGACAAGTGCTGGGTAATGGCCTTCCCTCTCTGGACCCTCCCCAGTACCTTCATTCACCTTGGCCGAACTCATTAGACAGATTAAGGAAATCTGTGCCAAGATCACCAAATTAAAGTTGATTGCTCTGAAACTGATTGAAATTATGCCCAACAATTGGAATCTGCATAGCCAAAGAGGGATAAAGATTAAGTTATCAGCCAGAGTTGCCAACAGTTTTGATTCGCCCAGCAGTACAATCATCAAAATTAACCCCCTCTCAAAACTGTCAGGAATGATCCCTGACGTGCAGGTAGTAGCATTGGACACCATCAACAATAGTTCGAAGCTCCCTTCTGGCAAATTGGGAGTTGCAGCTGATACTAAACTTTTGACTGAACAAACAGCCCAGCAACTGGGCATGGGCGGGTTGGGCATCCTGAAACCATTACCAACCAATTGAGACTGTACCTACGTGGGGTGGCCTTGAAGATTACCACTGCCTGTCAGGCCAGACGCCATCAAGCTAACCATCAGAAATGCAGTTGAGCCTTGGTCCAGGCGTTCGAGGTTGAACTGACAGTGAGTCAGCCTACTGCAAATCCTTTGATGTCAGTTCCTATTGAGCTTATCTGCCCCCATCCCCAAATAATTCACTGGTTAGGTCAAACTTAAGGGACCCAATCCCTGCTTGTCCCCGCATCAAATGACCACTATTTAATCAGTTGCATTGCACTGAGAAAATTGTTGGTCAATTTTCTTTCTTTATTTCCATTAAAAATCCTTTTCCCAACCTTAATTTTTGTATTGAAAAATAAACCGCCCTTTCTGCAGGCACTCACACACCCCTCAGGGTTTATGGCCATATTTTTCTGGTATTTCATTATGTGCCTGTATGAGATTCTGGCTCATCAGCAGTTTTATTAGCAAACATCCTCTCCAGTTTCATATCCGTCATACCAACAGCAGTGCCTTTGGCATTCTGGTTTTCCATTCAGGTGCTCCAGCACCTGGGATGGCTGGCAGGCTGGTCTAATTGTAACTTGCTGTTTGCCTGACATCCATCCCAACATCCTTATGCGCAGCTTTAATGATTGTTGCTCGTTCTTACATTCTTGAGAATAATAATTGTTTTCATTCAATTGTCTTAAACACTTGTCCATCCTTAGTCTCAGTGTTTTCCATCACTTTCTGAAGCGCACCTTGGATCTCTTGGGGCTCGTTACTAATTTCTCAATTAACCATTCTCTGGAACAGCTCATCCGCTTGTTGGTATTCCACTTAGACCATTGGTAACCTTAATAAGCCATCCACATTCTGGTGAGAAGCTCCCACTCATGAACTATCTCATAGTTGTAGGCCTGAAGCTTCAATGCCCATTAGGCCAGTTGTCCTTCCAGTTCTATTATATTATGCAGCCAATGCAGTGAAGCATGGTCTGTCCCCACTGTAAAGTGCGTTTCATAAATATACAATTAAAACTGTTTACAGGCATAAGTTACCGCAAGGCATTCATGCTCAGTAATGGTGTAATTCCGTTCTGCTTATGATAGCGTCTGGCTCATATAAGCTACAGGATGCTTGTCCTGAGCACATCTATTTTGACTCAAGATGGCGCTGATTGCCGTTAACAAAACATTGGTCTGTACTATAAATTCTCAATTGAAATTCAGATATTCTAATATTAAAGAATCTATCAGATACTGGCGTAACTCATCAAAGGAACTCTGGGCCTCTTCATTCCAAACAAATTCTTTCTTCAGATTCTTCAACAAATGATAGATGGGCTCAGTAATTCTTGTAAAATCCCATATAAATCTTTGGTAGTGTCTGACCATTCCAAGTAACACTTGGATATCTTGGACACTTCTCAGAATGGCCATTCACTCTATGGCTTCAATCTTCTGGGCTTGCAGCTTCAGTCCACCAGAGTTATTATGAATCCCAGATATTTCAATTCTTCCTTGAAGAAGTGGCACTTCCTTGGTTTAATCTTCAGGTTAGCTGCGGATAGTCTCTTAAAGAATTCTTCAAGTGGTATAAATGGTCAGTAAATGTCCTACTGAACACATTTATATTGTTCAAGTACACCATGATGCATGACAACTTCAAGTCGCTTAATATGGCGTCCATGGCCCTCTGAAACGTCGCAGGCACATTACAAAGACCTTGGGACATCCTAGTTGGTTGATGCAGCCCCTGTGCGGTGATGATTGCGCATTCCTCTTGGTCCTCCGTTGGTAAATTTATTTGTCAATATCTCAATATTAGATCCAATGTGGAGAATACTTCACTTCTCCCAATCAATCTAATGCATTGTTGATTTGTGGTAGTGGATACAAATCCTTCTTAATTATTTTATTCAGCTTCTTGTAATCAATAACAACCCAATTAGAGCCATCATTCTTCTTCACGATCAGGATAGGGATCACCCAAGGACTCAAAAACTGAACTAGATACCCATTCTTCTGTTTTCTGATCTCTTCTTCCACTACCACCTAAGCGACCTTTGACCATCAAATTGGTCTCATCCTTATTGATAAATTTTCCCCAGTGTCAACTTTATGGATGACATTCCTCACACATCCCAAATCGTGGTTGTCCTGGGCAAATATTTCCTGATATTTTTTGAACAGTTTGAGCACCTATTCCTGCTGTCTTTCCATCAGATCAGCAAGTTGCTCTTGATTGACCAATAGATTGACGCTTGGTCACACCTTCTGGTAATCCCATCTCATCAAGGATCCCAAAATCATGGAATTTCCTTAATTCCGCCATCAGGATCAGATGAACAAATATATTGATCTGATTTTTCGTGATCTTCATCAGTTTTTCACTCAAATTTGCTAGAAGAACTCAAATTTCTCCATGGCCCAGCATAATTATTCCAAGAGCCACCTAAGGCTCTACTCTGGACTTTTTCCAGGGGCTAATGACTCTCCATACAACAGCTCAGGTCTCTAATGTCAATCCTGTGTCAACTATGATCTGCAAACCTGTCAGTATGATTCCTGAATTCTTAGTTTTGCAACAGAATTCCTCAATTTTCTAAAATTTTCATTGGCATTTCTCTTCGTTTTTTCATCCAATTGGTAGAAAATTAGAACAATGCCATCATTGTAGATCATCTTGATGAAATTGTATTTCCTGGTCAGTGGAGTTTTCCCATCTCTCTGATATACTAGCGGAAACGTTTGACCCAATATGGTCAACATATTATCTTCAAAGTTATATTTAACTCCGTACTTTCTTAAAAAACTCGTTACTGATAAGAATATCATAGTTTTGGTTAGCCAAAACTATTGCTGGGGCAGATACCACAAAAGATCTAAATTGGAGTGGTAAAGTGCTATACTCTCCACAGGAGATGGTTTACTTGGCCTGACGGTCCCACATTCTTTCTTGAGCTCAAAATCATTCGAGATTCTCATCTTCTTCACTAGATTGGTCGAGACAATATTGATAGGTGCTCCACTGTCAATTATTGCTCGCTCCATACTTGATTAACCAGTATATTGGTATATGTACACTCAGAGTATTGTAAAATCATATTTATTGAATGTATAGCGGCATTATCTGCCAAACCAAGGGTGTGAATAATTTGCACTGAAAGATCAGGAAATGATTCCTTAATTGCACTAAGGAGAATAAACAGGTTTACCTCATTTATATATGACCTTGGACAGATCTTCCAGATTCTCTGCAGCTCAAATCTTGTCCACCAGTTGTCGCGCATATGGACAAGCAACTTTCTTGATTATTTCAGGGTCAATCCCATTCACTCCAGATCTGGTTACTGCGTTGATCTCTATATTGACCACTTGATAAAGTTGGTCCTGCGCGTCCTCATCAACAAACAGATCACTAATTTCAATTTCTTCATTAAAAGTATCAGGAGGAATGGCTTTAACTCAGCTCTAGACTGTTCCCCATCTAGGCCGTGAGCCCTTTTCATGATTCCTGTGCGGATTTGGACTGGTTTGCGTGGACCACGTTAATCTGCTCCTTTGGCTTCTTGCATTGAACAGCAATGTGTCCCTTTCCTCCACAATGATAACAGCGTTTATCCTTATTATCTTTCCACATGGACTCCTTGGGTTTATTTCTCAGCATGGTTTGATTATTAGACTCTTTAGCACTCTCAGTCCCCTTTGTAAGATTCGAATTTTAGACTGGACTTGACTTGAAGCTTCTATTAGGGGCCTCAAAAGTGGCTCCTAGTATCTTCAAATGATCCACCATCTGCGAGGTGGTTTTTGGTTGAAAAAGCAGAAGACATCATTTGATGTAAATCACAATTGAGCCAAAGAGCCACTTGCAACATGACCCATGCATCAAAATTTGTTCAGTATCTTTTCTCCAACTAAAATCTGTGATTCTTGGTAGATTTGATTGGTGAAACTCACTAAGGACTCACCCTTTTGAAATTGGATTCCCATAAATTCCTGTTTGCGTTTTGACATATGCATGGGACTTCCAAATTCTTTCATTATGGCAGCCTTGGCCTCCAAGTATAACCAGCTGTCCCCCTTTAGATGGGGTAACACCAGCTTCTGATAGTCAGTGTCTAAACAGTTCACCATTAAAGCTTTTTGATGATCACTGCACCCAAACATTGTCATATTGAACAATTAGAAGAACGCAGGAGCTTTATCCCAATGGAATGGGGTAATTTCAGCATAGCTCTATATTCCTCCAAAGTTTCTTTAGACACCACTTTTGGTTTGTCTACTCAACTGACTTGAGGAGTGAGTTTGGGAGTCATCTCCAAAATGGCTGCAAATGCGGTTGGAAAATTTATTGGAATAATCAACTTCCCAACTGGAGTTCTGGGGTCCTTTCTTTGGCGTCAGTAGCCACATTGGGCTCACATTTGCATCTATGAGTCTATAACTCTTTGACTTGCTTCATTAAACGCTCTATGTCTGTGCTGAATAAACGCAATTGAATGTGATCTACTTTGCATTCAGTTTTCAAGAATATAATATTTTGAACTAGATCTCCTTCTTTCTTCTTTACTGAGTTACTTCCCCTAGCAACTCATTGCTGAAATTGGACACATTTTGACTCCTTACTCAATATTGGTAACTCTTCCCTCCAATTCAGCAAATTCTCTGTGATTGGCAGAATTCAAGGCGTTCTTGTTGATGGTTGCCAAAACATCCTAAGTTTTCTTAATTCAACCTTGTATGACATCTTATACAGGTGTAACTACTAAACTACCCCCTATAGTGAGAACCAATTGTTAAAAATTGGGAGTTGGTTACTCTTCTCGTGAGTACCAAATGTTACAAGCCTGGGTTATTCACTGATTGAAAGCTCCCAACTGTTAACTGCAAAGGTTTTATATGTTCACAATTTGCGTTGTCTGATAGTAGTTGATAGTTGATTAATAGTAGTATGAAAACTATTATCTGTAGTTGAATAGATAACCCATTATGATCCAATGCTAGACCTGAACTTCTCCATGAGATACTGTTGATGTCAACTGTAGGGACTTCTTCTCTTATCAGCCTAACTTGATTTACTATCAGATCCAGAAGTTTATGGCTCATCTCGTGACATGGAGTTTGCAAAATCTGTCTAAGTTCAACTTTTATTCTAAAGATTCTTGATCTTTACTCTTTATACAACAAAGAAGTCCCCAAATATTGCACACAGAAGTAATTTCCGAAAATGAATAGAACTTAAACAATAATGAATTTTATTTAAACTAACTCTGGGTTTTTTTATTAATGTGAATTATCAGGAAATTTATAGAGAAAATTTGGCACCCAACCCTTGGTTGGCGCTTCAGCCATGAAATGACAGCCGTTGCCATTGAACTTTCCTTTAACGTCTAACCAGTTATGTTCTTCTCCATCTGGTTCAGATTTTTTCATTGGACATCCTTAAGACCTTAATGGACTGAGTCAGAATATGTGTTCCTAACGTTTCCCACTTGATCCCAGCAAACCAACCATATTTGGCAAGCGACATGCTTAGGTAATGGGACTCTTTACCCATTATAGTAGGTCGCAAATCAACTAATTGATTTGCTAGTTGCAGGCGACATAACTCACCTTGCAACTGCTCAATAAATTTCGAATCAATTGGTGATGAGACCTGACAATCCCCATTTAGTAAACCTGATAGTTGATCATGAAAAAACTATTAGATGCCCCCATTTTGTCAGCAACTTTACCCAAATAAAATTTTAAGCATTCACCTAGATTGATCCCAACGGATCTGAACCTGGCGAATTACCTGAAATCCCCCAAACATTATTAACCCAAATTGGGGTCAGCCAATATCCAATTGACTTGCCATCAGTAATTATCCCCTAGCAATTCACAGGTAATCTAAGAGGCTGGAAAGGTGGGCAAGAATCTCAACACAGGTTAAACCCCAGCGAGTTTACAGTCACTTTGGGATCCACCAACAACTGTAAAACTGGTAAAATTTTTTTTGCCAAATGTCTATAACAAAAATCATTTCCCTCATTCAACACACCCCTTATCAGGTCTAAACCCTGATGAGGTTATGGTTGCTTTGGGATCCAATTTGGACTTATCAGACCACCTAAATCCATTTAAAAACTTAAAGGAATGGCAGTAACCCCAATTCTCCTAAAGAAATCCAAGAAAAAAACATCATAACCCATAGCACTGTCATGGTTAAATTACATGATAGTGGGCATCAACCCCATGGATAAGGCTGGGCGGCAGGAGGCCCAGAAGGTTGAAGCTTCAGGCCCTCCCTGACCTCAAGCACACAGTAGACTAACTCTGGGTACAAGCCAAATATGCTCAGTTTGGTACAAGTGAGGTGCCTAACGCCCAGCCCCTTGCTTCAGCCCAGGCGTTAAAATGGATGGTCTATTCAATTAACGAGGATGACTTAACTCAATTGATTGAGGAATGATGTTTTGAAACTCGTTCCATTTATGAAATTACACGTTTGGTTCAGATCTAACTTCAATCAATTACTCGAGTGAAATCAGTTTTGGTGTATTCTACCAATTCAGATGGGAGTGTTTGCCTATTGGTGAAACGGTTCTTAGGACCACTTCAGCAGACCCTGAATTACCCCACAAAGCTTAAATTTGATTTTTGTGACCAACATTCCTTATTGGTCAACTTTCCAAATAAACTTTCCATGTTATCCCATTTTCTATTATGTTATTTTGGACAATCCTGTGCATGCACCCTTTCGCAAAGGTCTCATGCTATGTTAACCACTCCATTTGAATACAATTAGTTTATCCCCTTGTGCACCATTGGGCCGCCCAGGTTCCCTCCAACCTGGGACGCTTACCCCTTCTTCCCTTGTGCACCGCGTCACTTTTAGTTGGTTATTTTGTATTATAATCGCACTTTTCTACTTAAGGTATTATTGCTCCAGCGCCCTCTGCAAGGCTTTAGTTCTTTTTGTACTAATGGCTAGTTCCCTGGCGTTGGCCCTATGCACCAAGCACTACCACGCTGGGAACAGGTGAGTTACAGACACTCTCCTTACATTAGTCAACCAATCTTTTAATTTTATGTGCACAAACTTTTTCCATGTGGGACTTTTCTAAAGTGTAAATGCTGGGCGCTGGCTGTGGGCTTCAGATGTGGTCAGTCACACCACTGTTTCCTCTTTTCTCCGAAGGTTGGAGCATCTCAGCGTTATTATGGCTGCCTTCAACTAGAAAGTACCCACCCTTCACGCTCATACCTGGTGGATATGGACGCTTCTAGGTCTGAAAGCCATGATTCCCTGACTTTCCGCTGAAATTACCAAATTTAATTTAAATAAATGGGTTTTAAATTTGACAGCGAGTTCAGACAATGCCAGCAGAATTGGCGCAGATGGGTCTGGGGGTGTTGGCCTTGGATAACGTTGGGCATTCCGTTGCTTTTAGGGATATAGGGTCGTTCACATCTAAAAACGCGTTTTATGATGAAAAACATTATCCATACCTCTGAGCCATTTATTAGCTCTTACGGCTTGGATGAGAACCCTATTCCAGTATATCAAATTACCCCTGAGAACCCTCTTTTGACCCCTACAATGATCTGTGGCACTCAGGAAGTGGAGAAAGAACTTCGTTTTAAATATGATAAGGTATATGCACCTGCAGAAGGCATGATGGGATATGTGGCCTCAGTAGTAAGAGTGGCCAACTATCCCTCCCCCTTCTATGATTCCAAAACATACCCTGATGGCTTGATTGAGCCAGAGGAAGAATTTTCTGGTGAGGTGTTGTCATTATCTGCCATAAATAAAGACCATTCTGGGTATTTTCTACTGACGGCTATCCTTTCCTCCCCTTTAGGGAAACTCAGCACCACTATTCTGGTGGATACTGGCGCCACTGAAAACTTTATGGACCATAGCTTATCCGAATACCTTGGGCTGAGTTACTTCCCAGGTGGTATGGCTAAGGGAGAGGCGTCCCAAGGTATTCCCACTCTGAGGATCATTGGGACAGTGGACTATCAGGTTGGCAAGTACCACTTGTCTGATCATTTCTAAGCTATCAAAAACCTCTTGTACCCTATCATTTTGGGTGTGGAGTGGTGGCGGAAGTTTGACGTTAGAGCTAACCTGAAAGAGAATACCCTATCCCTAAAATTAAAGAATGGTCGCACATTAGTTGTTCCTTTGTCAGAGGATAACGCCCAGGGCGAATTGCCCCACTGGCCCCACCTTCACACTTTTAGCCTTGCCTCTATGCGGAAGCCCACCGTGGAGGTTCCCCTACCTTTTTTTTGGAGGGTTTGGAATCTTCCTTTGATGCAGCATCCGCTGATGTATTACCTGATCATTCCAAATATGACTGTGAGTTCAAACTCACTGTGGATCTGGTGCATATTTCTTCCTCCATTTACCCATTGACTGTCCGGGAGGAAGAGGCGTTAGATGTGTGGGTGAAAGAGCAGTTAGCCAAAGGTGCGATTTTTCAACATACCTCCCCTGTTTGCTCCCCACTTCTCTTTGTTGAGAAGGCTGATGGTACTCTACGCCCATGCGTAGACTATGGGAACCTCAACAATGTTACTGTACAAGACCTCCATCACATCCCTTTTATTCACAGATTTCGCGCTATGTGGAAAAGGCGAAGGTCTTCTCCAGACTGGATTGCCTCAATGCGTTCAATCAGATTATATTAAAAAAGGACAAGAGTGGCTAACCACATTACATATCAGAAAAGGGATATTTCAGTTTCGGGTCATTCCCTTTGGGCTTAAGAATGCCCCTGCTATCTTTCAACGCCGCATTGATGCAGCGTTGGGGACTTGTTAGGGGTATGCGCGGTTGCCTACATGGACGATAGTCTGGTGTTTTCCCCTGACCATGAGTCCCATGCAGTACACCTTCAGCAAGTGGTGGAGAGGTTAAGAGCAGCCCGCCTCATGCTAAAGATCAGCAAGTGTGAATTCTTCAAGTCTCAGGGCACTTTTCTGGGCAACGTCATGTTTGACCAAGGACACATGATAACTCCAGACAAGGAGAAGGTATTTGTGAGTAGCTACTCCCACCTCAGTCAAAAATTGAGGAGCTTTTTGGGGATGTGTACATTCCTCAAGAAGTTTACACCCAATCTTAATGAGGTGGCAGCACCCTTATATAAAACTAGCGGTGCAAAGGTGCTTCAGTGGTCCCCCGTTTTAGAGGATGCTTTCTAAGCAGTGAAGTGCGCCCTGTTGTCCACATCTGTTCTTCGCCATGTTGACCCTTCAAAAGAGTTCATTGTGTCTACTGATGCCTCTATCTTCGCCATAGCAGCTGCCTTGTTACAAGTAGGTGAAGATGGGATAGAGCATCTGATGGGATATTTTTCTAGGAAAATGTCTTTGCCTGAGTTAAATTACGACGTTTATGACAAGGAGTTACTAGCAGTGGTGGAGGCGCTTGTAACAGTTGGGTCAAACTGATCGTTACATTTTGACTCGAGATTTGGATTTCTGAATCTCAAGTTGAAACACTTTTTGGGTTTTTTTGCAGTTTATGCGAGGTCCAGCGCTGGACTATGCTCCTCCTGCACTATTCTTAGGCTCTTAGGGGCCTAAAGAATAGTTCAGGAGGGGCTCCCCAGAAGGGTGACCTTAAAAGGTTAAGACCATGCGATTCTGAACTTAGTTCAGAATTTTTTCTCATTCCCCCCCTCGTGTGGGATTCTCTGGTGGTCTTGGGGCCGCCCTTGCCTTGTCTTACCTGGTATCCCATGGCGAACCAAATTTTGTAAATTTAACAAAATATTGGGATTTGGCGTTGAACCTGATCCGCCAAATACTCTGGTTTTTTAATGTCTCATTTGCGGTGCCCTTTGTTATTGGGATTATATTTGTCCACATGTTTTTGTTAATAAATAAAACAAGGCTAATTTTGGGGTCAGATCCTCACTTATCTGTGTCATCTTTTCTCACTTTCAAATTTTCCTAAATACGAGGTTGAATTGGTGAGTATGACAAATAAAAGCGCTTACCTTGAGGGAACCTCATATCAGACAATCATTTGGCGCCCATTGCCAATCCTAAGGCAAGATGGCAGTCGAAAACTGGGATGTTTTTAAGCGTTACAGCGCTGACTTATTGGCGTCACCACTTGCTTGGCTTCTACCAACCTTTCCAGGTACATACAGATCACTGTGCTTTGATGTACTACCGCGCTCCTCATTTCCTAACCCCATGGCAGACCCGTTGGCATGAGACCCTTGCCCAATTTGAACTCTCTTGAAAGTTCACTAAGGTCAAGGATAATGGTTTAAGGATGCTTTGAGCCGCAACTCTTCTTTAGCTCCTGATCCCAAGGAGGTAGAAGTTCATAACACACAGTTGATGATCCTGCCAAATAAAATTTGTCTCAACTTCCCTCTCCCCTGGCGAATGGGCCAGCGCTTGCACCTCTGGAAAATGTGGAGGAATACAGTATGTTCAGAAAGTTAGTCCTTTCTCAGCCACTATCAGCCAAATATACTATGGTACTTGCTAAGAGCGCTTTAAATCAAGAGGATCTATCCAGGGGTTATCACGTGAAGGATGAGATAGTGTGGTTTCAGGGGCGCCTATGGGTTCCTGCTGGACCACTGCACCTGAAAATCATCCGGGACCATCATGATGGACTCACCATTGGTCATCTGGGGGAAGCAAAGACTTTGAGTTAATATGACGCACCTACAATTGTAAGGGCTTGCCTGCTCAGGTGGGACAGTATTGTAAAGAGTGCTTGATTTGCAACCAAATGAAACCAAATCATCAACCTTTAGCGGGGTTATTGGTACCAGTTCAAAAGGCTGAAGGGCCCTGGACTTCCCTATTAGTAGATTTCATAGTGAAATTACCTTTTTCCGATGGTTATGATGCCATCATGGTGGTGGTGGACCACTTTATAAAGTTCGCCCACTCCATTCCCTGCAGAACTACAATAACCGCGGCTGAGATGGCTAGGCTTTTCGTCACCCATGTGTTTGCGCCTTATGGGGTTCCCCAAGAATTTATCAGTGACCGGGGTTCCCAGTTTACCTCCATTTTTGGGAAGAGTTGTGTAAGACTCTTCAGATTAGCCCCTGCCATTCAACTGCCTATCACCCCCAATCAGATGGGCATACTGAACGAGTGAACCAGTGCTTGGAACAGTTTCTGCGGTGTTACACCGCCGCAGATCATTAAGATTGGGTTTCTCACCTTCATATGGCTTAATTTAGTTACAACAACACTTTGCATTCTTTGATTGGTTGTTCCCCTTTTTTCACAAACCATGGCTTTAACCCCGCCTTTAACATGGAACACAGCTGTGGATCTAAGGTTGAAGTGGTGGTGGACTTTGCCAAGAATATCAAGAAGGTCCACCAGGGGGTTTCCACAAGTTTGGAGGCGGCAATGCAAGTGTATAAGGAGAACGCTGATGGTAAGAGCTGAGTGGGTCCAGCATATAAGGAAGGGGATCTCGTGATGCTTGATGCTTGTAACATCCCTATCAAGAGGCCATGCAAGAAGCTGGGACCAAAGAGGATTATCCCTTACCGCGTTTTTAGAAAAGTGGGCCATGCCTCATACCAGCTAGATCTTCCCTCTTCATATCAGATCTTCTCTGTTTTTATGAGAGCAGATTGATGTTGTTCAATAGCCCCCACCCGATACTCCTGAGGCCTATCTTGTGGATGGGGCGCCAGAGTGGGAAGTGGATGAAATAGTAGCCTCCATCCATGTTAAAAGAAGACTTGAGTACCTGGTATCTTGGAAGGGTTTTGACGCTGCAGAGAACAGTTGGGTCCCAGTGTGTGACTGTGTTCATGCCCAAGATCTGATTGAAGCCTTCCATAAGCATTTCCCCCAGGCTGCTGGCTCTCAACCCAAACTTACCGTTGCTGCAATGAAGTTGGCCCCAGCCAACAAGAACTTTTCCCTAGCACAAGCCCCTGGAGGAGGGGTTGATCCCCGTCAGGAGGAGAGGGTAATGTCATGGTTAATTGACATGATAGTGGGCACCAACCCCATGTTGAGGCTGGGCGCCAGAAGGCCCAGAAGGTGAAGCTTCAGGCCTCCCTGACCTCAAGCAAACAGTAGACCAACGCTGGGTACAAAAATATGCCCAGGTTGGTACTAGTGAGGTGCCTAATGCCCAGCACCTTGCGTCAGACCAGGCATTAAGATGGATGGTCTATTCAATTAATGAGGATGGCTCAATTTGGTTGATTGAGGAACGAGGTTTTGAAACCCATTCCATTTACAAAATTGCGTGTTTGGGTCAGATCCAACTTCAATTGATTACTTGAGTGAAGTTGGTTTTGGTGTATTCTTGTCAGGCGAACAGCAAGTGATAATTATACTGGCCTGCCAGCCAGAGTGCCAGAGCACCCAAACGGCAAACCAGAATGCCTGAGGCACTGCTGTTGATAGATGAATATGGAACAGGAAAGGAGTTCCACCAATATCTGCCAGTGAGCCAGTATTTCATATAGGCACAAGATAGAGTACCAGATGCTTATGACCATTAACCCCAAGGGATGCAAGAACATTGGTGGATAAGGCACATTAATTTTCAACATATACAGAAAAACTAAATTTTTGAGGAAGATTTTTAATGGAAAATTTAAGGAAGAAAAATCAACCAACAATCTTCTCAGTGCAAAGCGACTGATTAAATAGTAGTCAATTTGGGGGAAAATAAGCCGGGATTGGGTCCTGAAATTCGACCTAACCACCAAATTATTTGGGAATGAGCGGGTTAGTTCCCTGGGAACTGAAATCAAAAAAATTGGCGGTGGTGGGCCGAGTCACTGTTAGTTTGACCTCAAACGTCCAAAGTAAGGCTTAGCTACGTTTCTGACAGTTGGCATGATGGCATTTAGCCCAATGAGCAGCAGGAATCCCCCAAGGCCACCCCACATAGGGGTGGGCCCATTTGGTTGGGAAAGGGTTCAGGACATCCAACCCGCCCATGCTCAGTCACTGGGCCATTCATTCAGTCTATGGCATGGCGTCAGGCGTAACACCCAATTTGTCAGTAGGAAGCTTCAGAACCTCATTGATGGTGTCCGGTGCTATTACCTGCCCATTGGGGGTGATGCCTGATGGATTTGGGAGGGGGAGAATTTTCTGATCATCATGCTAACTGAATTGCAACCATCAAGCATTCTAGCTGCTAAATTAGTCTTCATACCTTTTTGACCATTCAAAATCTGAGCATCGGGCTGATTGCCTCTCAAATTGGTTACAATCAATTTCATTTTGGCGATCTCAGCGCAGATTTCTCTGATTCCCCATAACAGTTCTACCAAGGAGAGTGTGGGTACTGGGAGCAGTATCCAAAGTGGGAGAGCTGTTACCCAGCGCTCATCTACCATGTGAGCGAGATCGCCCTGAGTAATGAGGGGTACAGCCATCCTCTTTGTTTCCTTCTTGCTTGGAAATGGGAAAAAGGCCCAATCAAAACCCAGAGGATGTTCCACGGGACTTACATTACCCTTTCCTTTTCCCAAAGGAAGAGCCCCACCACCGGGGAACTGCACAAGAGCCACATTCTTGTGCGCCTTGGGCAACTTGATTGCCATAATAGTTGTGACTTTTTTGGGGGGGAGCTTTGGGGTGGGATATGTGGAAAGCCTCAACCAGGTCAATGCAATTCGCGCAATTGTGCACCTTGACCCAACTGTTTTCATAGGCTGGATACCCTTTCCAGGCCACAAGGTATTGTATGGAACCTCAGGATTTCTGGGACGCCAGGATAGCATCTACCTCAGCCTCCTCCTCATTTTTCAACGATGATTGGTTCTGGTTCCATGGGAATTGCACCTTTGAAAGGCGACAGCTGGGAAACATGGAAAATGAGATGCTGCTTCCAATGTGCGGGGATTTTCATTCAGAATGCCCTGTTGCCCAAAACCTCCTCCACCAAATGAGGACCTGAGCATTTACTAGCGAATTTGTGGGAAGGGGCCTGGATTTTTAAGTGATGGGTGTCAAGCATAATGTAAGAGCCCTTTGTAAACTCGTGACCTGGAAGACGCTTCCAATCCACAAACCACTTGTAATCATCTATAGCTTTGGTGAGGTGTTCCCGCACTAAGGCTTGAGTCAATCTAATATGAGCAGCGTGGTCCACGGCAGCTTAAACCCTGGCCGCAAGCATGGTCCCACTGAGAACAAAGGATTATAACCCACCATTGATTTGTAGGGGAAAACCCTGTGGACGCGTGGGTCCCATTATTGTATGTGAATTGGGCGAGAGGGAGGTCATTGGCCCAAGCATCCTGCGCGGCTGCAGCATAGCAACGCAGGTACTGTTCAAGAACTTGATTGACCCTCTTGGTCTGGCCGTCAGACTGAGGATGATACGCCATGAAGCGACAGGGGGATATTTTCAGGATTGACAGGAGTTCACTCCAAAACCGTGCGGTGAACTGGGAACCATGGTCACTGATGATCTCCTGGGGGAGACCAAACATTAAAAACACATTGTGTACAAAAAGGCGGGCAGTTTATTTGGACGTGATCACAAAAGTGCAAGGTATAAAAAGGAAAATTTCGTGAAGTGATCCACCACTACCATCACCACTGTGAACCCATTAGAACAGGGGAGCTCGACGATTTAGTCCACAAACACTAATGTCCATGGGCCCTCCGCCTGTTGTAAGGGGTGCATGAGGCCATTTTTGCCAGAATGATCCAACTTGGCCCTGGCGCAAGTAACACAATTGGCGATACAGGCTGGAACTTCTTTTGTCAAACCTGCCCAATTGTAGGTCCATTTGATCAAATTGATGCATTTCTTAGAACCAGGGTGACCAACCGTGGGGGGATCGTGATATGCACAAAATACCTCGGTTCATAAGGAGGGAGGAACCAAAAACGCGAGATCAAAAATATATAAGACCCTCCTTCAGTGAGTATAGGGAGTGTTTATGCTTCTGGTAAGATAACTGCTCAACTAACTCCACGCCCTCAGGGAAGGCCATTTGACTAGCCAAGACCTGAGCAACTAATGGAGCATCAGAGGCCATAGCGACGGAATAAATGACAGGGGGAATAATTGATAAGATTTGGGTGGTAGGAATCACAGTAACAAGATCCACTTCCTCTGGATCTGTAGAATTGTGGGCAGGGCTGCAGCTGAGAAAGTTGGGAAGTACATTTAGTGCACCTTTTACAAATTCATATTTGAAGTTGAAACTGCACAGGTCTAATAGGTTTGGGCTTACCAGTGTGCCATTTTTGGGGTTTATGAAAGTACAACAGGGCCTGGTGATCTGTGCAAACTGTTACTTCATGTCGGGCACCTTGTAACAGGTACCTCCAATGAGTTAGGGCCCATGATATGGCTGCCAACTCCTTGTCATAAATAGCCCAAGTCTGCTCTGTAGAGGTAAACTTTTGGGAAAAGTAGGCGACTGGGTGTTCCAAACCATCGTGCTCCTGGAGCAGCACTGCTCCAACAGCTACTGATGACGCATCACATGCAACAATATGCGGCTTGGTGGGATTGACATGTTTTAAAATGGGAGGGGATACAAACACCTCTTTAATCGATTTAAATGCCTGTTGGCATTTGTCCATCCAGTGAAATGGTACGTTTAGCCCTGTGAGTGGGTGGAGTGGGGCGGCGAGCTGTGAAAGTGTGGGAGAGAATTTTTTAAGAAAATGATGGTTCCCAAGGAACTCCATAGTTGTTTCTGGGTAGTTGAGGTTGGCCACACTCCCGGATAGCATCCAACTTATTGGGAGGGATTATGACACCATCTTCAAGAACCAGGTTCCCGAGGAAAGTAACTTCCTCCTTATAAAACTCACACTTGGAAGGTTTGAGGAACAACCCTGCCTTATGCAAGGCGACCACCACCACTTCAAAGTCATTAGCATGCTGTTCAGGAGTTGGGGAGTGAACCAGAATATCATCAATGTATGCAACAGCACAGGTGAACTGGAGGTCACCCAGTACATTGTCAATCATCCATTGGAATATAGCGGGAGCATCCTTTAGCCCAAAAGGCATTACATAAAATTGGAAAATGCTGTGCTTTGTCTGGATTGTTGTTAACCATTCCTGTCCTTCCATTACCCAAATTTGATTGAAAGCGTTCACCAGATCCAGCTCAGAGAACACACGGGATTTGGCGATTGCCTGACTGATTGTCTGCTCCAGAGGCAGATGGGTAGGGATCAGTAAAAGTTATTTTATTCAAATGACCATAATCCATTCAGGGACGGAGAACCATCTGCTTTTTTGGTGAAGATGATGGGGGAGGCGATGGGTGAGGTCTCCTTGAACAACCATCCTTTTTTCAACATATTGTCTAACCAGGTATTGAGTGCAACTTCTTCCTCCGCTGTATGGGGATACAACGGACAGTTGATGTTCATTAACTCCATGGTCGTTCAAAACCCACAATTGAGCCTAGTGTTTAGGCAGGCAATCCGCCTTTTCCATATCAAAAATTCTCTGGTAGTGCATTAAGTTTTCAGGAAAATTGGCTGGGATGCCCGCAGAGGTGACCAGGGTAGTGATAGAGCTGGTTCCTTGTATCTTATTGAGGGTGTCATTCAAAGGGAATTATCCCTCCAAATGATCATCAGTAAATGACAATGTATTAGACTCTAAATGAATCTTCACATGTTGTCAATGCCACCACCCCACACTAAGATCACCGGAAACACCAAGTTCAGCATAGCTGAAAAGTGATCACAGAAGCTGAACTGGTGGATTGAAAAAGGTACTGGTCAGCGAATAACATACAAGGGCTGGAAATCAGATGAGGCCACCATCACCGAGGAGCCCGCATCCAATTCCAGTTTTAATTGTTGTGCCAATTCAACACTCATAAAATTTCCCGCAGCTCCAGTGTCCACCAAGGCCTCAAAGGAGATGTGATTGGAACTAACACTAATCTTCATGGGTACTAAGAAGTAAGCGTAGTTCTCCTTATTGGTAGTTGTGGATGAATCCAGCGATACCAAAGAGATGGTGGCAGGGTCCGGGGAAAATAATGGGCAAATAGCCGCAGCAACTATGGGGTATGGTTTTGGAGATTCGAGTGTGGCTGGACTAATGTGGTCAGAGATAATCTTCTTTACAACCTGGCTCAGTTGAAAAGAAGAGACTATTGCTGCGCCTATACACGTGAGAAAGGCGGAAATGGCTAAGAATAATACTTGGTCAATTATGTCCGGCGAACAACAAGTGAGAATTATACTGGCCTGCCAGACAGAGTTCTAGAGCACTCAAACAGCAAACCAGAATGCCTGAGGCACTGCTGTTGATATGACAAATATGGAACTGGAAAGAAGTTCCACCAATATCTGCTGGTGAGCCAGTATTTTGTATTGGCACAAGATAGATTACCAGATGCTTATTTCTTTAACCCTGAGGGGTGCAAGAACGTCAGCAGATAAGGTGGCTTAATTTTTAATATATATAGAAAAACTAAATTTTTGGGGAAGGTTTTTTTAATGGGAAAATTTAAGGGAGAAAAATTGACCAACAATTTTCTCAGTGCGATGTGACTGATTAAATAGTAGTTGATTTGGGGGAAAACAATCTGGGATCAGGTCCCACAAATTCAACCTAACCGGCTAATTATTTGGGAATGGGCGGGTTAGTTCCCTGGGAACTGACATTGAAAAATTTGGCGGTGGGCTGAGTCACTATTGTTTGACCTCAAACATCCAAACCAAGGCTCAGCTATGTTTCTGATGGTTGGCGTGATGGCGTTTAGCCTGATGAGCGGTGGGAATCCCCCAAAGCCGCCCCACATAGGGGTGGGCCCATTTGGTTGGGGACAGGTTCAGGACATCCAACCTGCCCATGCTTATTTGTTGGACCATTTGTTTGGTCCATGGCATGGCATCAGGTGCAACACCCAACTTGTCAGTAGGAAGCTTCTAAAACCTCATCAATGGTGTCCGATGCTATTGCCTGCCTATTGGGGGTGATGCCTGATGGATTTGGGAGGGGGGAGATTTTTCCAATTGTCATGTTAACCAAATCACAACCATTGGGCATTCTGGCTGATAAATCAGTCTTCATACCTTTTTGACCATTTAAAATCTGAGCATCGGGCTGATTGCCTCTCAAATTAGTTACAATCAATTTTATTTTGGCAATCTCAGTGCAGATTTCTCTGATTCCCCATAACAGTTCTACTGAGGAGAGTATGGGTACCAGGAGCGGTATCTGAAGTGGGAGAGCTGTTACCCAGCGCTCATCTACCATGTGAGCGAGATCGCCCTGAGTAATGAGGGGTACAACCATCCTCTTCAGTGCCTTCTTGCTTGGAAATGGGAAAAGACCTGATTGACACCCAGAGGACGTTCCCTGGGACTTACAATTCTACTACTTCAGATGGGAGTGTTTGCCTATTGGTGAATTGGTTCTTGGGACCACTTCAGCAGACCCTGGATTACCCCAGCAAAGCTTAAATTTGATTTTTGTGACCAACATTCCTTATTGGTCAACTTTCCAAATAAACTTTCCATGTTATCCCGTTTTCTATTATGTTATTTTGGACAATCCTGTGCATGCACCCCTTCGCAAAGGTCTCATGCTATGTTAACCACTCCATTTTGAATCCAATTAGTTTATCCCCTTGTGCACCATTGGGCCGCCCAGGTTCCCTCCAACCTGGGACGCTTACCCCCTTCTTTCCTTGTGCACCGCGTCACTTTTAGTCAGTTATTTTATATTAAGATCGCACTTTTTTACCTAAGGTACTATTGCTCCAGCACCCTCTGCTGGGCTTTAGTTCTTTCTATACTAATGGCTAGTTCCCTGGTGTTGGCCCTGTTCACCAAGCACTACCACGCTGGGAACAGGAGTTATAGACACTTCTCTTACAAGCACATTGGTGAATATATTCTGGTACAGAAGAAAATGCTGAACCAGAGAAGCATCTCCATATGTGAGTTGATGCAGTAAGAAAATTTGCAGTTACCATATGTGACGATGAACAATAGATTTTGAAAGCCATAATCACTACTACAGAAGTAACATGTTGTTCTAAGCAAATATCCGCCAGGGCCACAAAATGGTGTATTGAGACACAAATCCCAGTCAAGTTGGTATTAATCTTTAAATCCTCATGCATATGCATGGAGCAGGCTCTCAAGTGGATGAAGCTGCCAGTGTACCACCAAGAGGTGTAGGCATCATTCCACAAGGACCTAAAGCATGTGGATGCTAAGGCATGGCTATATTCAGGTATCAGCATATATGATGCCTTGGAGTTTAATAAGACGGGTATCCCCACAAAGATGACAACTTCATTTAAGAGCTCAGCTCTCTCATTATCAGGACTAAGTGCCTACATAAAATGTTCCCTAATGCTACAATAGCACCTAACTGGGCACATCACGCTCTTTCTGCCAAAATGGCCCTAAAAAGTTACAATACTATCTTTTCTACTGACAAGGTGCTACTGTGGATAAAGGCAAGGTTTAAGGCTATCAAAGCCTTACACTGATCGTTTTTGTGGATCCCAACCGCTATATCATCTAACTTGCTACAAGCTAATTGGATGAAGGAAAAAGCCTTGGAATGGGGGCCCTTCCAGAAATGGTTGCTGGAGGTTGCTATTAGCTGGAGCATCAATGGCTTTACCCCCTCTGAGATGATTAAATGGCTCTTCGCAAATGCCACTATATATCAAGTCCTAAATTGGGCCATATTGTGGGTGACAAAAATTCATGAGACAGTGAATGACCACTCGTTCACATTGGACAAATGGATTATTTTGCAGAATCATGCCCCCTGGCTTTTGAAGCGGAGTGAGATGAGGTGGGGTTCACCCCCAATAAAGCCCACACCTGGATTAAACATGAGATCCTGCCTCAGGCAGTGGCGATCATGTGAGGAGTTATGACCCCAGAACTTGGTCAGGATTGGCTCAAGACGGGAATTCAGGTTAAATCTATTTTTTACTAGAAACAGTCAATGTCCGAGCCCTCTCTTGCCACCCCCTATGCTGCAGAAGGTTTAGTCCCCCCAAACTCTTCCAGTGGAAGGAAGCATAGGTACTGGAAGTGGCAGCATGACTGTTCACCAATGCTGGGTGGAGAAACACACTGAATATGACTGGCGTCAGTGGAGCGCCATACTGCTTAAAGTGCTCCTTTAATATATATGAGGCATGTGACTCTGAGGCCTCAATCACCTGGTATTAATTTGGCTTCTCCTCAATGGAAACACTGGGCTGGCAATCCCTTAAAATTGGTGCAGCTATGGCTGCACTTTCTGCAAAATGGGGTATCCATATGCACCAAGTACAAGCTCTATAGTCCCACAGTTTCAGCCTTGATGAAGCAATTGTTAGATTTTGATGGTTGACTCGAAAATAAACCCTTTTAAGAAAACCATCAATGCTGATAGATTACTCCCATTGATGGATCCTTTGATCCATCCCAATTTATCTGCATAATCTGATAAATCAGAATCACCTCATAACCGCTTTGATTGTATATGAAGTAACCCAATTATTGTGGCTAATAATAGCTATGATATAATCACATTATGGCTGATTATGGGTCCACTTGGGTGCAAAGTGGTCTCACAGCATTATCTAAATTGCACCTCCTAAATTAGTGCACTAATATTAATGCACTAAGGCGGAATTTTGGGTTCAATTAATAAAATCGATTTATTAAGCACTTAAACATAGACGTCCCAATTAAGGGCATACTTAGTACTATTGAGAGGCCTGCCAACGTCCCAATTAGGGGTGCATCATCTTTATTGTTCATATATATATATATATCCCATTTACTGTTATTTGTCAAATTATGACATAGCTCTAATCAGGAAAGTTAAAGTGTTAAATTCGCAACCAAAATAGTCCCATTTATGAGAGTAAAGTTGCCTTATATTGGGCTGAAACAATTGTTATTTTTAGTCAATTCATGGGCTGAATTGACTTGAGGATATTCGTGATTACTGCCATGACCTGAAGAGGATTGACATAATATGAATGAACTCATCCAATAGATGAGTTTGGCCAGAAGATGCCCAAGAGGTATATAATACTGGCGCCTGGATGATTAATAAATCATCATCATTTACCATTTAAATATTGATCATTAATAAATACTTTCTCTTAGTTTATTAATAATTGTTGTCCATCTATTGTCTATCTGATATTCGTATCTATTGCCTTTACATCTATATTAGATAGTTGTATGCGTTTATACTTCCTGAAGAGATCTACTTAGTTACCTGCTGGAGAAGTAGTCCCAATTATAGAGGAGTATTTCCTAATTTTGTACAAAGACAGAAAGTCTCACAATTGTTGTTGCCAGTAGACTTAAGAACAGTGAGCATACCAGAGTTACTTGTCTATTATCAAGGATTATCGGAGAATCTACTTCCCAATTATGAGCTGAAGTTTCATTTGAAAAGCGAATATTTATCCTTGAATTCAATGTTTAGTCATTTTAGCTTGCACCATCAGCTGAAAACTTAACATTTGGTGCTCACTACAGGGGTATAACTACCTAATATGTACGTGGACAATCAACTTTCAGAATTTGCCAGAAAATACAGTGACAACAAGATGGAAACAAGAGATGTTCAGTTTATTGAAGTTTTTACATCAAATTGTTCTAACAATGAGGAGGGGAACGAGTACTCATTAGAGCTTTTATTGACTGGGCTAACAATTCAAATCCCAGAAGGGCTTTATGGCGAAGTTTATCAACCTTGGTCCCAAACTCAACTTGAACCTAATGTGACGCCTGGGATAATTATTCCCAAATATCAAGAAATTAGTGTCCTCTATGCAAACATGCAGAATCGGCCAATTTTTATCAAAAGGCACCAGGTGGTTGCCTATCTCTATCTGATTCCTATCACGGAGATTGATCTTTCCATGATTTTGGAACCCTGGATGAGCTAGGGCTTCCCAATGATGAGTTGTATTATATGCATAATGTCATACCTGTGGCTGATTTAGGGGAACTAAATGATCAGGAAAAGGACCAAGTCCTGGAATTATTCTATAAAACCCATGATATATTTGCCAAGGATGATTTTGACCTGGGATGTGCAAGAGGAGTAACCCATATAATAGATACTGGGGACCATTTACCTATCTGATTGAGGCTGATCAGGCGTTTGAAAACTGCTGAAGAGGTTGTGTTGAAAGAAATTAAGGAACTTCTCAGCTGAGGTATGTTTATGCCATCTAAGAGTCCATGGGCTTCCCCAATTCTCATTTTAAAAAGATATATGGGAGCAACAGGGTTGTTATTGACTACCGGAAGCTTGACAACATTACAAAAAAGGATTCCTATCCTCTTCCGCATATTGACGATACCCTAGACAGGCTTGGGGGTGCAAGGTTCTTCTCAACGATGGATCTAATTAGTGGATATTGACAAATTGCCCTGCCCGAAGCTGAGGGAGAAAAGTGCACCATTACTACCCAATAAGGGTTATTTTAACCAACGCGGATGCCCCAAGGACTCTGTAATGCTCCAGCAACCTTCCAGAGAGCAATGGACACTATACTGGGTGATCTTAAATTGTCATGTGTACTAGTATACCTAGACGATATAAACATATTCAGCCGCACCTTGAAAAACATCTGGAACACCTGGAAGAGGTTTTCAAAGGGTCAGCGGCTGCAAACTTGAAGATAAAGCCCTGGAAGTGTCAATCTTTAAGGACCATCTAGAATATCTTAGGGTTTGTAATTGATAAAGAAGGTCTTCAGCCACAACTGGTCAAATTGGAAGCAATATTTAAAATGAAGAGGTTTGAATCCAAGCGGGATATTCAAATATTTCTGGGCATTATAGGGTATTATCACCGATTTATTGCCGACTTTGCTCAAATCAGAGAACCCTTGTTTTATCTACTTAAGGATAAGGTCTCTTTTGATTGGAATTTGGCCTGCCAGGAGGCATTTGACCAGCTTTGTTCAGCCCTATTAGTCATACCAGTGTTGCGCTATCCTGACTTTGAATAGGAGTTTATTGTCCAAACTGATGCGTCATTAATGGCAATTGGAGACGTTTTGTCCCAAGTTGGAGAAGATGGAGAAGAGCACCCAGTAGCCTATGCTGTTCAGACCCTAAATGCCCATGAAAAGAAATTATACTGTGACAGAAAGAGAGTTTTTGGCAGTTACATATGCCTATAAACAATTCTGAGTATACCTTTATGGAGTGCATTTCACCGTGGTTACTGATCATGCATCCCTAAGCTGGCTTAAAAACTTGAAGGAGCCAGAAGGACGTTTGGCTCGCTGGGCACTTAAGCTGCAGGCTTATGACTATACCATGAAGCATCGGGCTGGTGCTAAGCATCAGAATGCTGATTGTTTGTCCCATCTTCCCATCTTGGCAACCCTCTGCTAGCCTGCAGATGCCTTGTTTCAGAAGATAGTTAGTGGAACTTTTGACTATGAGTGCAAACAAGTGCAGAAAATTCTCTCCAAATTAAGAAAGGATACCTGCACTGAAAAAGGAGTCTTATTCAAGGTTATTGATGGGAAGAAATATATATTTCCACGTCCCTCAGCTCGAGAAGAGCTAATTTTGGCTGCTCATAAGGCCACCAGCCACGGAGGCTTTAAGAAAACAAAGGAGCAGCTCAAGAAAAATTACTATTGGGAATCGATGCATTTTGATATTCAGGAAACTTTGAGCTGTTGCCAAGAGTGCCAAGGGGAGAAACCCTTTAGAAAAGCTACTTTGTACCAGCTTGTTCAGCCCAAATTCACTTGGCACACTATATCCATACTTGTGGTTGGACCCCTCCTGATTAGCAATGTGAAAGCCAAATATACTATTGTGGCAATCAATCACTTGACGAAATGGGTTGAATCCAGGGCTATTTGGGACTTAGGAGCCTCAACAATTGCTAAATTTATCTTGGAGCAAGTTATTCATCAGCACAGATGTCCACAATTTATATTAACATATAATGGTACAAATTTAACCGCGGCTATTCTCCAGAAGCTCAATGAATTAATAGGGGTGCGTGGTGTTCTATCAACTTCATACCACCCAGAAACAAATGGCGCAGTGAAACGAGTTGATGGAACACTTGTCAATATCCTAAGAAAGCTGACTTCTCAGAAGCCCTCCAATGTGAGTACATTCCTCAGTTCAGCCATTTTTTCCTACGACATCTCTTACCATTCAGTCACGAAGATGTATCCTTTCCAACTTCTATATGGGAAGCACCCAGCCTTACTTCCATTTTTGTATTCCTTGCTACAAGAACCTCAAGAATTGAGTTATTCTTAGTACGTTAAGCAGCTTGCAGAAACCTTAATCAAACTGCAAGCCCAGGCTTTTGATAATAACTTCAAAGTTCATAAGGCCCAACATGAAAAAGATCAAAAAAACAGATATGATCTGCCCAAATTTGCTGTGGGGGATGAGGTATTATTTTGTAATACCCACAGTTCAGGTTGAACTCATAAGTTAAATCGCATTTGGGTTGGCTCATTTAACGTTATAGAGAAAACTTCAAACTTTTCCTACACTATTAAAGAGAAAAATTCAGGGCATGTCTATAATTGAGTCCATGCTAAATTCCAAAGAAAGTTTAGAAAGAGGGCTGATTAGAAGAGAAGAATTCAAACATAAATATATACAAATATAAGAAATATGAGAGATATGATAAAATATAATAATAATAAATATATATATAATAAAAGTAAAAGAAAAAGTCATATCTATCATCTATATACATAGTAAAAAGATTTAATAATATTTTATATTACAAGTAATAACAAAAATAGTAATTTTTAATAGATAAAAAAGAACTTTATTCCTCTGCTTCAAGGGGGAGGCGACTCAGAACCTGATCCTTCATCTTCATGCGCCAATTCAGCCCAATCTAGTTGCTGGGCAACAAGGAAAAGGGCCATAGCGGCATAAAGCCAAATGCGCTGCATACTCATGTTAGATGGCTCCCAGTGAATGATTGGGAGAGGAGGCATGAAACCGTTGATAGTTACCCAATCAAAGCTGCAATCAGGTGGAAAACAAGCGCCCAGGAGAAGACAGTCAACCAAATAATCAGTTTGGTACTGATAAATCTCTGGGGTCAATAGTCAAACATGATACACTTGGGTTTCCCACCACTTGATAAGAGGGGGAACATGCACAAGCTGACCTGAGGGCATCCAGTCAGGGAAAATATGCATAAAATGGCGGATAAGGCCATTATAGGAAGGTATTCATCAGCGTTATCCTGATGAAGGGCATTGAAAGCTGCCTGAATGGCCAAGCAAAAATGAACATCCTGAATATCATGGGTATTTAAACCCAAAGAGGACGCAAAATTGGGCTGATATTCTAGCGGCACATCCCAGGAACCAAGGACCTCCTTCACAAAGCTGTTGACTTGAACAAAAATCTTGAGGTCAAATGGAGGGATCCTTGGCAAACAAAAGACAAATGGGGTTATAAAGCTAATCATATTTGGCCCACATTTCATTAAGTTGTTGGCCCCAAAGAGAATAGCTGGACGACCCCAACACCACATTGTAATTTTGAGCCATCAGGAAATGGCTGAGTATGAAGATAAACTCCGCCAGAAGATCGCCATTCCAATATACTAGTTGGAGCGAAAAAGTTGGCTTCCTGGGATCAAAAGAACGCCCAAAGTTGTCCCCTGAGACAATTGTTGAAGCACAAGATTGAAGTTTGTACCCTATCGATCCTTGGGTAGGATCCACAACTGGGACAACCTCCTCCACAACAATAGTTTTGGGTAGAGTAGATGTCATGACAGTCAGTGCAGGAATAAGCTGTTCCAACTCTGCTGCTCAGAGAGAGCCTAAGAACATATGCATATGCATATTTCTGTTCAGTTGATTAAATTGACACTGCTGTTTGAGTTCAAGGGAAGTAACAAAATTGCAATAAGCAGAGGAAGAGCTGTTTTCAAACATTGAAGATAAAATTGGGAAAACTCAAGGTTTATATTCCAGTCAAGTGGGGGAAAATGGTAGATTTTGATGGTTGACTCAAAAATACACTCTTTGAGAAAACCATCAAGGTTAATAGATTACTCCCATTGATGGATCCTTTGATTCGTCCCAATTTATCTGCATAATTGATAAATCAGATTCACCTCATAACCGCTTTGATTGTATCTGAAGTAACCTGATTATTGTAGCTAATAATAACTATGATATAATCACATTATGGCCGATTATGGGTCCACTTGGGTGCAAAGTGGTCTCATGGCATTAACTAAATTGTACCTCCTAAATTAGTGCACTAATATCAATGCACTAAGGCAGAATTTTGTTCTAACTAATGAAATCGATTTATTAAGCACTTAAACATAGACGTCCCAATTAAGGGCATACTTAGTACTATTGAGAGGCCTGCCAACGTCCCAATTAGGGGTGCATCATCTTTATTGTTCATATATATATATCCCATTTATTGTTATTTGTCAAGTTATGACATAGCTCTAATCGGGAAGATTTTAGTGTTGAATTTGCAACCAAAATCGTCCCAATTAAGAGTAAAATTGCCTTAAATTGGGCTGAAACAATTGTTATTTTTAGTCAGTTCATGGGCTGAATTGACTTGAGGATATATCGTGATTATTGCCATGACCAGCAGAGGATTGGCATAATATGAATGAACTCATACAATAGATGAGTTTGGCCAGAAGATGCCCAAGAGGTATATAATACTGGCGCCTGGATTAATAAATCATCATCATTTACCATTTAAATATTGATCATTAATAACACTGTCTCTTAGTTTTTAATTATTGTTGTCCATCTATTGTCTATCTGATATTTGTATCTATTGCCTTAACATCTATATTAGATAGTTGTGTGCGTTTATACTTCCTGAAGAGAAGTAGCCAGTTATCTGCTGGAGAAGTAGTCCTGATTATAGAGGAATAATTTCCTAATTTTGTATGAAGACAGAAGGTCTCATAATTGTTGTTGCCAGTAGACTTAAGAATGGTGAGCGTACCAGAGTTACTTAGCTATTATCAAGGATTATCAGAGAATCTACTTCCCAATTATGAGCAGGAGTTTCAATTAAAAAGCGACTATTTATCCTCAAATTCATTGTTAAGTCATTTCAGCTTGCACCATTGGCTGAAAACTTAACAGCAAATAGCTGTATCCTAAAGGGGACAACCCAACGGATGCTCCTACAGCCTGTTCAATAAGAAGTCATATAGCGCAGCAACCACCCCTCACAAGTAGTTATGGAAAGGGGTCCAGAAGTTACGTGCCTATATTTGGTCATTTATCAGTGGCTTGCTCTCTGAAAGCTAGGCCCCCAAATCATACCTCAAGGATGCAATTTGCATCCACCTCCATTTTGTTGGGAAGGAGGAGTGGTCAGATATGATAGTCATGATCTACCAGGAGCTCAACAGAATACTTCCAGTGGTGACTTTGATTACCACTAGGTACTGGAGCATGGACATATTGACATCTCACTACCTAATAAACTCGACCACAACCACCTGTTGGTGATAAGAAGAATTTTAAGGACTCCTACCTACGCACCATACCCACATGCTATGTGAACCAGTCAGCAAAATGGGTGACATTTCTTAACTTACTGATGGATTGTGCCTGAAGATAGGTTCTTGAAGAAATTCACACTGTCCTATTGTACTATGGTGGGGTCCAATGATTTTGCAAGCTAGCGGTGATTATATTTCTAAGTTCCTTCATCCCCATACAGTGGAAGATCTGTACAAGCAAGTGCCCTGGATGAGGACAATCAAATAGATCTTTCTTGGTTTATCCATATTCAAGGCAACCAAAGTGTAATATACGTTGAACAAGAGGATGTCAAACAGATGTTCCACTTTTGTTACCAGACAGGACACACAATGGCACAGTGCCATCATAAGAAAGGCAAGTTGACCCAAGTTTATTATTATGACCCAGTCAAAATAATCACCAAAGTCAGCTTTAAAAACCTTCCTTCGCCCCAAAGCTAAGGAATGGATCCCACAAAACCTATTAGAAGTTAAGGACATGCAATACCAGCAACAGGAGCTGGGTGCTGCTCATCAAGAAGTTTGGGCACGCAAAAGGGCAAAGCGCCCAGAGGCCAGCAATGAGTCATTTATGAATATGAACTTGGAGTTATACAAGATAAATGAGGAAACGCATCCATCATCTCAGCATGACCATCCTACTCTTTCAGATTGGGCGGAGAAGGAGGAGCTATATTGGCAGAAAGTGGGGCCAAAAAACTTACAATGGGTCATCAGGAAATGGGCCCAGAATGATTGGACCCCAGTGGAACAACTCCCCACTGGTAAGTCCAACCAATTTGGGTGGCTAAAAAAAGGGCAAAAACCCCTTTATGCTAAAATAAAGCCTGACTCTCATGGGCAATTGATAATCACAGCTGATCAAAGGCTAATTGGGGATTAAAGCCAACCTTGCCACTCACCCACCATCTCTGAAACGGAGGCCTCATTTTGTGCTGAAACCATCTACCCTCTCAATAGAAAAGGAGATTGGGATGGCAACGGGGTATCTGGTGCACTCCATACCTGGTAACAAGATTGAGTCCTAACAAACTGTACCAACCATCCGCCTCCAGACCATCACCCCACTTTGGATACACCTACTGATAAAAAGCTAACTTCCATTCAAGATTCAATTTATAATCTAGGTAATCCTCATACCCATGGGTCAGGCGGCCATCCATGATCATTGCAATCACTAATGCTAGAGGATGGCTAGCATACAATCATGGGTGAGGAAAATGCACCACTTCTTAAACTAATAACATTAGTGACTTAATTAAAATCTGAAACTTTGGCACACTTTGTTAAAATCTTGGGCTTTGTTGGCTCGCTTTTAGCCCTGGATTTCAACTGCACAGATTTTTGGATCCTGGCGTTGATTATTTGAATGAGATTGATAGACTGGGGCAATAATAATATAAAGACTATTATTATAGTTGATTGCCCAAAAGCCACGCTGAGATTATAAGTTCAACGCTAAACTGGTGCTTCTTCCTCTTGAAGATATTTTGATACTGGTAGGGAACAATTTCCCAATTCCCTTCTCGCAGAGCCAAGTGGAGATTTTGATATTGCTAACCTAAGGATATCAGATCCTTGCACTCTTCTCTTAAGAGTAATGTTTAAAACAACCAATGTTTAAACAACTAAGCTAATATCAGTTTGAATCTAATTTTATTAGGGAGTTATTTGGGGTTTTTATAGTTATAATCAGCACACAACTTTTCAGCTGTCCAATGAGAATATTTGTGCTCCTATACTGGTTTTGACCCTCAGTGTTAGGCACCAAATATCATCAGATACCGTTGCCTTGGGTTTCTTAGGCAGCGTAATCCTCAGGCGTTTGGCAGACCAAACAATTGGTATTAGGTACACAAAACCAAGTGTTTTAGCTGATGATGATTCTACTCTTCCTCCAGCGTTCAAACGTTTTGGTAGTTTCTGATAACTCCAATCCATTCCACTCTGAATGATCCCCTATAATTCAAATATCAGGTATCATCCCAATATCAAATTATTGCTTAATTTCATCAGGGATGACGCCTGACAAAATTATCATCTGTCAGCGGCCTCAAATATCATTGGGGATTCCACCCAACAATATCTTCATCAATCGGCCACTATTGCCAACCCTCTACAATAATAACCTAATTGTCAAATCTCCTATTCAGTCAAAGGGTTGGATTATGTAGTCATCTGCAATTCTGACACATCTTCCTTCTTGACCAGATATCCAACAGAATATAGAACCCTCAGGAATGGAAGCCGCCTCAGCTGGAGCTCATATTTGGTTTGTCATATTTCTATGTCCTCAGCGTAGTGCAGCTCTGTCTGCAATCAACGCCCATATGCTCTGCTTGGTTTGATGACTTTGTATCCTTGATTGCTACCCATTGCCGCCTCTTCTCAAGCATAGTTCCCATGACATCATGCCACGCAAGTCCCATCTTTTCATTGGTTGTGAGAGATCAACTGGTCCACCTGTACAAACCCCAGGACGGGTTGTTGGCACTCTTGCCACCTGTACAAACCCCAGGACGGGTTCTGCTGGCACTCTTGCCACCTGTACCAACCCCAGGATGGGGTCTCAACATCTCATTGATAGGGACTATTCCAGCGGACCTAGTTTCAGCCCTTCCTAATCCTGCTGACACTCAGGACTCATGCCCGCTACCATTCCTTCCTCCATGCTGGTAGGTGGGAATATCACTAGATGCATCACTTCTCAAAATTAAAATTGTTTTTTAATAATTTTTACTTTTTTATTTTTATGCATCTTTTTATTACTTTTATCTTTTCTTTTTTTATATTTATTTTTTTCTTAAGCCCAATACTTTAAGTATTTTGTGTGGACCTATTCCTATTTAACCATTTTCAATATTCAATTGTGTAGGCATCATTTGCTGACTTGATAATTTTGAATGGCCCCATCCATAGGCATCTAACTCGTTTTTCCCTTTTTTAATTTTTCATTGTTGTTTCAAATGCCTGAGATTATAAATTCAATCAGGATATTGGCCAGTTGTATAGATATTGTTTGGCACTCATTCCCAAAGCTGGCTCTACTGCTGAATACAATATTGGTGGTAGTGTGGCTTTCCGCCTATAAAAATTTGAACGGCATTTTTTCAGTCATTGGCACATTGCATAAACCTTGGGGCATTCTGGTTGGCTAGTATAGTCCATGTGCGGTAAGTATTGCACATTTTCCTGATTTTCTTTTTGGCAATTCGATTTTCCAATAGCCCAAAATCAGGCCCATAGCCAAAAAGTATTGCCTCCCCCAGGTGATCAAACGCGTCATTAATTTGAGGCAGCAGATATGAGTTTGATTTGATACTATTTTTTTGCCATTATTTTCAACTCAAACGTTGATTAATTCTGCCAATTAATCTGTAATTGATCCCCTAGGCGCACATATCAACTTGATCAATTTTTCTCAATCCAAATTCGTCAGGACCTGACCCTATTTCTTGTCAATGGATACGTTTTTCTCTATCCAAAATTGTCTAGATTGGATCCTATTTCTCAGCTTTAATTGCCAATTCAAACATTTGATTAAATCTGCTGATAGATCTGTAAATGATCCACTACTCACACAGATTAATTTGGTAACTTTTTTCTTTGCTAAAGTTGTCTGGATCAGATACTATTTTTGGCATTTCTTGCGTCTGCTCATTAAATGACTAGTTTAAGATCAAATAACTTCACCCACTATTCTTTGGATTTATTGCCTCGCATTTCTATTCTCATCTAACGCCTTGGGACTTCTCACAGTGGACCCAGTTGCAACCTGAGCTGGTCCTGCTGACAGCTTTATTACATTTATATATCTGGTGGATTAGGTTCTTTTGCAGTGCTAGATGTTCCACATCTAGACTGCAAGACCTTTTCCCAAATTTTGAGCAGTTTCATCCTCCTCTTGAAGAATCACAACATTTACAAATTGTTGTGATTTCTTCTGCCAATTTTGGGTGGCAAATTTTCCGTCACTCCATTTTTCCAGTAGTGGCTAGTTGATTTATCCTTCCACCTGGATTCATTGGGGGTTTTCCCAATTACAACTTGATTCTGCTGAATAACGGCTTTTTCAACGTTTTCTAAATTATAATCTTCTAATTCCACCAAAGTGTGATCATCCTCAGTTGAAATTTCATTATAAAATTGATTGGGCGCATCAAAAGTTGCTTCCAACATCTTCAGATGGTCCACCATCTGTGAGGTCGTTATTTTGGTTATTAGTGCTGTTGCCATAATCTGATGTAATTTGCGGTAGGGCTGAAGCACCGCCTGCATGGCTATGCGTGCATCAAGATCATCTAGCACTTTTGCCCCTTCTAAGATTTGGGCTTCTTGATAAAAATGGTTGGCGAAACTAGCCAGAGTCTCATCTTTGAGGAATTGGATACATAAACTCTTGTTTACTATCTACCATCTGAGTGGGGCTTCCAAACTCCAACATAATGGCGGCTTTGGCTTCCACATACAACCAATTGTCCCCATTGAGGTGAGAAAGCACCATATTTTGGCAGTCTGTGCTAAGGCAGTTAATTATGGTCACTGCTTTTTGTCAGTCCGCATAGCTGAACATGGTCATCTCAAATAAGCAGAAAAACGCTGGGGCGTTATCCCAGTGAAAAGTGGGCAATTTTGGCATATTTTAAAATTCCTCAGTCACTCCGCTCATAGAAAATTCTTGCCCAGCTACTCGAGAAGCTATAGGAGTGGCTTTGGAAGTTATTTCTGAAACACCAGCAAATAGTTTGGGCATGTTTTGGGGCGGAGAGGTCTTATTGCTTGGTGTTTCACATGCCTTTGCTTCAGCATCATTCACCTCAAATTGTTTGCAATCACATTGGTGTTTCTCCAACTCCTCTATATGCTTGGTCATTTTTGCCATCTCCTCATGAAACCGTCAGATGTGTTCTCAATCTGCTTCCTGTTTGGTTTTCTGAAATAAAATTTCCTTGATGAGTTCACCCTCTTTCCACTTCAAAGAGGCAACTTTTATGCATAGGTCATTAATAACTATTCCTAATTGTTTGATCGTTTCCTCCACCTTGATCATATGCTCCTCCAATGTGCTAACATTGGCCTGAGATGCCGAGCTGAGCACATTTTCATTGACATCCTGTAGTTCCACCCAGAGCTTCCAAAGCTCTTCCTTATAAGACATCATTATTTTAAATTGGCTTTTGACAACTCAACTACCCCTGTAGTGAGCACCAATGTTAAAATCTTGGGCTTTGTTGGCTCACTTTTAGCCCTGGATTTCAACTGCACAGATTTTCGGATCCTGGCGTTGATTATTTGAATGAGATTGATAGACTGGGGCAATAATAATATAAAGACTATTATTATAGTTGATTGCCCAAAAGCCACGTTGAGAGTAAAGTCCAACGCTAAACTGGTGCTTCTTCCTCTTGAAGATAATTTGATACTGGTAGGGAACAATTTCCCAATTCCCTTCTCACAGAGCCAAGCGGAGATTTTGATATTACTAAACTAAGGATATCAGATCCTTGCACTCTTCTCTTAAGAGTAATGTTTAAAACAACCAATGTTAAACAACTAAGCTAATATCAGTTTGGATCTAATTTTATTAGGGAATTATTTGGGTTTTTTATAGTTAGAATCAGCACACAAATTTTCAGCTGTCCAATGAGAATATTTGTGCTCCTATACTGGTTTTGACCCTCATTGTTAGGCACCAAATATCATCGGATACCGTTGCCTTGGGTTTCTTAGGCAGCGTAATCCTCAGGCGTTTGGCGGACCAAACAATTGGTATAAGGTACATAAAACCAAGTGTTTTGGCTGATGATGATTCTACTTTTCCTCCAGCGTTCAAACGTTTGGGTAGTTTCTGACATCTCCAATCCATTCCACTCTGAATGATTCCCTATAATTCAAATATCAGGTATTTTCCATATCAAATTATTGCTTGATTTCCTTGGGTATGACGCCTGACGAAATTATTATCTGTCAGCAGCCTCAAATATCATCAGGGATTCCGCCTGACAATATTCTCATCAATCAACCTTTATTGCTGACCCTCTACGATTATAACCTAATTGTCAAATCTCCTATTTGGTCAAAGGGTTGGATTATGTGGTCATCTGCAATTCTGACACACGTCCATCACAAAATGGTCCAAAGGTTCTGACAGAGACCCCAAACATAACCCTGGTCTCACCATAATAAGTTTCGGACAATTTTGATCAGATTACATGGTGATTATCACGTTGAACAAAAACATCAACTTGGAATTGGTGGAGTATAAACATGCTGGCAGAATCTTTGTACCATGGCCCATGATAAGCGGACTGGTAAATCTCACCAAGTAATTGCTGTATATGCGTCACCCAACCCCCAGGAAAACAAGTTTTTTTCTGGCAATTCCTATCAGAAGTACAAACTGATTCTGCAATAGCTATAGCAGTTGACCTAAATTGTTGTACAAATGCAAGAAGGGCACGTTTACAACCTTCAGGTGACTCCCTAGTATAGCAGATGATGTGCTGATGTGCCTTGTGCAATGGGGTTGTGTCTTATGAAAGATGAAGTGGATGATTACCCCGCAAACCTTACACGGTGGGAGTATGGTCTTAATTATGAGCCAGTAAGAAGCTCCAAACTGGACTAGGTACTTGGCTTGTCTGACCTCAGACAGACCATATAAAATAGTGAGATCTTGTATTATGCAGAGAGAAACCAAATGATAGTTCAGATGGCCATCAATTTAGGTGACCCCCGCCACCTTGGAAGTGGCATATGTCCACATTCATGTTTCCAGATTAAACTGGAACCACGCAGCCAAAAGGGGATTCAATTGAGTTATTGCATACCTAGATCAGCAGTTGAGAATTGATTTCCTAGATTTCTAGAAAAGAATTAAAGCTAAGCTTATGAGGGATAGTGCCAAGTATGAGAAGACAAAGATAATAAATGTACTGCTGCCGCAAAACAGCTTAAGGATGCTCTGGCTACCCTGGAGTGAGATCATTAGGACATTGAAGAATGGTGGCGTAAATATTGGAAAAAGCATAAACAATATCAAGCGCTTATTTAAAAACAGGACAATGAATGATGGAAGAATGCAACCTAACACCACCAAAGCCTGCTGGGGACTATGACCAGGGAGAACCTATCCAGTCTTAAAGAAATCTAGACCCACACCAAGATCTACCAGGTGAAAATCCATGAAGGCGTTACATCCAGTTACCCAAGTGTAATCAAATATGAAGTCAAATGGTATTACAGTGACCTCTTCCACCTGGAAAAACCCAATAGCATGGCAACAGAAGCCTTACCTGACCTGGCTGCGCTAGTGCTCCTGGGGTGCTCGCCTGCTGACAAACACAATCTAACTACCTAAGTCACGGTGATGGAGGTAAAACGTGCACTTAAGGATGCACCAAAAATATAAGTCCTAGGCCCCAACAACATTCAAGTAGAAATGCTAGATGTGATCCACAAACGGGTGGCACTGGAACTTACAATTCTATTTAACCACTGCCTGTATTAAAAATGTCAAATCCTAGGGGGCCTCAAAACCCATACTGTTCTGCTATACAAAAAAGGCTCCCAGCAGTACCTTCAGAACTGTCACCCAATTGCACTGTCAAATGTCAATTATAAAGTTCTCACATGAATCCTCACAAACTGCCTGATGTGTACTGCCCCATGGACCATCCATACATCCCAAAATGGCTTTGAAAGGGGAAAACTATCTGAGAAAGTATCCACTCAGTCCAAAAATGCCCTACGGGATGTGCGCAGATCTTAAAATGGCTATCTCATGTTTTTGTACATGAATAAAGCCTACAATTGAGTATTATGTCCATTCCTGCGGGTAGCAATGAACGTTGTTGGCATCCCACCACCTTTACATCTGGATAAATACACTATACAAAGGCCTTACTACTAAGGTCATCCTAGCTAATGGTGTAACAGAATTTCTCTCAATTTGACAGGGCCTCCACCAAGGCAATCCCATGCCTCCAATTTCATTCAACTTTGCAGCAAACATCCTATTGGTGTAATGAACTGGAAAACCCCCAGTTCCAACTGCCGTATAATTACATATTGCTTTGGTGCACTGACAAGCAACCAGAGCGGCCTAACCAATTAAGGAGAGGTTTAGGACACTGACAAGCAGCCAAACATTCACCTCTCATTGGGTGGCTATGCAAAGTCCTCTTTGTAGTTGATCCAACCTAACCACATAAAAGCTCTGACAGGGAAAAAGACCAACAGGTATGTGAGGTATTCTAACCCTGAAGTGACTTTTATTTTATTCTGGTTCATAAAAAGGGCCTGCTGACAATAGCTCGTCTGGGGAGCAAACTGACAGTGCTCCCCAGGAAGGCAATGCTAGAGTGTCCTCATAGAATTCCGAAGTGAACTTTATAATAGGCACACATGCCTTATAAAGGCAGCACTTTGGGGGCCTCGCCCAAGCTATTGATTAGGCTTGCACAAGCCTAGTCTACAGCTCAGGCAAGGCACAACCCAGCGTCCAAAACAACCAAACCAAAAATGTTTATAAAATGATCTGACTCGGTTTCAGAAAATCTGATTACAAGTCAGAATGTAACAAAAAAGGCCAACTCGTCCATTACAATTGGCAGTAGAAGATGTGAAGCTGCAGGGCATCATCCACCCCAACCAAACACCTATCAGGATGTCAAAAATTTGCATTTAATAAAGCAGTGGAGATCAGGTCAAAAAGTGACTTTCAAGGCGTTGATAAGCTCATTTCCCTTTACCAACAGGCATATATTGCTAAAATTAATATATATAAGATGGTAGCGTTAAGATTGGGCAACCTCAATTTCACCTGCAGTTAGGTCTCACTCCCTTGGTGATCACACAAACCTTTAATTATTTAGGTACTCTTTTCATGGAATCAGGTTTGGTAATTGAGGTTATGGAACAAATGGTGCTCTCCAGTATGTCAGCCTGGATGAACTACTGAAAATATGCCCACTTGACCCTCAAATTGAAGGTGCAGGCGCTTAACATCTTCATACTCTCAAAACTCTGTTATCTGACTCACATTCTACCATTAAGCCCATGATTTGAAGGTATTAAATTGCCCATCTTCACCTTCCTGTGGTTTAAGGCCCATGAAGTTCCAAATAAAATGAGACGTTCTGTTCAAGCCCTAATGCAAAGGAGAAATAGGACTAATAAATTTTTGAAGTAAATGCCTTCCAGATCTGGGCCAAGGCGTTTCTCCAGATGTTGCAGTCACATGTACGCTGCTCCATGCTCACATGAGGTTTCAATTGGGCCTGAGTCCAAGAGATCCCATAATGAATCACATCACAATCCCTTAGGGAGTGAATGCTGCACAACTCCCAATTACTTTTTAAGCGTCACCAACCCCATTATTGGAGACTATGCAACAGAGATGTGAGGCTGGGCTGTTGGTCATTTAAACATGTGCTGCAAGAAGAAGATACAATATGGTAGGACTGCAAAGTCAAAACAGCAGCAATGGCCAAAGCTATGACATGGAAGGAGTGGAACTGGATTGGGAATGAGTTCATCAGCAGAGACTCTAAATCCTTTACAATAACTCATTGATTGCTATCGGGTAATACCCCCTAAAAGTGCCACCTAAACCATCTTTCACCCCTGCTTCTATAAAAAATGGGCGGAAGAGGGTCTAGAAAACCAACTATAATCTTAAGGACTTGGTTATGGGCCATAATAACAAACTAGTAACTTCAACCAAAGGTCAGCCACTTGGCAGATTTTTCATAAGCGTTAACAACAAAATAACTCTGCAGCCTAAGGTACCCTTATAAGAACTTAATAGTGTTCACAGAAAATTAGCAAGATATAGATTTTTGCTTATTAAAAGCAGTATGTTTAAAAAGTATTGGTCAATTTTATGAGACTATTGCTATCTGGCAAGCAGCAGCTGCCAGACTATACTCCTCTCAGAACCTTTTTTAATTAAGACGCTTTAAAATTAGCTTATCCAACTCTGAGCCTTCCTCTATCATTATTATATATGTGTCATACACTCAGCAATTGTGGCCAAACAATTGAGCTACAAGAGCCCCTATAAATGGGAATGTTGTGGAAAACAATTCAAATTTTTACTAATCAACTTGAGCAGACTCTTAAACTTTTGCATCTTGTACTTGAATGTTTTAGAGCCTCATGGTTGGTTTTCACACCTGGGTCACTTGTTGAATATGATGAGACTATATTCAGATTAAAGATTAAATAGCATGTAAGCTCACTGTTGCTTGGAATGTGGCTAGCAATGGTTATCACCAACCAGGAATGGTTGGCAATGCTAACCAGATAGTGACATTTGTTCCCAGCCTTTTCACTGACTGAAATCCCCTTTTTAACATCCCTCTTGCTTTTATTTTGTTATTTATTTCTTTAATAAAGGTAAGGGGTTTATAAACAACTAGTTGTGATTAAGAAAATCAACATATTAATCTGATCAGATCTTGGACAGACAAAAAATTCTATTTTTGCCAAAGACAATGTATCATTGATCCAGTGAACAACAACTCACTAAAGTTTCATTATAATCAGATGAATGGTATAGAAATGCATAGAAAACAAACAAACAGCAAACAAACATTCATTTATATATATTAGATGGATTATCTCTAAACAAAGAGTCAATTGAGTGATTAACTTAATTCCATAAAAACTTAATAATTTTTTGATACCTAAAGGTAGAGCTCTAGTTCAATAACCTACTTGGGTTTAAATATAAGTGAACTGATATTTAGAAATAGGGTTGGTATAGTATTAAGCTACATATTTGAGTTCAGACATGGTTTTAAGTATTAATGAATTTTATTTATTTTTATCATAGTTTAAAAAAACTTACCTATGGTTGTTTCCCTGTTGCATAAAAATATTTGTGTTATGGTTAGTTAAAATTGATTCTGTATTGTGGAAGATTGTATTATACCCATAATAATAATTTATTTGAGGTAAGCTGACTATTAACAAATAGTATAATTATATTAGTTTATATATTGGCAGATGGTTATTGATAAGTTCATGTTTAATCAAACCTATAGAATTAGCTAAAAACTACTAAACATTCACCCAAACCCAATTGGACCTATTGAATCAACCTAAAAACACCCACCACTTGGAAACCCCATCTAAATTATCAAATCAGCTAATCACTTGCTACTTAAAAAAATGATTAACTTTATAATCAATCAAATGACCAACAAACACTTAGAGAAACCACTTAAACTATCAAATCAACTGAATGTCAAACTGCTCAGCTATGAAAATATACATATTACTATTAAAATATAAAAAATATTTCTTACATATATGACTTTTTTACTATAAAAATTACTGTGAATATTGTATTATCATCTGACCTTAGTGATTATGCAACATTTCATCAATAGGTTATGTCAGGAAGTATTTTAATAAAGGATACAAGATTCCAGGATATATAAGATGCTGAGTTAAATAATAACAAGTAATGAACTAATTTTTTGTCAAATTGATAATGTTGAACTTTCAAGCCTGTTAGTTACATTTAGATAATTATTGTGCATAAAATATAACTGGTTGCTGAAAAAAATGATTTCAAGTTTTACATTATGGTAAAAAACTAAAGTGCAAGATATATGCCTTATGGCTGAAAATTTGTTAAAAACTTTCTTACCATTTTATCTACTGTTATGATAGGATACTATCATTGTGTTTAGTCATCTAACTTTTTAAAGAATATACCTGATATGGTTAGATTACTTAACCCTTTGCACTTCTCTGTCCCCTCTTCGGGGACATCATAAATCTAGCATATCACTCAGATGTCCCCTCTCAGGGGACATTAAAGTATATTAGTGATTATGGGGAATTAACTTAATACAGCACAACTTTTTGAGAAGTGCATGTTTTTTTATAATTTTCTATTGAAATGGCAGAAGAAATCAAATCAAAATATGGTAAAATCACTAAGATATATAAAAAAATGTCAGCAGATTTTGTGTCAGAAGAGAGCGTGAGAAGTGTGCTCACTACAGTCTGAGCACTTGACTGCGCCACTTGAAAGGAGCAATAAGGAGAGTTTGTAGAACAAAGGTTACTATATGAGCATGCCTTGCACTGTATGGTGCAAGGCAGAGGAGATTTATAAATGTAAATAAACAAATCTAAAACTGGAGTGTTAATTCTCAGCGTTTGAGCTTGATTACGCTGAGTTGGTTTTGCACAGGGTATGAGCCACTGAGCAACCAAATCGGATGATATGAGGATCACCAACTTATAATAAACTAAATAAAATATGTATGGAGCTATCACTCCTTATTTTGAGCTTTATTTTAATATAATTGCAGATTTATCTGCGCTCCCTCTTTCCTTGTAAAAAGACTATCCCCCTTTAATCTTCCATCAGGCTCTTTATACCTCAATTTTCCAGCTAGATACATCCTCAGCTTGGTAATCTTCTATTCTTCTTCCTTTTTGAGTTGCTCTCATTTGTATAGAATCTCAGCATAATTCCTCTCAATTTGCTGAATGTCCTCTTTTTGCTCAATTATACTTCATGTATCCCTTTTTCATAAATCTTAAGACTCATCTCAATTCCTTCAATCTGCTGATATGGGTAGCATATCATCCAGTCATATTAACTTCCCAACATTACCCCCCCATTGACTGGATGATAGGCTCTTACTGTTTGTATGCTTGAAGGAACTTCACATGGACTTGGTTGATAATCCAAACCCCAGCAGGTTCCTTAATTGTGTAGACATCCATGCCAGTCTTCTTGATAATCTCAAACAGGCTGACCCAAATGTTGGAGAGCTTATTTTTTTGTCTGAATCCATGCTGGTCGTGGAATAAAACATAATCCCCTACAGTGAACAATGGAAGTCCACTCCGGCGCTTCTGGTCAACTGCCTGGTCATGAATTTTCTTAGCCAAACTGGTGGAGTAGGCTTCCATTTGAAACTTGATCAATGTATCCATGAGTTGCCTCAGATATTGCTGAGGATTCACACCACCAGTGTCCTCTACACACAAATATAGCAAGGCAGGCAGAGCTGGATGTTGACCATACAGCAGTTGAAAGGGACTCTTACCAGTGGCAGAATGATAGCTGATATTATAAGAAAATACAGCAGTAGGTAGAAGAGCACTCCATTCTGAGGGCTGGTCCATTATCAATTTGTGGAGTATGTTCACTAGGGTTTCGTTGACTCGCTCCACCATCCCATTTGATTCTGGATGATAGGGGGTGGTCAAAACCCCACAAATTGCCATCAACTCATTTAACTTTGGCAGGATATGCAAAGTAAAGTTGATTCCGTTGTCCATCAGGATGAACTGTGGGCAGCCGTGCCGCTGTATAACACACTCCATAATAAACTTGGCAGTGGTGACCGCGCCCAAGTCGCTAATAGCCCCTGGCCTCCACCCATCAGGTCAAATGATCAATGGCAACAATTATATACTTGGATTGATTGGCACTAGTTGGCAAAGGTCCCACTACATCAATGGAGACGGTGTGCCATGTGAACTAGGGCTTCACTAAATGATAGGTGGTTTTCTTATGGAAAGGTTTTTTTACTTAACACTGATGGCAACAGATAACCATTTCTAATATGTCATAATGCATGCTTTCCCAGAAGTATCAGGGTCATAAAAACTCTAGCGTCTTCCACAATCCTCCATGGCCTACAGCCCAATGAACATCCATAATTATCAAGGGTCTATTTGAAGGCTTAGGAAAATTCAGCGTCAAGTCTTCAATTCACTTGTATAATTCTCCCCCATATGAAGGTACCCTCCCTGAGTCCATCTAACACCTTGATCACCTGTGGTGGCTCATCCTGGTATTTGTTCACCACCATCTTTTCATACATTATATCAGCTAGATCCACTGTGATAGGGACAGTGGGCAATCAAGACAGACAATCCACGTTTTGATGTTTGCCACAGGTCAATGTAAAATCTCAAAATCATATGCTTGCATCTTCAGAGCTCAATGTACGAGCCATCCTTCTGGTTCACGCAGATTCTGTAGCCAGCGCAAGGAAGCGTGATCTATCACTACTTGAAACCTTACCCCATGCAAATACATCTGAAATTGTTTGTAAGCGTAGATCACAGCTAAACACTCCCACTTGGTTACAGTGTAGTTTCATTTGTGACAGTTCAAGCTCCAAATACAGAATGTGACAAGATGTTCCACACCATCATCATTCTTCTGGGATAATACTGCCCCAATAGCAGCTAGGGATGCGTCCGTTTGTACTATGAACAGTTTATCAAAGTTGAGGTATTGAAAAATGGGTGCACTTGCTAACGTGGTATGCAATACATTGAAAGCGTTCTGGCATCATTCCTTTCAATTGAAAGGAGCGTTTTTCTTTAATAGCTCAAAAAGCAGGGCCCTGATGCAGCTGAAATTGGTAATGAACCGTCAATAATACCCAACCATTCCCATAAAGACCTTAATGTCCTTCTTATTTCCTGGCTGAGTCACCTTGCCTATTGCTTCCACTTTAGCCAGCTGCAGTTTAAGCCCATTTGAATACACAACAAAACTGAGGTATTCCAATTTTTCTTTAAAGAAATGGCACTTTTGAGGCTTAATTTTGATATTAGCAGTGAGGCGCTGAAACACTTGCTCCAAGTGGGCCAGATGCTCTGTAAATGTCCACAAAAACACATTGATGTCATCAAGGTAAACTAAGATGCAGGACAGCTTTAAATCACCTAAAATCGTATCCATGGCATGCTGGAATGTAGCTGGAGCATTACATAATCCTTGCAGCATGCGCGTTGTCTGGAACAACCCTCTCGAGGTGATGATTGCACATTCTCCCATTCTGTTAATAGCAATTCGATCTGCCAGTACCCTGAGATCAGATCCATGGTGGAAAAATAGTTCGCCCCACCCAATTGGTCTAACGCATCATCAATCCATGGAAGAGGGTAAAAATCCTTCTTCATGACATTATTGAGTTTACAATAGTCAATAATTACCCAATTTGAGCCATCCTTTTTCTTTACAAGGAGCACAGGTGATGCCCAAGGACTGTTTGATAGCTCTAGCATCCCTTTCTCAATAAGCTTATCCACTTTGTTGGAGACAACCTCTTCCACTGCTCTAGAACATTTAATAGGATGCGAATGAATGGGAGGGTATCCCCCATATCAATCTGATGTACCACCCCTTGAGTGCACCCCAAGTCATGATTGTTATTTGCAAAAATATCCCGATACTCTTCAAATAATGCCATAGCCTTATCTTGCTGATCCACCAATAGTCCTGTGAGCACTTTCCACGGAAATACAGTCAGCACGCCAAATGAGGAGTGAGCTGGTAGTCTGAGATCTTCCCATGAGCCAAAGTCATGAATATGTCAAACTTCCCCAATAGAGACAAAGTGTAGGTAAGCCACCACTTGGTGCCACCTGATCGTTATTGTCTCCTTCTGTAGGTTTGCAAGCAGCACTTTTACCTCCCCATTCCCAGGAAACAATAACCCCAGAGCCACATGTGGTTTGAGCTGCAAGTGCTGCTGAGGCACCAGAATTTCTCCATAAAGCCCCTTAGGGACTTCAATTTCGAGCCCAGTCTCAATTATGCCTTGGTGTCCTGATGGTAAGCTTAAAGAGCGCGTTGCTCGAAGTGGAATTCCTTTGTACTCATATATCTGATTGGGGAGGATTTTGGTCCACTGACTCAGTTGCTGGTAGCAAACAGGGATCACTCCATCACTGTATGCTAGATTGACCTGACTGGAGTGGACTGGATCCATTGGGATTCCACCAGAGGAAAAATATACTGGAATCTGTTAGCTGAACATAGTAAGGATTTCTTCCACCATATCTATCACAATGCCAAATTTCCTCATGAAAGCCATGTTGATTAACATATTGTAGTGGTTATTTGGAAAAACCACCGCTGGAGCAGACACCTGGACTGACCTGAATTGCAGAGGAAACACGCTATATGATCCTTCCAACACAGTGCTGTGTGTTCCCATGGTCCCATACACTACTCGATGGTCCACATTCAGTTTCAACATAAGTTTAGCCACCAACTGAGTAAAGACTATGTTCACAGGTGCTCCCATGTCTATGATAGCGTGGATTTTTGTGATTTGAATGAATATGTCACAATAAGTATATTCCAAGTAAGATGAATCATTGGTGCTTATCACTTGTACGTTCAAGGGCTTTGTGCTACTCAAAAAGGAAGAAATGCCCTTGCTGACTTGAGGATACTCACTAGTGATTTTCTCCACTGGAATGGCTATGTTAACCCCTACTAAAGGAGTGACATTTGGTGAAGGATCCGAGTTGCTAATGCTAATCTGTTCCAGGATCTGCTACACATATGGCTTCTGCACTTCTTGGTGAAGCTTGGCCAGATGGGGTGAGCCTTTACTCACAGAAGCAGAAGCAAGGGTATCCAACGAAAGCTGCTGATATAATATATCATCCAATTGAGGTTCAATTTCTACCCAAAAAGATATTTGGGGATTGTTGGGGACAAGTGATTTGGACTTAGTGGAGATAGAGCATCCCATCTCTACTCAAGCTTTTCCTTGCTCAATTATCCTAGTTGGCATTGCATACACATGTGGTTGACTAGGGCTTTTGGCTGCATAATACCCTCTTTGTCTGCACTGGAAGCAAGTGTTTATAAAAGGTGCATGTATATAGTTTGGGACGGAAGAACCAGGCCAAATATTGCTGGTAAGGTTCCAAGGTCGTGGATGAACTGGGGAAGCATACCTGGGCCAGAAAGGGTATATTGACTCATGTGAGGGACAAATATATTCCAGCAGCTGATAACCCAGTCGCTGCAGCCTATATCCTGCAAGGGTTGGAGCAGGGGCAACAGCAATTTTTTGGGCTATGTTGGGGGTGCTGTTCATGGTGGAGAGCTGATATAAGGCATTTACAATCCAAATAAGTTCAGTATCCCCATCCAACACATGGGACATAGTATTATATAGTTCCTGATATAGTTTGACAGCTGCCGTCATCACTATACCTACATCTTCAGTGGTTAAGATATTAGCCCCAAGCAGAATGTGTGCTTCTGCTGAAAACCGCTCAGCAAATTCTGACATAGTTTCATTTTGGTCAAACTGTATAGTCATAAAGTCAGCTTTCCATTGAGATATCTTGGTAGCACCCCCAAACAGCTGGATGATGATCACTTTTACTTGTGCGTAAGATACCGAGCTGTTGGGAAGATAGCAGGTCACCTGATTAGCGCTTTCCACATCCAAAGCAGACAGCAACAATTTTGCTTTTCATCAATCGATAGCTCCTTCCACAGAGAACTCAAACTGCTTAAAGTAACCGTGTAAGTTCCTATCACAACTGAAAGGAGGTAATTTTTCAATATGAATAAATTTGCTTTGCTCTAGATTCCTGCTGCAAGGGACAGGCAAACTGTTGTCAGAGCAACTATGGGAACTATTCCTTGATGTGTTATCATACAGCTGGCCGGATAAACTTGAACTCATCAAAAAGGAATCAGGAGAAGTGGTGTCACACAGGGGTCCACTATACCACCCGATGGATATTCATTTGCTGATCCATAACATTCTTTCCCTAAATTGCCACTAACTACCCCATTCCCCCTGGCTCCAGTATGCTCCGCAAACTGTTTGTTGATCAACTGTTCCGCTTTAATCAAACAACATTTACACCGCCTATCCTGAATTTCCTGTTGCAGCATTTCATATCATTGTTGCGATTTTTGGTGGATTCCCCTTTCTTTGTTCAGTTGCTGTTCCACAGCTTGCACTCGCAAAAGAACTTCTTTAATTATATTCTGCAAGCGGTTTTGCTGTCAGAATGGAGGAGGACTCATCATTGTAGAGTAATTAGCTTTTTGTTTTTCCAACTATAGTTGCTTAGTGGCCCCCTGTAGTGAGCACCACTGTTAATTCTCAGCATTTGGGCTTGATTCCACCAAGTTGGTTTTGCACAGGGTATGAGCCACTGAGCAACCAAATCAGACAATATGAGGATTGTCGACTTATAATAAACTAAATAAAATATGTATGGAGCTATCACTCCTTATTTTGACCTTTATTTTAATATAATCGCAGATTTATCTGCGCTCCCTCTTTCCTTGTAAAAAGACTATCCCCCTTTAATCTTCCATCAGGCTCTTTATACCTCGATTCCCCAGATGGATACATCCTCGGCTTGGCAATCTTCTATTCTTCTTTTTCAAGTTGCTCTCATTTGTATAGAATCTCGGCGTAATTCCTCTCGATTTGCTGAATTCCTCTTTTTGCTCAATTATACTTCGTGTATCCCTTTTTCATAAATCTTGACTCATCTCGATTCCCCTTCGATCCACTGATATGGGTAGCGTATCGTCCAGTCATATCAACTTCCCGACATGGAGGAAAAGATTTTCAAAGCCGAACTCAGTCTGATTTGAAATGTCGAGCGGTATAGATAGATCTAACAAGTGAGAAAAAGTGACTCTGTTCTAAAAAGTGATCAGAAAAGTGATATTCTTTTGGTAAATATCATTTTGTAAGTTTGTAATAACAATTAAAAATTTTCAACCCATGTATTTATTCATTTTTTTATTAGAACAATGGCAAAATGTCCAAACACAAGTGAGTCTCACGACACAAGTAGTAGTGAAGATGTTTTCCAGATAGACGCTTATTCAGACATGTTAGAAAAACTAAGTGTAGAAGAAAGCATTGACAGTGATATTATCCAACCAACAAGGCAACGAAGAAATCGCATAGATAGCGTTAGCGATGAAAATGATGCGGAAGAAAACACACCGCTAAGTGACAACGTATCGTCACGTGAAGAGTGGGAAGGTGTCACTGAATCAGGCGTTTCTCCAGCAACAATAAATTTTGACCTACATCACAAAACAGCTGGACCACAAATACCAAATAATATAAAAGAACTCGTAGACTATTTTACACTATATTTTACAAGTGAATTAGTTGACAATATAATAAAAGAAACGAATAATTATGCCAAAGAAGAAATAGGAAAGAAACACCATCTAGTACTAAAAAAAGAAATAGGAAAGAAACAACTTTCACGGAAATCAACTTGCACAAGTGGCACAATATTACCAAAGAAGACTTTTTAGCTTTCATTGCCGTTGTTCTAAATATGGGATTGATTCAACTGCCAAATATACAAGAGTATTGGTCTACTGCTCCCAATAGTAGAATTCCATTCTTTTCCGAAACATTTAGTAGGGCCAGATTTATGCAAATATTTTGGATGCTACATTTGACGAAACCTACGCAAAGGAATGCGACGATTAGAACTTGTATTCAAAAGTCTAGTAATTATTTAGAATAAATAGACTCTAAGTTTAGACAACACTTCATTCCAGACAAGGCAGTTGCTGTTGATGAATCTGTTGTGAAATTCAAAGGCAGAATATCATTTATCACATATAATCCGAACAAGCTAACCAAATGGGGTATACGCATATATGCGCTAGCTGATTTGAAAACAGGATATTTATTTACAATACTTCCGTATTATGGCAGCATAACGTCCGATAACATTTCCCAGCCTGATCTTCCAGTAAGCACCAGAATTCCACTACATTTATATAAAAAGTTGTTGGACAGAATTCCTGATGCAGAAGGATACCATATTTATACTGACAGATACTACACCAGCATTCTCTTAGCAGAAGAATTGCTAAAGATGAAATGTCATCTTACTGGCACAATAAAAGTTAACCGAAAAGGCGTGCCTACACAAATACAAAAACCAAAATTTTTAACTAAAAAGACAGTTGCATACAGAAAGAATAACACTACACTTCTTGCGTGGTAAGACAAGAGAACCATCACAATGCTCACTAACTACCACAATACACAAATGCAATCTACCCACAGAATATTACGTGGTGGAAATGTTGTATCAGTCGATAAGCCTAAAATGGTTTTAGATTATACAACAAATATGGGTGCTGTGGATCGTGCGGATCAATACGCTTAGACGTATTGTTTTCTGCGGAAGTCACTGAAATGGTGGAGGAAGTTATTTTTTGGGGGCTGGAGATGTGTATCATTAACTCCTACATAATTTACCGCATTACTGAAGAAAAAAGAGTCAAACACCCATGACGCATTTCAAGTTTGTGAAGGCACTTATAGACCAGTTAAGAGGTGATTTTTGGGAACTGAGAACACGTCCATCCACATCTTTGGCGGACAATAGATTGAATAATCAACTGCATATTACCGGTGTGGGAGAAAGAAAACGGGATTGTATTGTTTGTTCTGACAGAAAAACATCTGGTGGAAGACGTCAAACAACTTACTATTGTCAAACATGCACAAATCAGCCTGCAGTGCATATTGGGGAGTGTTTCAAACGTTATCATACTTTACAAAATTATAAAAAATAAAATATTGATTTCTTTTGCAAATATACATTTCTCGATGTTAACCAATTCATATAAGTCCAATATCATTATAATACGTTACTTGGTTCCAAAACTATGCTAAATAATATGAGGGTTCGTAAATGCACGTTTCTGCCACAAAGTGGCGCTGAGTAGCTAATAGCTAACGTCCAGAATGGTTTGGAGTGCAAAGGGTTAAACATATGTTTGAATTAGCCTAACTAAAACTATGTATGACAGCAGGTAAATAGCTGGTAGATTACGATTTATTTTAATTTAGATTAAATTAGGTAGCATTTAGTTATGGTGGTTTAGGAAATCATCTTATAAATAAAATCATTATAAATGTATATTTATTTCAGCCTCTACTCCTAAACTACTTACTAATCTCAAATAAACTTGACACAAATATTCTATGATATATATATCTACTTAATAAAAAAATTTCATTCACTGACTGACTGACTGACATCTGAAACCTTCGAGTCTGATAGGGTCAATCTATTTGGGTGAGTGGGTGAGAATTGGCGAATCTTATCGAATTTGAAATTATCGAGCCTGATGGGTTCAATCTATTTGGGCGAGTGGGTGAAGATTGACAAATATCATTGAATAATTCACCAAATTGCTCACCTGAAGCTAATTGAGTCTAATAAGTTTAATCTATTTGGGTGAGTGGGTGAGAATTGGCAAATAAGATCAAATCTGAAATTATCGAGTATGATAGGTTCAATCTATTTGGGTGAGATGGTGAGAATTGGCAAATATTATCTAATAATTCACCAATTTGCTCATCTGAAGCTAATCAAGTCTGATAAGTTTAATTTATTTGAGTGAGTGGGTGAGAATTGGTGAATATTATCTAATAATTCACCAAATTGCTCACTTGAAACTCAACAAAAATCAGTATTAGAGTTTAAGTAGATTAAGTAGTTAGGATAATCAACTCACCAGCCACGAGAGCAACAGTGGAGCTGTTAGTCTGAGTGGCTCGAGAGTAATGCTGGCACAGCTTATAGGCTACAATGTGAGCTTATCATCTGATAAACTTTAAATACTGTAGCGAAGCATGGGTATCTGGATGTTAGATTTATAAATTTTAAAAACCTGCCTAATTTGGTTCACCTAATTAATAAAATACTTTTGGTCAGTTAAGTCGAAGTTGATTTAGTAGTTTGGAAGATATGTCACTTGCTCAATGATTTTAAGTATAAAGAGATGTTTCGGGTAGCAGGTTGGTGTTATTTGATTGATTTGATAGGTTATTTTTTGTTTGGCCGAGTGGTTAATGGCTTTTGTTCGAATCGATAGGACACAGTTTAGCTTTGAGGGGTGATCAGTTATTGGTTGTTTTAATAATTTCAGTTAGGTTTGCCTAAGTGGTTGGTGGTTTTTGGTTGATTCGATTGAACAATTGGATTTGGCTGAGTGGTTTTGTTTGTCTATAATATAAAATCTAAATTAATAGATTAAAAATCTTTAATTTTAGACACCGTAGCGAAGCACGGGTAAACGGCTGGTATATATATATATAATTATATATAATTGTTCAGCTGATTTGATTGGCCAGTGCTTTAGATATAAGGTTGGCAGTTTTAATTAATTTAATCTTTATTATTTAGTTGATTTTATTGTCAATTATACAGTAAACTTTTAGATATCTATCTATATTACCACATTTTATTTATTTGGTTGTTTTTATTGGTCAATCTATACTAGTTTCCTGGTTGCCATCTACAATACTTTATTTTCAAATCTAGTTGCTTGTATTAGTCAAATTGTATTAGTCAAATTGTGAGAAAATGATAGCTATCTACAATAATTAATTTTATTAAATCTAGTTGATTTTATTGGTTAATTTATACTAATTTACTGATCGCCATCTACAATAATTCATTATATTAAAACTGGTTGCTTTAATTGGTCAAGTTAAGCAAAAACGATAGCCATTTCTAATTAATTAAGCTCGTCATGCTATGATCTCATACTTACCTGATTTTGAACATACCCCCCAGCCATAGGATATATCACGTCAAAGGCGTTTAAAATGTGACGCTCGAAAACTCCAGTCCTTAAACCCTAATTTTATAAAGGTTAAATTTTTAATTTAGCACATCAAAAATGCCATATCAGAGATTGGAAAATCCTGATGCGTTATGCTTGACCGTTGCTAATAAAGAAACTCTCAGCTCCGCAAAAATTGATTTAAAGGGAGCTACAGTGACTTCTTGGACAATAGATGGGCACGAAATATTATTTTTAAGGTATTCCTAGAGTAACCTTAATAAACTTTTATTTTAGTTCAAAAGCAGACAGGACAACAAAAAGGGCTATTCGCGGGGGGTATTTCATGGTTTGAAATCTTAATTTTGGTAGAATACCACTGGTTTTTCCTCAATTCGGAAAAGTTGAAAGCCCCAATCCTGCCTCAAATTTGCCCCAGCATGGTATTTTTTTGTGATCAAAATCTTTTTTAAAGTGATGATTTTGTAATTTTTCTGTTTTCACTATACATTGTTTATTTTGCTACAAAAGTAATAGCACTGGTTATTGCCGTTATCTTTATAACACTCAGCTAAATGATTTACTTAAGCTGGGCATCCTTTTATGTTGCTAGGTTTTAATATTGCGCTAAGAATAAACTTATGAATTTGATAGATTTGCAAGAATCAGTAGTTGGAAGCCTAAATCAAACTATTCTGAAACATTTGAATCTGTTTCTGCATCTTTTTGTAAGCCTTGAATTTGCTTTTAGTCCAACTTTAATACACACTCATAGGCCTTGATAATTTGGATCTTGAAAAGCAATATCCCGATCTTGCAAAAGCTTGGCCATATACTTTCAAACTGGTTTATACTGTTTGTCTAAGCATAGATTCCCTTTCAACGTCTTTTGAAGCTTATACAACAAGCAAAAATGAGATCTCAATTTTCTCCCTTGTTTCATTCATACCTTTCTGTTGGGGTAGTTTTTTTTTAGAAAAGATCTCATTTCAATAGGATATATTGCAAGCGCGCATAACAGGAATCCAAAAATGCTTTTTTATTGACAAGACCACATCCAGCGCATCAGCTCAAGAATTTTTCAGGCGAGGAGATTTTTATTGATAAAGAGTTTGATAAAATTTACTTTGAAGCCGTTGGTTCCGATAAGTTGATTTTAAGACCTGGGCACTCTTCGTCCTATCAGCTTGAATTTGTTCCTATAAATCTTCATGATGTTGGTAATTATTTATCTTGTTTTTTCTACAATTTTATAACTGTCGATAAGTTAATTTATTTAAGCTTTGTTTCAATTTTTACTTACGCTATCATACCTTCTAGTTATTTGGAATCCTTGGAGCGAGAAGAGCAAGCTTACTCATGATCTTGGAGATGACGATTATCTCAGCTTTCTTTGTTTTGAGCTTGGAAAAATCAAGGAGCCTTTCCTTCTAACCTCAAGTTCACCTCTGAGCTTTGGGCAAAAAATAAATTTCATTAAGCGTGATAAACGGCCTTAAAATCTACACTTGAACCCAATTGCAGTTCTCGAGATAAGTGTGCTTCGGTTTATAATTGTCTTTACGATTTGCTATATTTTGCTTTTAAATTTATAGGTATTATCACTTAAATTAACTAGCCTCAGGCATAAGGGGTAGACTAATTTTTAGGCTATGCAAAGCTGAGGTTTGCTACAATAAACCACGGCAAAGATTAGTAATAGTATTTTGATGTACTGGTGTTTAACCATCTAGTACTAAAAAAAGATGTATTGGTGTTTAAATGTACTAAAGCAAACTAGAATTAATTTCAGAGATAGTCTGGCCACAATCGTATGTACTTATCAAAATCTTAGATAGACAATAAATTGCAATTTGAAATTTCAATCTTTATCTATAGTGTGCATAAAGCTATCTATGCCTAGTATATGGTGACCTGTGATAAGAAGATATATATTAAATATATTCTTAAAATGAATTGAGAGTGAGGTAGAGCTAAAATACACAGCTACCTTAATATTTAGCTTTATAAAGCTAGCAACAGCAAGATATACTTGATAACTGGCTCAGTATATGCTGGGCTCTGGTTATGTGTGTAATTTTTATAAAAAATTGAGACTTTAGAATAAATTTATAGCATAATTCTGTTTCATTCTGGGAATTCTAACAACATTGTTAAGATTTCAGCAGCCTATAAAATCATGATAAGCTTTTGCTATATGTTTATCTGCAAATACATATTAAACTTATTACTACAAATTACATATACTTTTATTGCTCAATAGTGTCAATTCAGTCAATATTCAGCTATTCTTAAGTGTAGCATTATGCTCTGGTTTCTCAATCAACTAGTTCATAAAAAAGCTTTGTAAGTGTATCTTAAGTAGTATCAAGATCTTCAATGGTTTAAGAACCAAGTACATGTTGTAGTGCATTTATACCAGAGGATCATTGGTTACCTTAGAGTAGACTAAATTACCTCAAACCTAAAAGATTAATTGTGCACATCGGCATGCTAAAAACAACATAATTTTCGCACAACTTTTTGCAATTAAGCTCTAAATTTGTATAATTTTAGATTTTAAAGCCCTCACCGTAGACTACGAGGCTTCCCCTTCAGGAAAAATGAGAGGTACATTCATCCACATAAACATCTTCTGTTGAAGGGAGACCTGGCTCAAACAGCTGAAAAATGCCGGGTAGTGGCTTATCTATCTCAGCCACATCCTCACCCTAGCACAGATATATACTCATTAGACTTCTACATAATCTAAATCTGTAGATGGAGCTGGGTTTCTATGATGCAAGCCTAATCCTCCCCCTGTAGATCTCAGTATCAGGAGAGTGGCAAGTAAAGTTTAGGCTGGCCTGCCAGTCTGGATGCTCAAACACTATATGGTAAGCCCAAATGCCAGAGGCACTGCTGCTTGAATGACATTAAGTTGGCTAGAGAGATTTCACTAGTGAGTGCCAATAGGCCACAAATATATAAAAACCTGGTGACAAACCAAGCTATCATGGCCCCAGGGCCTGTGGGTTTGTGAGCTGGGAAAGAGGAGATCAGAATTGGGGGTTTGAATTTTGACACAGAAAAAAATTGAATATGGGATATAAACTTTTTATTGAAATTTAAGATAGAAAAGCAACCATCAATTTTTGCAGTGTGTTATGACTGCTTAAATTGACAATTGATTTGGGGAACAGCTTAGAAAAACTTGGGATTGGGGCCATCAAGATTTGGCCTAACCCAGCAAACTTTGAGGGAGGGAAAAATAAATTATTTTTGAACCAACTTCAAAATTGTCATCAGCAGGCTGAGTGGCTGTCAATTTGTCCATAGATGCCCAGATTGCCAATTTTCTTCAGGTTCAATGGCTAGAGGTATGATATCTTGCCCAACAGGCAGCAGAAACCTCCCAAGGCCACCCTATATAGGGGTGGTCCCATGAGGTTGTAAATAGGTTTGTGAAGTCCAATCTGCCCACACCCAGTTGCTCTGGCATCTTTTAGACCAAATGAGAAATTTCAGTTGGGGGTTTTGATACTGCCAGGGAGGGTTTCAAACTGGCATCAGCATTTCCTAATGGCCCAATGCTATTGGTGAGTTTTGCCAAGGATTCAGACTAGATGCTTTGGTCACCAAAAGTGCATGCCTATTGGACTTTGTTGCCAAGGGTTTGGGGCTCTCAGGCCTTGATGCCAAAGGATTGTTGCCATCAACTTCATTTGCACCTTTTCCCCATGAGAATACTAACTTTCCATGAACTCATCATAAATTTCCTTAATTTACCATACTAATTTGGCTGAAATAAATGCAGGGATAGGTGGCATGGTTTTCAAAGGGAAAGCTGTTACCTAACACTTGTCCACCACGTGGGTGAGATTTCCCTAGGAGACAAGGGGACAGATTGCCTTCTTGGCCCCTTTTTTGATGGGAACAGGAATGCCACCCAGTCCAAGTGGAGGGGGCGCTCCCCATGGACTTACACTCAGCTCCTTTTATCTCCTGAAAAAATATGTATTCCATATTAAACCAGTTTCTTGAATCTAGTAATTTTAATGGTGCCTGCTAGCCACATTGTAAACATTTAGGTAACTTAGAGGGTAAGAACCTAAAATATATCTTAGTCTCTGGTCTGGGCAAGAAAATTTAAAAAAATTTCTCAAATAATCCTAACAATAATCATAAATCATCTCTATCAAGCCACTAGTTTACCCCTTCCCAATCTTCCCCATTACTTCTAATTTCAATCCATTCAACCTTGGAAAAGATTCTGATGCAACATCTCATCTCAAAGTTTTTCTATAACAAAAAGGTAGCTTATATGCGCCATATAGCCCTCACTCCTAACTCTGACTAAAATTTCTATTAGTCTTTTTTACTAGACAATAAGTGTGTGACTTTGACTTAAAGTCCACATCAAGGATTTAGAGCTTATATCCATCCTATACTCCTTGTATAAACTCATCCTTTTATCAAGTAGATATCAGTTTATCTTCTATAATAGATTTTTTCTACTATAAGAGTTAGTCTCTTGATCTCCAGTATGTAAATTCTATACTTCTTTTAAAGCATATATATGTTAAAATGCTCTGTTTGAGTTAGTTTTAAAATTATATAATCTTAAAATACCCCATGCTCCCCCTACTAGAGGTCTTTCTGCTGTGTCCGCTTCTTGAGTAATACCTAACTGTAGAATATATAGCTTTATATGAGTGGCATGTTGAATATTATCATGGTTTCCATTGCCTCTCCTAAATATTTAATATACTCAAGCTTTCAGGAAACTTGTGTTTCAAGGAAAAACCTGGCTCTCAGCTTGGATGATTCAGCACCCAGGACAAAAGTCTCTGGCCACAAGGTGCTGTAGTTTTGATAGGGTCAGGAAATACCATATGTACTATGAGAAATCGGGGAGAAGGGTGAGGTTATTAATCGTTTATTGTATGGTAGCTGCCTCATGGGTTTCCTGTATAATTCTGCTGATAGAAACCAGATCAATACCCAAAATAGGCATATCTACCACTGGCATCAAATCTAAAGGGCTTGGCCTTTCCTTAAGCCTTATAATATGAAATGTTGGAAGGCAGAATTACTTAATTCAAGTGAAAGTAGAAATCTTAAGTTCTATATATAAAAAGTTTGCTAGAAAATAGACTAAGCCAACAACCTATACTATGCAGGCTGTTGGATATTTATACCTAAGAGATGAGGGAAAGGGCTTAGTAAAATTTAAATGCTTAAAAAAACAAATGCTATCATTGAAAAATTACTTTGGGTCCAAATTTCTAAATAAGTTTTTGATTATTAAATATGAGCTTTGATCTGACAAACATACCTTGCCATTCTGAGAATTTGTTGACAAATTTGAATCCTAGCTGATGCTAATTTAGTTCTCACTTTTCTAGTGAAAATTTTTAGTTGTAAATTATCTTTAGCTGGTGTTACCCCATGTATCAAACTTTTTAAAACCACAGCTAATCTTGATGAGATTATTTTTGGGAGGCACAATTGATTTTGTGGCACCTAATATAACCATACCTTAAAATCAAAACATAGTTTTATATAACTTCAGCTCATAGTTCTAATCTGATAATGAATAGTAATGATTTTGGGCTTGAGGTGGGTTGAAAGATGGTATAGGTATGATAGGCATGGACTGTTGCTGCCCATCTTTCATCTAGGATATGCCCAAGGACATAGATCTTAGCAAGTTGTAGAGCCCTAGAATTAGTGCCCTTTTTTCTGAAAGGGTGCAAGGTCTTATCCAACTTGACAGCTGGGCTGGAACCTTACACACCGCTGCATACCACAGCCCAGAAACTTCAGATATTAGAGGAGGTTATGTATATACATTTGCCTTCCAATAAATTAGATGCCCCAGCTAAACCTGAAGTTTCACTACACAACTTTATCTTTCTTGTGTGGTACATAATAACTTTTGGTTAAATATATTACATGCATCAACAAAATGTTCTCAACTTATTAGAAATTCTCCAATAGTTATCCCATGATTTTTCACCCTTTTAACTTAGCAAAGAACCCTAAAAAACTTGTTTTTTCTGATTTTCAGGCATTTTTCTTTCATATAGAGAGGCCACTGGCTTCTAAGTATCTAATATTGCCTTTAAAATGATTAATGCTACCTCCTAATTGTTCACTCTCAGTTTTTAATTAGATGATAAGACAATATTCTTGAATAGTTCTTTACTGCTTGTAGAGCTTCTTGTTTTTTTTTATTTTATAATGATTCTGATCTTCAAAAATCTCTATAATATGAAAACTGCTGAAATTTGATAATTTACATATGCTTTTAAAAATTTAAAGGACTAAAAATTTACCAATTTAGTCTAAGCTAACAGAACTCTCATAATATAATATGATGAGCAAGGTAATGTATCAAAGAACAGTAAACTTAAACCTGAGATAAAATCTAATCATGTGTGCCAGCTCTCATCACTTTTGCTGAGCATCAACTTGGTTAATATTTTGAGGTGATGGACACCGCAGTCCTCATTAACAAAGAAAATCAACACGTATACCTCCTTATGCCACATGCTGCTGATGCATCAACCCCTATGTTGTCCACCATAGACTGCCAGCTAAAGCGGGCGCCAGAAAAGAGTCTTCTTAAAGCTTCCTCATGATCTGATATAGATTCCTAGGATGGTAACTTAGGTACTATATTAGGAATTTTTTATTTATGTTAATCCCTTTGTTTGGCTTATTTGAAAATAAAGATGTGCGGCGGCTCCCCTTTTTGGTTAGGCATCACTAGTTATAAAAAAGAGATAAAATATCTTTATCATAATATATTTTTTATATGAACATGTTGAAGTATTGAGTATAAAGGAGTAGAATATCAACTATATTCTCTATATGTAAAGAAAAGATGAGCAGCATATCAAAATTAGGATAGTTAAAAATTCATCCAAATTATCAAGAGGAACATTTTGCTTGTAATTTTGGGATTAATATTAGTGTAATATTACTCAATTTCAGTATTTGACAATCAGTAAGTCAACTTTGGATGTGATGATCTGAAGCATTGGTCATGACCAAAGAAGATAAGCTTCAGTCACAAAATACATTTCTAAGTTTAGTTAAAGTCTATTTTTGATTGGCATATTAAATTTTTAACGTTGAGCTGCTACAAAATAGTAAATAATGTAAAAAGTTTACACTAAAATGTTTGGCAGTCATCAAGGACTTCTGTTGTTAAGATCTCAATGTTAAAGGTAAATATAGATTTTTATGAGATACTTGTCTCCCTAATACTATTATCCAAGAGCAGATAACCAGATATTTAACACTGCTCACATCATACCTGATAGCAAGTATGTTGATACTCTCCAACACAACCCAGCCCACCCAATCAAAAAATCCTCTTCCTGCAACATAATCCTGGTGGGACGCCCTTTCCCCCAACTGTGGCATTCACTCATGTCATGGACATCCTAAGAAAATTAAAGTCTTTTTAGAAGCAGGAAACATCGCCTTAATATTTGTCTAACTCTTGATGCAAAGTTTCACTACTAACGCCATGGACGATTATGTACTCAAGAGAACATAAAGCTTCCTTCATATTGCACAAAGATGAAAAACTGTCTTTCAATCCTCATACTCATGTACTTGGCTCTGTCCCCCTTAAGCCCTATGCCTTTTGCTCTAAGTCTTAGTAAATAAAACTAAACACCCCTAATCAGAAATTTTACATGGGATAATCTAACCCCTGGATTGCTTTCTGAACCTCCAATGAATGTCATGGAAACATCCATATGAATACTTTTAAACTTAATTTTACTACATCTTTCTTGTAAAACACCTTATTCACACTAGATGCAGCCCTCACTCTGGACCAATAACTGTGGCCTTTCACTTCATAACCGCTCTGCCCTTGCTATAACTAGCTCATAATTCCCTCCTCAAGTGTTGACTGCACTCCTCTTAGTGCTCCCCACAGTTGTTAACATTTACTCAAAAGGGCTAAGTCCAATTGTCAAAAGGCGCTTTCTGGTATCTCTGTTTTTTCATAAATCATTGTCTTTGTAACATGAAATCCTTTGTTTATCAGATACTGGTGTAACATTGACCTGATTTGGGGCATCTACTATGAGTTAGCATAACCAAGGCCTTAGAGATAGTATGACAAGGACACAAGATGTGTCAATGTAGAAGTACGGTGGTTATACTGTAGTTTGAGTCACTCACATATAAGTTTTTAGTAAAAAAAAGGCGGAAGGGAGATACTTGAAGGTTAGGATAGTAGATCATGATTAATAACAGCTTAGTAAATAACTTGGGTAGTAATTGCATCTTACAGAATATTGTTATTGATCAAGAAGTTTTTGCAATAATATGATTTAGTTATATATGCTTTTTCACTCACTGGACTTATTAAAGCTTAATTAGTTTTTTGAGAGTGATACTATTAATCTTCTGAGTTTATGAAAATACTACTTGCACATGATTAAAAGGTAGTTTTATTTATTTCTCTATTTGTACAATAAGTTCTTATTTAATTAAATGATTTAATCTTATTGCAAATAAATTTTTTTATGCAATTAACTGAACCAGTCTTAATGTAATTAATTTTTGATATGCAATTAATCAATCTAATTTCACTAAAAACGTTTTTAATTTGTTGGACAGTATCAGAATATCTGGAACCCCACTGATGTCAGGATTTTCCTGACAATGATGCCTCATCCTGCATTTTTACATAGTCTGTTGCTCTTCAAATAGTTCTGCACTTTATGCTTCCCATAAGTTTTTCAAGTGCCAGCAATGCTCAAATTCATTTTAATTAAAAATTTGTAAATTACATCAACCAGAAGGTACCTGTGGTTTTCTTTTAGCTAATTATCTACCATAAAAACACCCACTCTTCTAAGTATGTCCATTGTTGCCCATAATAATTGTCCTAGAGGACCTGCTTACTTAGAAGTAGATAACCCTTATCAAAGAAAAATCATCTCTCTTTTGCTTCAGTAACTAAATTGAAGCAAAATTCGGATTTTATTTAAAAAATATAAAATGACCACTCAATTGAGACAAAGCTTACTGATGTCAATGCCATCGACACCTGCTGCCCCAGCTTGGGGTGGTGGTGCGCCGCAATCTGGCATTTTTTAGCCGCAGCCAAAGCGCCCAGGCTGGCTCTGCTAGCCCCCTAAACGCTACTGGATGTTATGTCCTTCCTCAGTACTTGGCCCATCATCTTGCAAGTTCCCAGGTGGTGCTCTGGAGCCCTTTGGTGCTCCCACAGAGCAATTAGTTTTTTGGCCTCCAAGTCAAATATGGGAACCTTTTCCCATATGCAAGCGCACCCATCATTGAGATGACCATAGCAGTGTTTAAACCCACCAGCTTCATTGATTTCTTCCCCTTTAAGGGGTATTTTGACCTCAGTTTTCATTCCAAGGCTGATGCAAATGCAGCATCTAAGCTGCAATTCATTTATAAAAAAATCCCCCTCCTAACCATTCAAACCTGACTCCCAGATGAGGCCACTTTGGTGGTCCAGTTTGCCAGTTTGCCTTCCTTCCTTTCCCCTGAACGCCTCTGCCATGAGCTCATGAAGGGTTTGGCTATTTACAGTGCAGACCCCATGTTGTAATTTGTGGTTCTGAATGGAGTGGGTCATTTGGCAGAGCTGCATGCTTTTGCAACAATCCACCCATTTCACTGCTACACTCATCTTGTGATTCCACCTCACACGGTGATCAGATCTACCCCAGATCACCCATTCTGGGCATGCGTCAAGAATGGCTGTGCTATTTGCCCCTTGTGCTTTGAGCTTGATCACTCAAAGCACAAGTGCCCTACAGCTTCCACCTCCACCACTTCCGCTGCTCCTCCCTCCAGTGTCAGGTCAGCGGCCAGTTCATCTCAATTTTTTAAATGGGGCTCAAACCTCCCACCCCCAATCTCAGCAAATTCTAGTGCCCCTTCTAAGACGGTGTAATTTTCCAAGTATCGCTCACTTGTTTATTTTTATCATTCACATCTATTTGGGTCAAAGTTCAGATGATTGATCCTCAATAGTGCCTTTAGTTTATGGTATTTGGACCAAACAAAAACTCACTAGGCTGACTATATTCGCCTTGACTCTTCAAGCTGATTTTGGGCATAATTTTCCCTTCATGTTTGGGAAGTTCTTCTGAGGCAGGTAGATATACAAGCTGTGGATTAGGCATATCCAGCTTGTCAACACATTCTCCAAAGAAAGGATTCAATGAGAAAACCAGGAAAGAGATGAAATAAATATAACTTTTATTATAAGCTATTTATTAGATAATGATCATTAGGCCAGGCGCTAGTATTTATACCCCTAAGAAATCTCCTGGCCACATTCCAGCACAAAATTTCAACAGATATTTTACCACCTCAGTTTGGCCCTTGAACTGATATAACTAAAACCTTTCCTTAGGTTTATCAGTGGCAAAATACTCTCAAAACTTGTAGGATTTCAGGTACAAAAATTACGATATAAGTATGCAAAATTGTCCTAGGATCTTCTGTATTTCAGTTTCGTCATACTACCGATGAAATACACCTTCTGTGAAATTTTGGCATCAATTGAAGTAAATGACACTCCCCTAATCAGGACGTCGGCAGGCATCTCCCTCTATAGCACTAGGCACTCCCTTTTGGGCAGTCCATGTAAGTGCTATTGTGCCAATTACGCGGATCAACATTCAAATTTTGCTTTAGGGTGGAAAATTAATTACGTTTTTTATTCATCTGATGGTCCATGGGATTTTCAGAGGTTAATTTTGGGTCAGTCCTGAACGATTTTGTATAAAAGTAAGTTGATTATGTTCTGATATTTGTGACCAATTGTCTAGATTTGATGCATAGGAAATTGGCCATAATATGCGAGCATATTCAGGCCAAGCACTCTGATAAAATACTTGATTAAATTGTCATTTGGATTTACAGCCCAGATTGTATGATTGCAATAGGCTTTGAGGTGAGAATCAAGGTATTAGCTCAAGCATGAGGAGATTATATGGACCAATCTGATGGTAGTTGAAGGGTTTATTTTTTTCATGGCTAAATGACATGATAGTGGGCACTAACCCCAAGGATAAGGCTGGGTGACAGGAGACCCAGAAAGTGAAGCTTAAGGCCCTCCATGACCTTAAGCACACATTAGACCAACGCTGGGTACAAGCCAAATATGCTCAGTTTGGCACTAGTGAGGTGCATAACGCCCAGCCCCTTGGGTCAGCTCAGGCCTTAAAATGGATGAGATATTCAATCAACGATGACAGTTCAATTTGGTTGATTAAGGAATGGGGGTTCAAAACCCGTCCCATATACAAAATTATGCATTTGGGTAGAATACAACTTCAATTGATTACTCAAGTGAAGTCAGTTTTGGTGTATTCTACTAATTCAGATGGGAGCATTTGCCTATTGGTGAATTGGCGCTTGGGACCGCTTTGACAGACCCCAAATTACCCTGACGTTGTTTAAATTTAGTTTCCATGACCAACATTCCTTTTTGGTCAACTTTCCACAATAAACTTTCCCTGTTTTCTCATTTTCTATTATGTTATTTTGGGTAATCCTGTGCATGGACCCCTTCAAGGAGGTCTTGCGCTACATTAACCATTCCATTACAAATATAATTAAGACATCCACTAGTGCACTGTTAGTTCGCCCAAGTTCCCTCCAACCTGGAACGCTTACCCCTTCTCCCTATGTGCGCCACATTGTTTTTGGTTGGTTCTTTACCCTAATGATTGTACTCCTCTGCTTATGCTATTATTGCTCCAGCACCCTCTTCTGGGCTCAGATAACATTTATTCGGATGACTAGTTCCCTAGTGTTGCCCTGTGCACTGTGCACTATCACGCTGGGAACAGGAGAGTTATAGACACTCTCCTTACAATTTTTAGGTCAACCACCAGAATCTGACATTTCCCCCACTTGACTCAAACATAAGCCCTAGGATTCCTGATTAGCCTATGTTGAGCTGTTATCATTGGCCCAAACGCCTGATGAGCATAGAGTTGGGTTTTCTAATTGATAACTTCATCCCAAATGCCCAATGAGTCTGAAGTATGACGGCCCAAAGGCCTGTCAAGTCTGAAGTTGGATCCTCTCCCCAACCTCAAGTGTGAACTAAAATATTAACTAGAATAAAACTATTATATAAATATTTTTTGTTTTTTTTGGTTTTGGTTTTGGTTTTGTGTTTATGTGTTTTTTGACTTTTTCTTTTCTTAATCGGCCTGCTTATTAAACCTTCTTAGGAATTTTGCATGAACTTGGTTGTATATATGGCCAGTCCTAATATCCTTAATGGTATATATGAACTTAGACGTTTTCTCAATCACTTTGAATAGACCAACCCAGATGCGATCTAACTTTTGCAATCAGCCCAATCTTTGGGTGTTGCAAAATAAAACTTCGTCATTAACTTTGAATTCAGCCAGTGTGTAGCAATTCTCTAAGTCCTTTTGATGTTGGGTCTTTTTCTCGGCAAAACTGTTGTCAAAGGCTTGAGCTTGTAGTTTGATTAAAGCATCTGCAAGCTTCTCAATGTACTGAGGATAAGTGTTTATGCCAGGATCCTCTAGGGCTGAATATAACAGCATTGGTAGGGCTGGGTGTCTACCATATAATGTTTGAAATGAAGACATTTTGGTTGATGAATGGTAGGAGATATTGTAGGCGAAGAATGCCAAACTTAGATATGTACTACATTTGGATGGTTTGGCCGAGGTTAATTTCTGGATAATGTTAACCAAAGTCCCATTTGCACGCTCAACAGTCCCATTAGTTTTGGGGTGATAGGGAGCAGAAAGCACACCTCATACTCCCATTAGTTGGTTGAGCTTGGCAAGGACATTGGCAGTAAAGTTGGTTCCTTTATTGGTCAGAATAACCTGGGGGCATCTATGTTTGTGGAGATGTTTTCAAGTATGAACTTGGCGGTTGTTGCTGCTCCAGCTTCCCGAATGGCCTTAGCCTTGACCCATTTGGTCAAGTGGTCAATGTCTACAATTATGTACTTGGCCTTCTTATTGCTTGTTGGAAGTGGGCCACCAACGTCAATAGATACATTGTGCCAGGCAAAGTTGGGCTGAACAAGCTGGTATGATGTGCATTTTGAAATGGTTTTTTGCCTTGGCACTCTGAACAGCATTATAGTGTTTCTTGGATGTTGAAATGCATTGACTTCCAGTATTAGAATTGCTTCAGATGATTTTTTGTTTTCTTGAATCCGCCATGCCCTATGGCCTTATGCGCTTCCATTATTAGGTCTGTTCAGGCCAATGATCTTGGGAAAATATACTTTTTGTTCTCAATGATCTTGTAAAGTGCCCCGTTTCTGATGGTTGAATTTTTTGTAGTTCGAATAATATTTTTTGGACGGATTCAGGCTCATCTTGATATTCTCCACTAATTATTTTCATAAACAACTCATCAGCAGCCCAACTAAGTGTTGTGATGGTGGGTAGTCAGGATAGACAGTCAGCGTTTTGGTGTTTTTCCCCAGCTTGATGCTTGATGGTGTAATCATAATTTTGAAGCTTTAATGCCCAGTGGGCTAATCAGCCCTCAGGTTCTCTTAGGTTGTTTAGCTATCTTAGGTAAGCATGGTTGGTAACAACTTTGAAATGAGTGCTATGAAGGTAGACCAGAATTGCTTGCAAGCATATATGACAGCTAAGCATTCTTGTTCCATCACTGTATATTTACTTTTGTAAACGTTTAAGGTCTGACTAGCAAAGGCAACTGAGTGTTCTTCACCGTCTTCTCCAACTTGGGATAACATGGCCCCCACTGCTGTTCATGATGCATCAGTTTAAATGACAAATTTGCATTCAAAGTCCAGGTATCAAAGAACAGGCACACTTAATAGGGCCGATCAGAGTTGGTGAAATGCTTCTTGGCAAGCTGGAGTCCAGTCAAATGGGACCTTATCTTTAAGCAGATATAAAAGCGGCTCTCCAAGTTGTGCAAGTTGGTGATAAATCAGCAATAGTACCCAATCATGCCTAGAAATACTTAAATATCACAGTTAGATTTGGGCCATTTCATTTTGGAGATGGCATCCAGCTTATAGGGTTGGGACTGAAGACCCACTTTATTGATCACAAATCTGAGGTATTCCAGTTGGTCTTTGGAAAACTGACAAATTCTTGGCTTGATTTTCAAGTTTGCAGCAGCTAGCCTTTTAAAACTTCCTCTAAGTGTTCCAGGTGGTCGTCAAAAGTGCGGCTGAAAACATTGATATCATAAATGTACACTAGTACACATTACAGTTTCAATCTCCCAGGATTATGTCCATTGCTCGTTGGAATGTAGCTGGGGCATTGCAGAGCCCTTGAGGCATTTTTGTCAGCTGGAATAGGCACTCTTGAGTTATGATTGCACATTTCTCACGCTCCTCTTTGGGAAGATCTATTTGCCAATATCTGCTGATAAGGTCCATTGCTAAGAAGAACTTTGCGCCCCCTAGCCTATCCAAGGCATTGTCAATTCATGACAGTGGGTACAATTCCTTCTTTGTGATGCTGTTTAACTTCTGATAATCAATGACTACTTGGTTGCTTCCATCCTTTTTCTTTACTATTAAAATTGGTGCTGCCCATGGATTTTTTAAAGGGACTAGCATGCCACAATCAAGGAGTTCCTTAAACTCCTTAGATACTGCTTCTTCTGATGATTTTTAGTGTCTAATTGGGTGTAATTGAATAGTTTATGATCTCCAGTATTGATTTTGTAGGTGACACCATTAGGGCATCCCAAGTCAAAATCATCTTGTACAATATTTCCTAGTATTTAGAGAATAACTCCTGAGCTTGGCTTTTCTCAGAGTTGGTCAGGTTGCTTAAATCTTCCATAGGGACAACATTATTTATGCTGAGTTGGTTCTTATTGGGGAGCCCTAAATCAACAAAAGTTTCAAACTCATGAAATGTTGTGAATTTCCGTGGTAGGGAACAGATGCAGAAAAGTGATTGTTTGATGTCGCCTAATGGAGATGGGCCGATTTTGCAGGTTTGCACATAAAATATGTATTTCTCCGTGGCCCAGAATGATAATACCAGGGGCAATATTTGGTTTAAATCGAGATTTAGACCATGGTTGATATACTTCATCATAAAGTCTTTCTGGGATATTAATTGTTAATCCCATCAGGATGATTACTTGTTCTCCAGATGGTATAGTGATGGTCTGATTTGATCAAAGTGGAATGTCATTTGACTAATCAATCTGTGTGGGTAGTGGTTTTATCTTTGACTGATCTTTTGAATACTCAATTGGGATGACTCCATCTTTGTAGGCCAGATTTATGAATAGGATGGGTTTCTTTTTCTCAACTGCCTTATCACGGTTATAGTAAAGTGGAAAAGCCTGGCCAAGAATGGTGAGAGTATCGTCCTTATGATTGGTAACAACTCTGTATCTTATTAGGAAATTAGTACCTATTAGGATATCATAGTTTGTATTTGGAAACACTATGAAAGGTGCTGTTACTACACTGGATCCAAATCTGAGTGAAAGGTACTGTATGCGCCCAGCAATTTGGTTGTATGCGCTCCAGCTGTTCCATATTCCTGACAGTGGGCAACATCTGGTGCAATTTTCAGTTTTTTAACCAACTTTGTGCTGATTATATTGATAGGAGCACCACTATCAATGATGGCCCAAAATTGCATCTTATTCACTGCTATATCCACATAAGTACATCCAGAGTACTTTTCAGATGTATTTATTGTATGAATGCTGTGATTGCTGCCCGATTCCAGGTGTGATTTCAGGCTTGAGCATGTATCTGGGAAATTATATGCTAAGGTATTCATGATAATGGCTTTTTGAACGTTGTTAAGCTCAGGTAGGTTGGTTGAACATCTGGGTTGGAGGTCTAAAACCTGATCAATGATCTGCTTTGCGTAGGATTTGATACTTTAGCTCGGGCTTCTTTGGTAATTATCAAGGGTTTAATTGCTTTTGCTGTGGCCTGAGTAGTGACCATCATGACATTATTAGCCCCAATATGGTTGAGGTTATTTTCAGCAACATCTTCAGCCCTAAAGAGCTCATCAGGGTCAGGTGGAATGGTTTGAAAATTGGTGGAGGTAAAGCATTCCGTTTCTACTCCACCTGCTCTTTTCCCACCTCACTGTCACTGTTAATCTCTAGAGCAAAGTTGACCCCAAGCTTTTGTTGGACCGTCTGTAGCATTGTCTAGCAAAATACCCTTTTTGACGACAACTGAGGCAAGTAATTAGCCCTGTTTGCTGTTTTTTCTCGAATTTTTGGTTTGTATTTTGAAAAATTTTTCCCCTGATTGGACATCATGTTGCTTTTTGGGCCCGAAAATCAGGATTTTTGCTGATCTTTGGCCCGTTAGGTGTGTTGAAATTATGGGAACAGCTTCTCAAGTAATTAGTGAGCTCTTGGATTTCCAAGCTTCCATTGAATGCAGGCAACATGACATTGTGAAGTTCATGGAAGGGCATAATCACATGCTCCAATGCAATCTTGGTGTCAAACTTATCTATTGCATTGTACCCACGCAAAATTTGTGCCTCATGGAATTATCTATCCTCAAAATCCTTGATAGTCTCATTCCATTTGAATTCAATATTAAGAAACTCTCTTTTTCGTGTTTCTAATTTCTCAGGCCCTCCAAACTGTTTTGTTATTGCAATTTTAACATCCATATAGGACCAATTGTCGCCCAAATAGGGAATAATGAGGTCACAGCTATGGGCATCGAGTGAGTTAATCAGTGCTAATCCTTTTTGCATTGTCTGATGCTCCTCTCATTAATTTTTCAAATAACTTGAGGAAAGAGTAAACGTTTCCATCCTTATCAAACTTTGGTAAATTCAGTATTTTGAAGTCATCTCACCCTGTTTCAGCCACAAGGGTTGTACTTCTTCTTGGATGGCATGGTGTATCATCGCTCATAATCAGCCCTCTTTCCTGTTGGGAAGTATCTGGAGTCAGGACTGATGCTAGGACTCTAGGAATAGAAAAGCTGTTCAAATAATCAGTTTCTGCATTGGTGTCAACTTTATAATGATTCAATTTCATGATTTAAATTTATTTCGAGGAAGGCTAACCATGGGATGGACGCTTCTGAATTTGACCCAAAAGAAACAAAACTTAGAACAGGGAAGGCACCCCAGAGAAGCGAAGCTATCTCTTGTTGCCAGCGGGAACGTCACTATGGGGAAGGGGAGGGAACGTGTGAGGAGGCCGTAGCCACAATTGAACACGTGTGGAGGAAAGGGTCTGATTTGATGAACCAAACTGGGAACCAGGAGGAGACCAGCTGTCAGTGACGAGGTGGGAGTTATCCAAATATCCACGCCTGAAAGTGGTCCACCAAATGAGACCGGAATCTGTGGACAGCTTCTGGGAGGGTTGGGGTGGAGCCTGTGATGGCATCCAAGACAATCGTGTGGATGGTCCACATGGCGATTGCAACCACCAGAGCATGGAGGGAGGGTGGAAGGGGGGAAGCCATTGATAAAGCAAACATATCTCTTGACAGACTGAAGGGATGTTTTTGATCCTGGCCAAGCAGACGTTGAACTTCGCGCCATATCACTCTAGAGGTAGGACACTTCTCCATGCGGTGGAACAGCGTTCCATACTGGCCACACACGACGAAGGATGAGTGTAAAGTGTTAGAGCGCTCAGCCGTATGGTACACCCACCTCAGGCAGCACCACACATGGGAACAGATTTGAGGCTGCAACAGAGGATGGTGTGCATATTTCCAAATAGTCTTCTGAGTCTCAATGGAGTAAGGGATGTCCATCATGTCCAGGTAGTCCACCCTGGATAGGACATGGGGTCATGTGGGGATCACGCCATCTTGGATGGGTAGCCCCTGTACCTCTTGTGTGAACTGAGGAGAGGGGCGGCCTCTCTGGCTGTGTGTCTGCTGATACGAATTCTCCACTCAGCGCTCCGCAGGGAGAGGAGGATTTGTTTGTAGTGGGTTTTAGTCCCGTGAGAACCTGTGGCCGATGGGTGTGAAGCCAGGTATTTCATCAAGGAGTGAGGGTTTGATGGATTGTTAAGGCCCAAGGCGCGGGAGAAGTTGGAGCAGGCTGTGCGGGACCAGTGTTGGGAGGAGAGCGTAGGGGCGGTGATAGCCGCAATCCAGGTGCCCAGGATCTTGGCAGAATGGGCTTTGAATTCAAGCAGGCCCATGCCACCATGATGATGAGGGCCAAACATGACCTCTAGCCATACTGGTGGTGGGTAGCCTGACCAAAGCCATCCTTGCAGAAGGGCATACAAGGATTTGAAAAAGCTTGGGGAGAAGGGGATGGCGTGAGCTCCAAACCAGACTTTGGAGAGGAGCATAGAGTTGGCTAAAACAACCCTGCCAGTAAGGGAGGTAGGGTGGGCTCTGAGGGAGGCGATGCGCTTTATCACGTTGTCTAGAATACGACTTTCCATTACTGCTGATGCGTACCCGCCTGCCTCCACCCACACACCCAGATGGCGGAATGGCCCTATGGTAGGGCGTGGCACAAAGGGGAGCACTAGTGGGGCGGTGTGGAGTGAGCTGGGAGGGCGAGCATGTGTGCGAGCAGATGGGCCAGGCTGGGCACTGGTTGCTGGAGCCCAGCAGGTTAGATACTGACCAAGGAGAATGATTTCGGTTTTGGAGGCGTTCAGTGCAGCATTACTTACCCGGGAATACTCCTGGATGAGAGCTTCAAATGCACGTGCATCTTTATTATTAGACACCCCAACCACACAGTCATCTGCAAATGCCATCATATTGATTGGGGCTTGGCCTGGTACATGGACCCCAGTGAGTTGGGCATTCACGTTTTGAAAAAGTGGGTCAAGGCTGAAGTTGTATAAGAGTGGGCTAAGGGGGTCCCCTTGTCGTAAGCCCCTTTGAGAGTGGACTACTTCCGTTAGGAAGCCAGGGCCACGCACTGCCATTGTTGCAGATTCCGTGAGCAGCATTTCCCAGTTGATGAAGCGAGGAGGTAGGCGGAATTGATGGAGGCAGGCCCTGAGGTATTCCCAGTTTACTCTATCATAGGCCTTCTGCTGGTCCAAGAATACAAGTGCCTCAGAGGCTGTGGACTGGCATGCGTTAGCCACAGAGTGCACGTTGTCCCAAATCGACCTTCTGGGTATGAAACTGAATTGTTCTGGGGAGATGGTGGCAGATGCTACAATCCCTAAACGGTTAGCCATGATTTTAGTTAAAATTTTTGTATCCGTGTTAGTTAAAGAAATGGGGCGCCAGTTGGCTAAGTCTAGCTTGTCCCCTTTCTTGAAGAGTGTGATGGTGAAGGCCTCTTGTCCTCCTGGTAGGAGGCGCGTTTCCAGAAGGCTCTGGTTAAGTGAGGCAAGCAGCAGTGGGGATATATATTTGAAGTACTTTTTTATAGAATTTAAACAGAATGCCATCTGGGCCTGGCCATTTCCAATTTGGTGCACTGCGGATGGCTGTCCATAGTTCATTTGGAGTAATCAAATTCATTATTTCTGGGTATTGGGAAATTGTGCGGATGTGGGTTCAGTCAAAAAATTCCGCCACTTCAGCCGGCTGAATTGGATCAGATTGGTATAACTTGGAGTAATACTTTTATATTTCAATTGCCACTTTGGCTGGCATATTCACGACGGAATCATCCGATCTTCACACCTGTGTGCAGGCCATGCTCTGGCGTGGTGCAATTTTTTAAAAAGATATGCGGTGCACTTGTCGCCCTCTGTAATGCATTTGGCCCTGTACTGAACACAAAACCAATGTTTGTGTTGCCTTTTGAGCACGTTGAGGTGGGCAGCTGCTTCTGCCCACTTCTGGCCCCATGAAGGGCTGTAGCCTGTAGCTGGGATATTGGACTCCAGGTGTGCCAACTCTGCCATAGCGCGCAAAATGATGGCCAATGTGGCTCGTGAGCACTGGGAGGAGAGGTGGTGAGAGTGGCGGATGGTATACTCTTTGAAGGCTGACCATGTGGAGATAGGGTCCGCGCAAAATGGTGTAACAAACTCTTTTGCCAAAGTTGCTGATTCCACTCAAGTGGAAAATCCTGGCGACGCAAGTTTGGGAGGGCGGAGTTTGCACCAATGTGGGGCCTTAGCCACTGTGACAGGTAGGTGGTAGGTTATTGAGACCAGTTGGTGGTCAGAGAATTCAATTTTTGTTGTTTTGAAGTGGGAAATGTGGGGTTGGAATTTTGCCAGCGTAAGGATAAGGTCAATGCGGGTCATGACTTTAATTGGCCATTGTGGATGTGGGGGCGCATCATGTTTTTGAGCAGCGGGGCTTGCCATGGCAGCGCATCCATTAACCCAAGGGTGGCCTTTAGAACGCGAAGTTCTATGTGACCCTGAGGGGTGTGGGAGGAGGAAGGCCAATGGTCCGTGAGTGTGTTTAGCCAACAGTTCATGTTGCTGACTACAAAAGGGTCTGGGGGTAACAGGAGGGATTTGACCGAGGAGAAAAATTCCTGACACTCTCATGCACATATTGGGGCATAGATGTTGATGATAGCATGTGCCACGTCAGCCCACGAGAAAGTGACAATGAGGACTCAGCCATTGAGGAAGGATTCTGATGATAAAAATTTGAAAAAAATTGTTTTTCTAAACTAGCACCCCACAGTGCTCTGACCAAAAGGATAGGGATGGGAGGAGCATGGTTTTACAAGCATCTTTGGAATCTCGCAGACAGTGGGACTCCTGGATGGCCAGGATATCCACGGGTAAATTTTTTTGTAAAAAACTCAGTTTCCTAGCCTGGGATGGCAAGGCCTTGAGTCTGGCGATATTCAACATCCCTAAAGTGAAGGTTTCCCCCATCGCACCTTAGGCGTGAGGGGGTGGGCACCTGGGCCCACTAGCCTCCTCTAGATCCCCATGAGCCTTCATGGCAGTGCGGGTGTTTGCAGCAACGCTATTGGTAGGTTTGTTAATTTTAGCAGAAAGGTTCACGTTGGCTTTTGCCTTCACTTTTTGTTTCCCTGACATCAAATGAATTTTTTGCGGTGCGGATGAGTTTGGTGCACCAACGATTGGGTCAAAAAAATTTTTCAGGTAGGTTGGACCCCAAGTCAGTTTCAACCAGAGCTTGGTTGCAAAGATCGGGTGAGATCAAGTCACCCATCAGATCCTCAGATTGGGTGGCCCAATTGGCATGGGCTTCCCAATCTGATTGGTTGAGGGATTTCCAAGTTGCTTCCACCGCGAAGGTTTTGATATCCTCCTGGTGTTGGGAGTGTGGGATAGTGGCGGTGACTTTGGCCACTTCCTTGGCCGCGGCCCTGCGGGCCTGCTTGGCCTTCTTCTGCTCTTGTGGGGAAATAGGGTTTACCAGTAGGTAGCAGCCTTGTGCTCCCCATGGGAAAGCCTCTTTGGTGCTTGCAGTTGGTTCATGGTGTGCCTCTCTGCTGGCCATGGCCACCGAGGGGTGCTCTTGGAATGTGATGCCCTCCTTGGTGGGGCATGCATGTGCCTTATGGCTGAATGCTTCACAGTGGGTGCAGATGGGGGACGCGCTGTCCACGGTTACCCAGAAAGGGTGGGTGGTATGCCCTTCAATATTGATATATGTGGAGTGAGGGATCTGGGTTAGGTCTTTCACGATCTCCTCAGTTGGGGTCAGAACTGCGATGGCTTTGCCAGTGCACAGGTGTGGCATCAGCGTAAAGTGTTGCATTTTGAAAGATTATATTTCGCCGTATATGGTGAGACCATCTTTCAGGTGCTGCTCCAAAATGGCACGTTTTACCATAGTAGGCAAAAAGTCAAATGTGAGGAAAATTTGGTTGGATTTTGTCCATTTGGTGTGTTTGGTTATGATGACCTGTTGCCCTTCGGGGAGGTCAATCAATATGCGCACCACAACAGCTTTGTCTGCTGCCTCCTTGTTTTCAAAACTGAGGTCCAGCAACTATGTAACATTGAGTGAGGTGCGACATACACCGCGGTCAGGAAAAAAGTATGCACATCCCCACAAAATTTTTCCCATAGAGCTGTTTGTTAGATGTCTAGAAACACACGGACTCCATATTCCTCCAATGAGAGTGGTTGGGAGTGCGGCGTGTTGATGTACTGGTTGCATCGCACTTGCCATGTGAGGATTTCCAGGGAAATATTGACTTCCAGTTTATTTATTTTTTTCTATTCCGCCAGTTTCTCTGGGGCGTTTTTGAACGTTTGAGGCCGCAGGCCTACCACCTGCTCCTCCTACCTTACTTGCCCAACTGCTCCCTGAAATGGGAGCAGACTAATCTCCTCTGTGAGATTATCAAACTAAAATCAGACTTGAATTGAATAAGTTGCAAAAGTGATTGCAACAAAAGAGAAAAGTTTCCCTGATTCAATTTCATGATATTGCTCCAAACTACTGGATTCCAACGCCTGAATTTGGCCTTAGTTACTTTTCCAGGTTGTTTTTTGGACAAATAAGCGGAGCTTTTTCCTATTTCTTTTTTGTCAAAGTTGGGGGAGCACTGGGAGCCTTCATTTTTGAGGAATTCGAATTCTTTTTTAAGGTTGTCATATTCCTCTTTAAATAAATATTGACTGGTTGTTATGCTTTTTTATATCTTTAACCATACTGTCTCCTCAAGAATTTGCAGTTGATAGATGCATTCTGAGTTCCCAATTTTCTGGAGTAATTTCAGTATTCTGGCCTGCAACCTTGACACCATAGTCCAAAGTTTAGAAAATTCCTCTTTGATATGGGCATCCTCTTCATCCCTATTTGGGACAGCTGGCTTTTCTGAAAGGTCCTCAAAGTTTTTTTGATAGTATCCAGCTCAGCTCAAACATAATTTTCAAAGCCATCAACTTTTTCATTTAACTTAAGGTGATTTCTTTGGCCCAAAGAGGCATGTATGGTAAGTCATTCTGATTGAGACAATAAGTAATCCAAATGGCTTTCCAGTTTTTGACAGCGGTTATTAATAGTTTGTACCCATTCTTGTGATAGCCCATGGTGGGCCAGAACTTCTGCGGATATCTTTGGGACTCCTTTATTCAGAAGCTCCTCGAGGGTGTTTAATATCCCATGAGCTTGATTTACAAGTCCCATATTTTCAACAATTGCCTTTTGGACTTTAGCAAAACTGGAATTTATCTTGTCCAGTAGGGCATAATGAGAAGATTGTTCCTCCCCTTGCACATGGTAAATTTCTGTGATTTCCAGATTTTGTCTAGCAATTAATCGCTGGGTATGCTTAATTGAGTGTTGAACAAAGGTAACCAGAAATTTGTTAGTTGCTTGATGTCTGTGAGGCGTCTGGCAAGGGATACCATGGTTGCATCATGGTACTTTATATATATCTCCATCTTGAGTGCCTGATCCTTTTGGTAGTAGAACAGGCTAAAGGAGGGATCAATTTGTGAAGTACCAATTCTAAAACCCTGATATAGGGTTTCCAGCATAGCTTTTACGCTTGAAGATGTAAGACCAATCAGGCTGGTCGTATCTGCATGAGCTCCCCCACAGTGGTAAGAACCAGAGAGTAGGAGGTACCCGCTTCAGAGCTGTGGCGTCTAGTATAAAATTAATCTGAGATTTTTTATCACTGATTTCCATTTCGTTGTCACTTTTTCATCTGGCCGATTCTGCCAGGAATTGGTTATGGGAATCTATTTTGGAGGATGTAACCAATTTTGAGTGAGCAACAGTTGTGAAATCTGAGGATCACTCGCTTGTTTATTGTTATCCTGCACAACTATTTGGGTCAAAGTTCTGATGGTTGCTACTTGATAGTGCCTGTAGTTTACAGTATTCAGACCGTTCAAAAACACTAGGCTGACTATATTTGCCTCAACTTTTAGCTGATTTTTGGCGTGATTTTACCTTCATGTTTGGGAACTTCTTCCAAGGCAGGTAGATATACAAGCTGTGGATTAGGCATATCCAGCTTGTCAACACTTTCTCCAAAGAAAGGATTCAATGAGAAAACCAGGAAAGAGATGAAATAAATATAACTTTTATTATAAGCTATTTATTAGATAATGGTCATTAGGCCAAGCGCTAGCATTTACACCCCTAAGACATCTCCTGGCCACATTCCAGCACAAAATTTCAACAGATATTTTAACACTTCAGTTTGGCCCTTAAACTGATATGACTAAAACCTTTTCTTAGGTTTCTTAGTGGCAAAATACTCTCAAAATTGGGAGGATTTCAGGTACAAAAATTGTGATAAAAGCATGCAAAATTGTCCTAGGATTGTAAGTCTTGGAGACCAGCCCTTGAAACTGGATAGGATTCAGCACCCCTTCCAGACGATGAGGGGCCACAAGGCTCCCGTGGAACCTCTGTCACAGCTGGGTGACCTTGCCCAGGTGATAGATGAGCGCTCATTGATGGCTTTCCTCCCCTAAAGCCATCCCACTCCCACCCCTTCCCCCCTCTTCAATCCTAGTAAGATTGATAAAAGGGGTCTGCAAGGAGATGGCTCACATCAGGGGGCTTGGAAAGGGCCCTGAGGACCCCCATTACCCAGGCAAGCCATGACCAAAAATTAGGAAAATGGCCATTCCCAATGTTGGAGCCTGGCTGGTAATTTCCAGACTGGGGGAGCCAGTCTGGGCTGGCCTGCTTTGGAAGCCAGATTGGAACCTGGCTTGGATCTCAAAGCTGGTTTCAAATGGCTTGGATAATTGGGACCAGCATTCCAAAATGGATCTAGGAAGTTCAGATCATATGAGCTGCCCAATCGTGGGATCAGCCCAAATCGCAACAAACATGATCCATGGGCTCCTGCCTTCCAAGACAAATATAGACCACCCCAACCATGCGAACAGGATGATTTGAGTCATAAGGACCTAGATCGGCAAAATCAAATAGCTTGGTCCCAAGAAGTTGGGAAAATTTGCAAAAATTTTCCAAGCTTTTGCCTTAATTGGGAGCCACCGTTTAACCCCCTCCCAGCCAGCCAATTGAATCCCGTTCCCATTCCCCAAATGATCAATCCACCAAAACTTTCACATGCCTATCGCCCCATTTAAAAGGCAACTGGCCCCACTGAGGGCAGTTGTCAGTCCATTCTTTTTGCCTTTCATCAAGTAAGTCTAATAATCTGCCTAGTTTTCCGCGGACTCCATCTGCTTTAACACAACTTTGAAACAATTTTGTCAATTAATCTGCTAAAGCACACTGTCATCCAAATCCTTTTCCTGATGTTCGCCAACTGGATTTATCTGGTCACTCAATCCTGCCATGTGGCAGCGGATTGTAGACATGATAATCCATCCTGCCCCAATGGCAAACCCACAGTTCTGTTTATTTCCAAGCGTCTGTTATACAGAGGTCCTTCCATTCATTCAGGCGTCAAGTCTGCTGAAACTGTTCCCCAGTTGGAGCAGCCCCAAGCTGTTCCTGGCCTGCCACACGTGGGTTTGGCTTCCATAGACGCCCCTGCCACTGTGGGTCCAGCTCACCAGTGGGACCTAGAGCATCCCCTCCAGGTGAAACTTGGTCTCAGCCCCTCTCATGGGGTTTACCCTAGTTCTACCCATATTTCCAATAATGTGGCGGCCTCTATGCCACCTCCTGCTGGCGCGCAAGCCTCCCTATTGGAATCTGAAGGCCAGCAACCGCGAACCCTGGAGGAGTCGTCATCCTCCCTGGTTCCTCGCCCTTGGGGGTTACCCCACAAGACTAGTGGTTGCCCCCAACGCAACCATCTGGTTTGCCTTGGGGGCCTTTGGTACATTACTGAAAGTTTGCTTCCCTCACCTTTTCCATAGATACCCACTTTTATTAGTCACCTGGACTGCTATGCCTCTGACATTCTGGGGCCTCCACTAGGTGCTTGCGCACCCTGACTTTGAGCCCAGTCTAGGGCTTCTTAGCCATATCCATGACAAGGATCTTCTGGATTTCTGTTTTGTCATACTGTTGACGAAATACACCTGTGAAATTTTGGCATAAATTCAAGTAAATGTCACACCCCTAATTGGGATGTTGGCAGGCATCTCCCTCGATAGCACTAGGTACTCCCTTTCAGGCAGTCCACACAAGTGCTATCATGCCAATTACGCAGATCAACATATGAATTTTGCCCTAGGGTGGAGAATTTATTTACGTTTTTTGTTCATCTGATGATCCATGGATATTTCAGAGGTTAACTTCAGGTCAGTCCCAAACAATTTTGTGTATAAGTAAGTTGAATGTGTTCCCAATAATCAGGAACAATTGCTGAGATTTGATGCATAGGAAATTGGCCATAGTATGCAAGCGTATTTAAGCCAAGTGTTCTGATAAAATACTTGATCAAACTGTCATTTGGATTTTTGGCCCAAATTATATGATTGCAATAGGCTTTGAGGTGAGAATCAAGGTATTAGATCAAGCATTGG
>JAKSZP010010557.1:0-264143 GCA_022478985.1 Massospora cicadina
TATGCAGAGAAATCATAGGAATCCATCATATGTTCCTCTCCAGCACACTTCTAATTTAATTCAAGCATATACTTCGCAAACACCCCCTTTTATAGCCTTTGGGTGCTCCCCAAGGTGCGACTATTTCCCTAAAATGATTGGCTCAAATTTATCAAATCATTACCTCACAAACTTGTCCTAACCACTCTTGACCCTCTATCAGCTGTTCCATTAAAGAGAGATGAGCTTTAAGAGATATAATAGGTCAAAAATCCAAATTTTTAAATAGGCTTTGAGCTAATAATGAATTTGATGCCTATTGCACTTCAATCTTCAAGTGATTTTTAAATACTATGCAGTGACATTGTAAGAGGATTCACTTCTCTTACCCTCACATCACTTAACAAAAACATATAAATATCACCTTATCACTATTAATAAAAGTTCCCTTTTTTATTGTTAATTGGTCAAAAAACCCATAAATCTTATTTAAATAATTGGTAGAGAATGTACCTTCATAGGGAAAACTCTCTCTTGCTTCAACACTGAAATCTAAGCCAATTTGAATTCAAAAGTACAAAAAATCGCTGCTTGATTGATCCAAACCTATTAGTGTCGATACTTTTGATGCCTTACGCCCCAGCTTGGGGTGGTGATGTACTACCATTTGGCATATTTTGGCTACTGCTGAAGTGCGCTCAGGCTGGCTCTGCTACCCCCTAATGCTACTGGGCATTATGTTCCCCCTCAAGACTTGTCCACCATCTTATGAGTTCCCAGGTGGTATTTTGAAGCCCTTTGGTGCTCCCACAGAGCAATTTTCATTTCAGCCTCCAGGTTGAATATGGGAACCTTTCCCCATATGCAAGCGCAGCCATCATCAAGATGACCATAGCAGTGTTTACACCTGATGGCTTCATCACTATCCACCCCTTTAATGGTATTTCAACCTTTGGTCTCATTCTGAGGTTGATGCAGCCACAACATCTGAGCTGCTGTTGTAATTTAAAAATATTTCTCTTCTGCCATTCTTACCTGGATCCTGGATCAGGCCACTTTGGTGATCCAGTTGCTGGGTTGCCATCCCACCTTTCCCCTGAACGCCTCCACCATGAACTCATGGAGGGTTTGGCCATTTATGGCACAAACTTTGTGCTGTAATTTGTGGTTCCATATGAAGTAATTCATTTGGCAGGGCCGCATGCCTTTGCAATGATCCACCCATTCCATCGTGACACCCATCTCGCAATTCCCCCTCCAAAAGTGATCAGATCAGACCTGAGCACCCATTCTGGTCACACATCAAGAATAGATGCACCGTTTTCCCCTCGTGCTTTGAGACTTTATCAATCAAAATGCAAGTGCCCTACTGCTTCCACTTTACCACTTCTTCTGCTCCCCCCTCCAGCGTCAGCTCTGCAACTGACATGCCTAAATTTTTTGAGTAGGTCTCAATTCTCCCGCCCCAACCTCTGAAAATTCCAGCATGGCTTCCAAAGCTGCAGCCAATCATAAATTTAGAAATTCTAAAATTTTGGTCGAACTACACCAACCAGAGCTGATGGCTGAAACTGTTTCAGTTGAGCTGCTGTGGTTGACAGTTCACAGCTAATCAGGTGCAGCCAACTTGCCAATTCCGGTGGCTGGTCCAACATTAGCAGGAGTAAAATTCTTTCAAGTGTTTCAATTGGATTGGAAAAATGACTGGTCATATTTTTTTAAACCAGATTTTTTATTGAAGGATTTTTTTAAATCCTACTGAATCACGCGCCTGCCATTTTCGTCCTAAAAATGGTTATCCCATCAATAAAAAAAATAAAATTGGCAGTCAAAGCTGCTGCAGCTCAAACCAACACCCTACTCCGCCAGCAAATCCATAAGGCAAAGGAATCCCTGGTTTTTGGGCATTTCTACTCTAATTTTCCTCATGATTTTTAAGAAAACGCAAAATATGAAATTGAGGAACTCGTTTTAGGTGTAAGCCATGCTTACATCAATGCCAAAAAAAATCTTATTTAACCATATTTACTCTGAAACCCGCCAGCACATCAATTTTTTCAATTGTGTGTCTTCTCTCATCACTTTCACTGAGCTTCAACTTGCTCAATATGTTAAGGCAATAACACCGCTGGCCTCATAAAATACGAAAACCCATAACTATACCTCCTTATACCCCATGTCGCTGATGTTCCCACCCCAATGCTGTCCACCAGGGTCTGCCAGCTAAAGCGGGCGCCAGACAAAAATTTTCACAAAGCTTCCTCCCCTTCATATGGATTCCTAGGCTCTTTGTTGAGGTGCCATATTAGGATTTTTTGTTTCTAATAATGCCTTTGTTTGGCACATTTGCAAATAAAGATACATGGAAGCTCCCCCCTTTGGGTTGGCAACCACTAGTGCTAAAAAAGAGTGTAACTTATTGATACCTTTTTTTGCTTTGATCAAATAAATTGAAGCCAAATTATGAGTCTTTAAAAAAATACAAAAAAACCAGCCACATGAATCGAGCATTTAAATCAAATGTTGATGCAATCAACGCTGCTGCCCTGGCTTGGGGTTGTGTGAAACCTTCTGGTGTCCTTCTGCCACCGCCAAAGCATGACCTGGGCTGTCTCTGCAAGCCCTCCCAAAGCCACTGGGCGTTATGTCCCACCTCAGGACTTAGCCCACCATCTCATATGCTCACAGAAGTTGATCAGGAGCACTTTAGTGACCCTTAAAGCAACATGCATTTTGGCCTCCAGGTCAAATATGGGAATTATTTCCCATATGCAAGTGTGGCTATCATTGAGATGGCCTCACCGGTTTTTAAACCCACCAGATATATCAATTTTCGCCCTTTCTAGGGCTATTTTGGCCTTGGTTTTTGATCTGAGAACAATGTGGCAGCCTTAAAGCTCCCAGTTATTTACAAAAATATCACAATTCCAACTATTCACATTCAGCTCCCTATGTTGCCTTTTGGTAATCCAGTTTGCCGGTTTGCCATCATTTCTCTCTCCCAAATACCTTTGCCACAAACTGACGGAGGGTTTGACATTTATAGCTCAGACCCCATCTTTCAGTTTTTGATTCCTAATGGAGCAGGTCAGTTGGCAGGAACTTTTGTTCTGCAATGATCCACCCTTTCCATTGAAACACCTACCTCGCAATCCCCTCAAACTGTGATCAGATCTGCACAGAATCACCCTTTTTGGGTGCATGTCAAAAAATGGATTTAATATGCCCTTTGTGCTTCAAATTGGATCTTTCAAAGTGCATGTGCCCTGTGACTCCCACATCCACCACTTCTGCTACTCCTCCTTCTGGTGTTGTGCTGGCTGCTGCCTCGCCCAAATTTTTTTGTGTGGCGCAATCCTTCCATCCTTAACCTTGGTTAATTCTGGTGCTACTTCCAAAGCAGAAACCAATCAAAATTTAAGTTTTTTAGAAACTTATTGGTATTATGGAATCCTGATTTGATGGCTGAGAAGTTTTGGCTGAGCTGCCATGGTCAATTATTTGCAGCCAATCAGGATATGCCACTGCACCAACTCCAGTGGCTGACTTGGCTTTAGCGGTTTTAATCCATTCAACGCATACAAAAGGATTGATGATACAGACTGGCCATATAATCTTAAGCCCAATTTCGCTTTAAAGGAATTTATCTGTAAAACCTCCCAATTCGCATCCCCACCATTTTAGAGCTAAAAACGGTTTCAATGCATATAAAAATATTAAAAAAATGGAGGTAGAGACAGAAGCTGCTCCTGCCAACACCCTCTCCCGCCATCATCTTCATGGGTCAATGGAACCCCTTGTTGAGTATATTCCCATCCCAGATTCCTTAATGATTTGAGGAGGATGCTAAATATGAGATTGAGGAGCTCACTTTTGGTGCGAGCTGTGCCTGCATTGATGCAGTAAAACTCTCTTTTTGAACCCAATTATCACCAAACCTGCCAGCGCATCAATTATTTCACTTGGATGCCTGCTCTCCTCACTTTTTCTAAGCATCAACTTGCTCTATATGGGGGACTGTGGTATACTTACCATCGTTTATGGATTAAATTGTATTATCATGTATGGTTAACCAAATGTTTTAAACTTGCTCAATACGTTGAGGCGATGGACACTACTGGCAACATCAATGAATAAAGCCCCCAATTATGACTCCATATGAAAAATGTTGCTGATGCCCAACTCCTATAATATCTGGCATGGTCTGTCAACTAAAGTGGCGCCAGAATATTTCCAAAGCTTCCTCACCTTCTAATATGGCTTCCTAGGCTGATAACTAAGGGGCTATAATAGGAATTTTTATTTTATAGTAACCTTTTATTTAGCTCATTTATAATTAAGAGAGCATTGCGTCTCTCCCTTTTGGGCTGGGCAACATTAGTGCTAAAAATAGAGTGTAACTTCTCCTGTGAATAATTGTTTTAATTAAAGTATCAATTACATCAGCGAGCAGTAAAAACCCTTAAACCCAATATTCATCTATCACTTTTAGTGCTCAAAACGTGGAGTGGAATGCCCCTGAAACAGCTACCAAACCCCAAAGGAAATTGATCCCAATGACATGGGGGTAGTCTGATGTGTAATCCTCATTTACTCAACACTCTGGTGTATCCTTTCCATCCTTACTATTCTCAACCAGCTCATCATCGGCTAAATAATTCTCATCATTTAAATTCCAGCCTGGACCTTTGGGTGGGATGCATAGATGAGGGCCATTTTCAAATGGTTGTTTCTTGTGTGGGAAAAGAGGTCATTATGTGGCTAGTCGTCTTGGTAAATTGAATGTCCATGCGATACCAGCAACCATAATTAAATAGGGAAAAGGTTGAGTGGAGCAGAGGCAGGATGATCTACTTCCGCTAATACAAATGTATTTGTCCTGGAAGATTCCTAAGTGTTGCTCTATGTTGGTCCCGTTATTAATCATGACGATTTATTATATCAACAAATCCCATATGACATTTTGGCCTCTAAATGATGGAGAATCCCCAATAACTCAGACTTGGAGCTCTGCCAAGATGTGCAAAAACTGTACGCCTGGAAAATAATTTGAGCAGAATGGTAAAATCGAAGTTGGACACTCAACCAACGTCATAACTTTAGAAGGGGTGAACTTGGCAATCCTAGTAGAGAAAAAATCATAGGAGAATCACATGTCACCACTGGTATTATCACTTTTCTTGATAACCAAAAGCCATTGGATGTTCATGTAATAAACACCAATGTTTCTTCTTATTCAGAGTGCAAATACTGAGATATACTAGTTAAAAATATAAAAAACCTGAGTAATTATAGATACTGGCGCTCTCATCAATATTAAATGCACCAAGCTTGTGGCTAAGCTATAGCTGAAGCCAGATGTGGAACATCGAGTAGTGTATGGGACATAGTGCAAAAAATACTGTGTTGGAGGGCTCTTACAGCGCGTTGCCTCAAAGGTTTGGGTATGATGGGCCTTTACTATGGCGGTGGTTCTACCTAACAATCAATATGACATGTTGATTGAACCACGTTCATGCGGCAATTTAGGGCAGTGATTGATAATAGTGAAGGAAATTTAATATTATGGTAAAATGATTTCCTAATTAATTTACCTTCAGGTGAGTCCCAAAGGACCCAATCCGCTCCAGTCAGATCAATATAGCATACAGTGATGGGTTAATTCCTGTACAATATTGGCATATAAAGTGTGGACCATATCCTTCCTAGCCAGATTTATTAGTAAAATGGTATTTCACTATGGGCAGCAAGCACTTTATCAAGAATTAACTAGTTAATTTCCTCCCAATAGTATCAGAATTAGGGGTGTTAGTTAGTTGGTTGTGATTGATGTCTAATCACCTAGTTTGTTATTATTTAATATTATAATAATTAATAATGGATTTAGGTTCAGTTGAATCTGCATTTGCCACTGATTGACCATTTGTGGGTCATTGTGGAATTTCTATAGCGTAAAACCAAAGTATTGATACCAATCATCTATATATATGGTTCTAATGACTACTTTGGAGCACTGGTAACTCATGCCAAGGATGCTCAAAGTTTATTTTTATTAAAGATTATATACAATTGACTGACAACTCATTCCAATGATGTACTAAAATTATTTAAAGTTCAGTGAATAGACAAGCGGATTTAGAGGATATTGCTACCTTGAATAATGATAATTTATTACAGTTTTGGCATGGATGACCAAAGGGTTTCATAGTTGCATTAGCCTATAGTATAAATAAATTATTATTCCCTCCAATTAAGTTTCTCTTTCTCACTCATATATTATATTTTGTTAGTAATTTATCAGCCAGATTAGAATAAAAAGGGAATGGAGATCCCTGAAGTTGGCGCAAGAGGATGCGCCTAAGATGCTGACACCTCCAGATTAAATACCTCATCGCTATGAGGAACTGGTGAAATCTAGCCAATTGGCCACCAATGACAATGTTTTGATTGGCTTTCACCCTTGCAGGGTGCAACGTGGGAGTGCCTTGGCCACCCAGATTAGGGAAGGACTTGCTGGGGCATGCCCAGATGGGTTGGAAAAGGGTCAGGATGGTGGGGCAGCATGGGGGTGCCTTAACCGACCAGGAAAGGGGCAGAACACGCTAATGCTCACCAAGACCCTGGGGCTAAGGCGAAGTCTTTGATCTGCTGTGTTGGTGGGTTGGACTTGGACTCATAGAGGGTTGTTACACCTATGAAGGCGAAACAGCAAAGGGTCAACCAGTCTTCATATTGGTTGGCCTGGCACACTAGTGGAGCCCACCGCTTGGAAAAAGATTTTCTGACATTGGTTCTAACTACAGAGGGCTACACTAGTAGGCTTGCTCAAGTAGTTGGAGGACATGTTATGAGGTGACAAGATCCACTAGTTTCAGACTGGTGCTCCTTTAAAAGGCACTGGGTTTGATTAGCTCAAAAGGAGGCTTACGCTGGAGTAGTATTTCTAGTTGGGGGAATGTCAATATATTTCTAGATGAATTCATCTCATAACATAAGTATTAGGGGTGTCAGTTTGTTGAGCGTGATTGCCAACTAATCGCCTAATTTAATATTATCAATGTTATAAGATGATAAAAGCGATTTATGTTTGGTGGAATCTGCCTTTGCCACTGATTGACCATTTGTGGATGTTGTGGATTTTCTGGTAGAAGATGGAGTATGATTACCTATTGGTTGATTATGGTTTGACTGACTAATTTGGAGCACTAGTGACTCAAACCAAGAACGCTTATTGTTTTATGTATATTAAAAGATTATATTAACGACCTGCAACTTGTGCCAAGGATGGATCAAAATTTTCTAAAATTTGGTGAATAGACAAGCGGATTGGGAGGGAAAGCTACCATGAATAATGACAATTTACTTGACTTCCGGCTTGGATGGCTGAGTAGTTTCATAGTTTCATTAGCCTATAGAATAAATAAGTTGTTATTACCTCCAAATATGGATCTCTCTCTCATATGTATTTCTAATTGTTAGTAGTTCATTAGCTAGATTAAGATAAAATGGGACTAGAGATCCCTGAAGTTGGCGTGAGGTGATGCGCCTAGTGTGGCCACCCAGCCAGATCCAATACCTCCTCCTTATGAGGAATCGTCAAGAACATGCCAAATGTCCACCAACAACGATGTGCTGACTGGTCATCAGCCCTGAAGGATGAAGCGTGGGACTGTCTTGGCCGCCCAGGATAGTAGCAGGAAGCTTTGGGGCAAACCACAGACCCTGAGGCTAAGGTGAAGTCATTGGTCTGCTGTGTTGGAGGGTAATTGCGGAATCATAAGGGGTTGGTATGCCTATGAAGGCAAAACAGCAAAGGGCCAACCTGTCTTCATACTGGTTGGCCTAGCACATTTGCGGTGACAATGCTCAGAAAATCCATATTTTGACATCCTTTAAGCATACTTTTTGGGCATCAGATCAGTATAGGGACAGAGCTCAAGATAGATGTCCCTTAAGTGCTATATAGGGAACTGTGGGGCCCTACCATTGATCGTGGCTTGAACCCCATATGGCTCCAGAGCTGCTGTTACCAGAACATGTGAATGTGAAGATATTGCTCGCAAACCACACATAAGGAGTTTTTTGACGATTCAAAATCACCAAGTGGTGGCTTATTTACATTATATTCCTTTTGATGAAGTCCGCTGTATTCATTATTTTGTGACTTTTGAGGATCAAAGGCCTACAGGTAAAAACATCTTTTGGAATAATGGCAGTTGTTTCGCAGGAAGCTCAAACTGGGTTGTTGTACATACAAAAAGATAGTGCAATGGCCCTTTTAAAAGAATTGGGATATACTTGCATCTGATGACCATAATATGGGATGCGCACATGGTGTAGTGCACCAGGTAGACATTGAATACCACCCTCCATTTGGTCACAGACCATCCGATGCTCCAAGGCTGCGGAGGAAGTATTTTCTGATGAGGTAGACAAATTTATTGAGATGGGATGTTAGAGCCGTTCAAGTGTCCGTGGACATTGTTGGTGCTAATCATTAAGAAAAAAGATGGCATAAACTGAGTGGTCATTGATTACCAGAAGCTTAATAGTGTCACAAAGAAGGACTCCAACTCTCTCTCATAGATTGACGATGCTTTATATTGGCTGGGAGTGGCTAACTTCTTCTCTGCTATGGACTTGATATTAGGGTACTGGCAGGTTGCATTTTCAGTTGTGGAAGGTGAGAAATTCGCTTTAATCACCCTGAAAGGGTTGTTCTACACTATACGTATGCCTCAGGGTTTGAGCAACGTCCCAGCTACAATTCAGAGTGCTATGGATATGAAATTGTGTGGCCTAAATTTGTCCTGCGTTTTAGTCTACCTTGTCAATATCAACATGTTTTCACAGACATTTACAGAGAATCTTGACCACTTAAAACAAGAGTTCCGCCGACTTGATGGCATCAATATCAAGATCTAACCTCAAAAGTGTCATTTTTTAAGGAGAAATTAGTATATCTTATGTTTGTGGTAGACTCAAAAGGGCTTTTTCTTCAACTGGCAAAAGTAGAAGCTAAACTCCAGATGACTTAGCTAGTCATAATAGGGCTATCCAGGTGTTTTTGGTGTGTGGGATCTGCCGATGGATGCCACAAAAATTTCTCAAAATATATAAAACTTAAATTTAAAATAAAAAATAAAAGCAATAATAAACGCTTATTTTCTAAAGTTTTTTACTAATATTTGTGCGGAGCAAGCCAGAAAAAGATCCCCTTTTCTTACTAGTATTTCATAGTTAAACTAGTTCTAATATCGGGGCCATGGGAATTTTGGGCTATAGTATCATAAAGCTTAGTAATCTGGATTGGGAATTTTAGGCTTTGGCCTATCAGAACGAGAGAAAGTATCTGGGGCAGAACATACCCATGTGGTAATGATTTGACAAATTGCACCCAATCACCGGTGGGTAAAATCTTCACCCCTTGGGGGACCTCTGCCACGCCTAGAAAAGGAGGGGTCCCCGCTTAGGAATTGGAATGGAATGGAATGAGACGCAACTGAGGGGGAACCATGTGGTGGAAGCCCCAAATTTGGATGAGGAGTTGGTGCAATCCAACTATCAGTTTTTACCTTAATGAGCTGATTTTGATTATAAAACATGTTTTCCCGATGGGTAGGGTTCCACTGAGAATCTTCCAGGGTCTTTTGGCTAATGATACTCATATCCTCATTAACCATAGTTTTGTTAGAAGGTTGGACATGTAATTGGCCAATCATAGTAGTAGATTTGGGGGCATTTATACCTCCAACATTCTTTTTTCAAAAGTTGAGAAGGAGAATGTTTGACATGGTGGTGGCCAGTTAATACCTGGGATTCAAGCATAACTTCAGCTTTTTTAGGGTTACGCTATTTAAGTTATTGGAGAAAAACACCTTTAATTGGACTGACTGTTGTCAAAACGCTTTTGTTGTCTTACAAACTGAGTTGACTAGCGCGCCTATTTTGTAATACCCTAATTTTATTAAAGGATTTATGGTGCAAACGGACACTTCTCTTTCCACTGTAGGGGATATATTTTCCCAAAAGATGACTATGGGGTGGAGCGTCCTATGGTTAACATCTTTAAAGCCTAACAGGCCCTGAATGGAATTAAACTGTGACTGAGCTGACGTGCTTAGCGGTAATATATGCATATAAGCACTTCCAGGTCTACCTCCACGGGAAAATTTCAAAATGGTAATGGATTATGCATTTTTTGTGGTGACTGCAGATTCCGCAGGAACCTAAAGGGCGGCTTGTGCTATGGGCCCTGAAGCTCCAAGCATATGATCATAAGATCGTACACCAGTCAGGGGTAAAACACCAGAATGTGGACTGTATCTCACAATTTTCAATGGTCGCCATCACAGCGTATACTGCGGACATTATGATAAGATGATAATGGGCCAATACCACATTGAGCCGCCACAAGTAATCAGAGTGCTAGATGGGCTTTGCCATGACACCTTCTTGGGCGATGGGAACTATATAAGCTTCTTGGAGAATCAATACTGAGCTTCTTGAAATCCTCCGCCAGGCCAGCGATTATCCTGGAAGCACTTAGAGCTTTAGATCATGAAGGGTTGTGGAAGTCAATTGGAGTTTTTTTTTGACCACATTACTATTGAGACAGTATGCACTATGATGTGATTGAGGCAGTTGCTTATTGTAACCAGTATCAAGTGGAGAAACCTTTCCACAAGAAAACTACAAATCTCAGGTATAGCCTCATTTCACGTGGCACACAGTTTCCCTTGATGTGGTGGTCCTTTTGCCTATGGGTGTGAATTGCACAAGTATATAATTGTAGCCATAGATCACTTGACCAGGCGAGTGGAATCAAGCTCGATCAGAGACTTGGATCTGTAACAATTGCTAGGTACATTATGGAGTGCGTATTACAGTGGCATGGCTTTATGCAGTTTATTCTCATGGACAATATAAAAATTTCACATTTTATGTTCTTCCTAAGTTGAACGAGTTTTTGGCCATCCTTGGGGTCTTAACTACCCCATATCACCCTCAATCCAATAAGAAGGTCAAATGGGCCAACGCCGCCTTGGTGAACATTCTCTGTAAGCTTGTAATTGATCAGATCACTAAATGGAGTACCCTTCTATCTACTGCAGACTTTGCGTACAATATTAGCTATCATTCATCAATGAGGAAAAGTGATTTCCAAATACTTTATGGTTGACATCTAGCTTTTCCAGTATTACTTTATTACTGTGTGGAGGATACCGGCGGAATAGAGCCCCATAACTATTAACAAACTTAATGGACATGCTGATTAAACTTCAGACTGAAGCATATTCCACTTGTTAAGCTAGAAGATTTGGGATCAGGCGGCTGACCAATGTAAGTGCAGCAACATCCCACAATTTGTGGTAGATCTTGTCCTGTTCCTTGACCAAAATGGGTTTGTAAGAAGGAACCGGCTAGCAGGTATATGGATTGGACCATTTGAGATAATTAAAAAAACTGACGTTAATGCCTATAAGTTAAAGAAACCTGCGGGTGGTCAGATTATCAACTGAGTACATTCCAATTTTCTCGATCATACAAGCAATAGAAGCATATAATTTAGTCAAGGAGGGTAATGTCAAGAAATTAATATGACTGGAATAAGTTAAATATCCTCTGGATCATAATATCAAGACAAGTAAATCAATCAAGGTAATAATAGTTTGGCAAATTGAGGAGATTGTAATGAACCTCGATGATAGAACAAAACCCCTACAATTGCAGCAAAAAATATACAAAGGGAAAGAAAAGAAACCTGATGAGGTTACCAGGGACTAAATGTTGAGCTTGGGAACAAGAAATGGGATGTTTTTAAAGAGTAAGAGAGTAGGGAAGGGTTAATGAATAAAGCATTAAGTTGATATTACTTGAAAGTGGTATTGTTGATAATAGCTCATTATTTATATCCTTTATTTTTATTATTTATTTAGAACAGCGATTATCATTTTTGTTTGTCCGTTCTCAGTGGTTTGTAACCTGTGCAACCAGTTCAGCGGAATCACCCAGAACAGCCAAAGGTTAACATCTCAAATCTTAACGTCCAATGGTTCCCCTTTAATTTTTCCATACTATTAGCATCAATGTGGCGGGCCCTCCCCCTCAAGACTAATGGAAATCAGTACCTCCTCATAGCAGTTGATCGTTTAATTAAAGTGGATATAGCTGTATCACTACCCTTTGCTTTGGCAAAAGCTACAGCCACACTTTTATATATTCAGATTATTACCCAGCATAGGTGCCCAAAAAATTCTTTTCTATAACAGGCAAAAGTTTAGATCATTGTTGGTTGCATAAAAGTAAAATTGATGGAAACCACACAGATATTCCCTATTTCCTACCATACTGCAACCTATGTAATGTTAGAGCGGGAAAATATTACTCTTACTCCTACCCTCCAGAAAATGGCTATGACTAAATCCCTTCAGTGGCCCTAATATTTATCTAATTCAGTTCAAGCCTATAGAATCAGCTAAGATTTAAATAATTAAATTGTCTCCTGTCAAGCGTTGTATAAAAACCAGCTGCCATCTAAAGTGCAGGCTGTGCTAAACCAGCTTCCCCCAAAGTCCCTGAAATCATTATGTGAAGCAATGCAATGAATTTATCCAACATCAGTCCCTGGCTTCCAAGGACCTATCTGCTACAATTAGTAGAGGAACTACTCAATTTTATGATAAGCATGACCCTTGCACACCTTACAGCTGGGTGACCTAGTCCTTTTCTACATTTATTAGCCTGGAGGTCTTGAAAACAAATTTTGCCCTTTGGTCAGGGCCGTAAAAAGTCATTTATAAGCGTTTCATTAAACACTAAATTGTAGAGGATATTCAGTGTACTGTAGTAAACTTCGTGCATAGTCACTTTCTCCTACCATTTCCCCCTACGCAAGATCTAGAGTGTGCTTTGCCTGATTTTCTATCCAAATTGAAGATTCAGATGTGTCAGGCAAAGGAAAATGATCCAGATCTGTCCAAATAGTTTAAGTAATTATTAAGATAAGCTCTGATAAAATCCAAGGGTTCTCGTTGTTGTAGATCAGCTCCAACTTATGCAGTCAACTATTGCTCCCTCAGAGCTTCCTAATCTAGGTTTTCAAACCTAATCCATGCGGTAAGCATAACCTATATGACAAGTATGGTTAGCCTACTGCAGAATCCCTAATTTTTAACAACTACATACCTTATCTTGGACTGTTTAAAGATCTACTGAAAAACCTCCCTGATCTCCCTTATATTCTGGATTCTTAAAAAATAAAGATTACTCTCTTCTTTGCCATTTTAAGTCAAATTGGACTATATCTATTAACTTAGGGATAAAAGATATCTAGTATTTATCACTCCAGGCATAGTATCTGGGTGAAGACTTTAGACCAAGAAAAGTAAAAGGTTCAATCAAACTCCCATGAGCTACAGTTCCCAGGCCAAAAAAATTAGGGTTACGTGGTATCAACTCACATGGGTTTAACGCAAGCCATGAAAAGGTTGGTCCAGCACATCGTCCAACTATAAGCAGATGCTATGACTAACTTGGCCAATACTGTCACCAAAGAAGGCTAAGCATCTAATGAGCTTTGAGCCCTTCTTCCTTTATTCCAAGTATCTGACTTGTTGTTGTATTGCCACAATTGCATCTCTTCTAAAAGTGAGAAGCTTTGGTCTACCTGGGAAGGACCATTTGTATTTATGTATAAGTAAAGAGATGAGTACTATATCAGATCCTTGCTTTTATAGTCAATGTCAACTGGGACTTAGCCCGTTCTTGCGCCTTAATTCCCCTGTAACTCTCTTGAAGAGAAAAATTAAAAGATACAGATCAATATTATAAAGAAGAGCGTTTTGAATGTCAATAACAATAGTATCGGCCAAAAGGCCCTAGCTGATTCTTTTTGGAACCCCTCAAGTTGACGTAATACCTTTATTAAAACATCTCAGCCAAATATCATGAGTTTGGGTAGTCAGATTGCACTGACCATGTAGCAGAATTAGGAGACTCCGTCTGAGGCTCCTCCCTGGACCACTTACAGTTTACTTCACACTTAGGCTGAGACCACCCCCTTTTATAAGATTGGAGGGAGTCTCACAAGGTGCAAATATTTTCCCACTCAACAATTGGGTCAACATATTAAATCCTTACCTCATGGATTCGTCCTACCTTCCATCAAATCTCAATTGGCCTCTCTGTCAAAGCAAGGCAAGTCTCAAGAGCTACAAAAGGTTGAAATTCAATATTACCTAATTAAGCTATTACTACCCTATTCTTAATTCGCGCCTCACTCAAGAGAGCCTTTATACAATTTAAATACTTAGCATCAAGATATCAAAAGAAGTTCACTCTTTACCCCAAAAATCAACTTAATAAAGAATGTATTAAATTTCAGCTCTTAGTATTCATAAAATTTTCATATTTCAAATATAAGTGATTTAAAATCCCCAAACCTACTTATACCCACAGTTGAGAGAATCCTCATCCTGAAAAAGAGTTGTTAAAATGAGGTGTAAAAAGCACCAGAGAGCAAATAACTAGCCTTAATTCCAAAAATTGGTGCTCACTAAAAGGAGCAATTGAGTTTAAAAAAATAAAAAAAATAAAAATGAAGTCAGATTTAATAAGAAAATTATCATTATGAGAGAGGTTAAGAAACTCTGGATTTAGTTGGAAACTGTCAAGCAGAAAGTGTTAAGTTCAGCGGCACATGCTGATCTCAATTTCTTGGAGGAATGGGAAATAAGTCAAGGAAGAAGTTGAGAAAGTCGAAATAGGCATTTTGACCTATACTGGAAAATTGCCTCCTGAAGTTTAATGAGGAATAATTAATCAATGACATTTTATATTTGAAGATTGAACAGGATTCTGAAAATGAATGTTTATTACAGGTTCAAGAAGACATGGCGCACATGTGGAAGCTTATCAAGGAATTAAAGTATCACAGATGTAATTGTTCTCATGTGAAGGTAAATAAAGCTGACTCTATTATGCCCTTAATTTCAGTTGGTAAGGTTCTTTCATCAAGAAAGGTGCCTGGAGCATTCACTTTATTTTGGAAATTTCCCCTTGTAATGGACGGGTTTGTGCAAATATGCTAAAAAGGAATTGGGAAGTAAGAGCCACGTTACTGGCAATACTAAGAACAGGCCTGCAGAAGCCCATCCCTGAACCATTCATCCATTCCTTGTTGTTGCCACATATTCCTGGACCACTGTCCCCACAACGCTGCACATCAAAAACAGAGTCTGTCTACATGAGAGGGCTGAGAATGACTCCAAAGCCACGCCAAGCTCACTGGTTGAGCTCATAACTTCGATCTGTTACTATAAACTTAATAAAAATAATATTCTATAGTAGCAAGCGATTTTGTACAATTCCTAATTTTTTCTTAGAAGATGCAACTGGCCATTCAGGCCCCAACCATCCCTCAATAAATAACACTCTGCTAGTATTGTATAAGCTCCCTCCTACAATAGGCTATTTAAAACGCTGTCCAGTACATTGCTCGCAAAGACTCCACATCCCACCAGATCATTATCCACGCCAATCATAAGCCTGACGTCATATTTTCTCAGATGTATTTCTGTTTTGGAATGTTGAATTTCACCAACTCTGACATCCTCAAGTTCAAGGCCAACCTTTAAAGGCTTTTTGATCAAGAGCCTCTTGATCTAAAGCAATGAATAGATCAGGTACTGCACCATCTAGTACTAAAAAAAATGGATCAGGTACTGCCTAATCCGTTACATCACCCCCTGTGAAGCCCAAAATTCCTAGACCTTCCCTGACCATTGTTTTTAGTCTTCCATCATCTGCCACATTGCCTCCTCCACCAGATAACCTTTACACTTCACCAGCAATTGCTGTCAGCCCTACACCCACCTCACATCCAATATTCACTCCACCTCATATCATTGGAACATCCCCTTCCCTAGGACTTAACAACCCTGGTCAATCCGGACCTATTTTTTGAATGCTCATAAAAGAAAGCATTAATCCCTGGATAGGCCTTAAAACCTTCTGGCAATCTAAATTCAAAAGCAACCAAATTAATGGCACAAATGATCTGCATGGGCTTAAAAACTTCAGTCCCAGCATATGACTTCTTACTGGATCTGCATAGTTCTTAGCCGCCACAAATACCCAGTCCACAGGCTCAAACTCCAGATCTGGTGATTTTCATCAATCTGCCTGTTTCTTCTGTCAAGACACTGCCCGCTCCAAATTTCCTCATAGATTATTCCCAATAATCGCCATGGTACATACCGTCTCATCCGCCCCCTGACAAACTCCACCCACGGATCCCCCATTCAATCTGGGATTTAGACCATGATTTGCAAAAAACAGAGTCATTCCCATTGATTATTGAAGTGATTGTTATAAGCATACTGGGCCATCCAAATCAATGAAAACTAATCATCCTGATGATCAGAGATGTAACACCAGAATTACTGTTCAAGTATTTGAATCACCCTCTCTTCTGTCCATTGGATTGGGGATGGTATTCTGAGGACCGACCAGGCCTGATTTCCAAATTCCTCAGCAATTTTGACCAGAATTTTGAGACAAATTGTGGACCACAGTCCAAGATAATTTTTTTGGGTAATCCATGATGTGATAACACTTTATCAATAAATTTCTTAATGCATACTTTGCAAAAGAACTCCCTGTACATGAGAAAAACTCAGCGTAAATGGGCAGTCTATCCATAACCACCCTAACCACATCCTTCCCCTGCACCTTTGAAAGACCCATTATAAAATCAGAACTAATTGAACTCCATACCTCACATGGTATCTGCAGTGGGTTTAAATTACCTGATGGAGGTTCCCTTGAGGGTTTCAATTTTTCAAATACCAAATACTCCCTCACGAACTTCTTGACATCCTTCCGCAGGCTTGGCCACAAAAAATCCTATTGCATCAACAGCCACCATCTAGCCCACTCCCAGATGACCCGCCAACGGATGATCATGAGAGACCTGGATTACCTCTTATTGTAATGATGGGTTGGGTACTAGTTATAAATTTGGCGATATTCAAGAGATATGCTGACAGATATGCACAGGGTTCAACCAACTGAGCAAGTAGAAACAACGATATGATGATCATTGCCCTTGAAACAACAGAATATACTTCCAAATAAATATGAAGCACTTGCTCCCGCAAAAACTCTTTTTATTTAATGTATTTAATATCGCAGATTCTTTTTGTTCTGCTTACTCTCAACTTACTTAACAACAAACAACCTTTGATCAATTCATCTTGCCTCTCTTGTAGTGACTTCAGATGCTACCATTTATATGGCTTAGTAATTTAATTCACCATATCTCATTGGCTCCATCAATTCTTCATTTGTCAATTTCGCCATTGCCTAATTTGAGGCAATTCTCAATAACCTACTATCGCCTTATGTTGCAGAGCTTAATTAATTGATAATCTATTTAAACTCAACAATCCAATCCATTCCGCCATCACAACAGAGGGCATATCATCCAGTCATATCAGAATCGCGACATTACCCTCCCCTTCCTTTGACTGGATGATAAGGCTTTTATTGCCTATACACACAGAGGAACTTTACATGCACTCAGATGATGATATGACTGCTAGCGGGGTCCTTGATAGTATATGAATCCAAATCTGTCTTTTCAATAACTTCGAATGTCCCAATCCAGATGCTGGCCAACTTGTGTTTATGGCCAAACCCATGTTGGTCATGGAAGAGAACCATATCACCTTCCTTGAACTGCACCAACCCGCTATGACATACCTGATCGTCAGCCTGATTCCTGATCTTCTTGGCTAAGCTGAAGGAATATGCTTCAGTCTTTAATATGATCAGAATGTTTGTAAGGTTAGTCAAATAGCAGTGGGGTTCCATTCTGCCGGTGTCTTCTACACACAAATAAAGCAACGCTGGAAGAGCTGTGTGTCATCTTTAAAGCAGTTGGAATGGGCTTTTCCCCGTGGAATAATGATAACTGATGTTATAGGCGAACACAGCAGTGGAAAGAAGGGAGGTCCAATAAGATGGTCAATCTGTTACTAATTTGCGTAAGATATACACAGAGTCCCATTCACTCATTTGACCATTCCATTAGATTTGGGGTGGTATGGAGGCATTAAAACCCCGCGGATACTCATAAGCTCATTCAGTTTGGGGAGGATGTGCGAGGTGAAGTTTATTCCATTGTCTGTGAGATTAAACTGAGGGCATCCATGTCGCTGAATAAGACATTCCATCACAAACTTGACCACGTAACTGACCCCAAATCTCATATTGTCCTTGCTTTGACCCACCGAGTCAAATGGTCTATAGCCACAAGAATGCACTCACACAGTTAGCACCTGTTGGCAAGGGACCAATAGCATCCAGGGAAACAGTATGCCAAGCAAAGTGTGGCTTCACTACCTGATATAAAGTCTAACAGCGGAATTGCTTCTCTACTTGGCACTGATGGCAACAGGATTTAGTTTTGAGCACATTGAAGTTAATACTTTCCTAGTAGTACCAAGGGCGCAACAACTCCATTGTTTTATGCACCCCCATGTCTGACTGCCTTGTGGGCGCTCATAATAATTCCTGACCAGGCTGAGGGTCACTAGAAATCACTGTAGAATGCCGATCTTCTTGTACAGTTCCCCATTACGTTGGAAATTATTTGCTCTCATATTGTTTAACGCTTTGATCACTTGGGGTGGTTCATCATTGTACTTTTTGCAGATCATTTTGTTGAACATAACACTTACGTCTGCCGTAACTGCAATTGTTGACCATCTTGATAAACAATTAGCATTCTGGTGTTTTACTCCCAGTCAATGAAGAATTTTAAAATTGTATGATTGCAATTTAAGAGCCCATTTGGCCAAGCACCACTCTTGAACTTTCAGATTTTGTAACCAGCGTAGTGAGGCATGATCCATTACAACTTTGAATTTCACCTCATGTAGATACACCTGGAATTGCTTATAGGCGTAGATCACCACTAAGCACTCCCACTCAGTCACGGTATAATTGCGCTTATGGCTGCAAGCTACAACTCCAACATGCTATGGGGTATTCCTCTCCTTCCTCATCTTTTTGGGATAGGACAGCCCCACGGCGGAAAAGGATGCATCCATCTGAATGATGAACTCTTTTTCAAAATTAGGATAGCATAACACTGGCGCGCTGGTCAGTGCCATTTGAAGCATATCAAAAGCGTGTTGCTGTCATCCCGTCCATTCGAAAGTGGTGTTTTTCCTTAAAAACTCGAATAGTGGGCTCCCAATACAGCTGAAATTAGGGATGAGCGCCGGTAATATCTGGCCATTCCCAAAAAGACCTGTATATCCCACTTGCTGTTGGGTGGAGTCATTTTCCGAATAGCTTCCACTTTGGCTGGTTTAGGTCTCAGCCCTGTGGCATCAACCATGAACCCCAGGTACTCCAGCTGGTCCTTAAAAAAGTGGCATTTCTGGGGTTTGATTTTGATGTTGGCCTCAACAAGCTGGTGAAATACAGCTTTTAAGATGATCGAGGTGTTCAGAGAAGGTTTGGGAGAAAACAGTAATGTCATCAAGGTATACAAGGATGCACAACAGTTTTAGGTCCCAAAGAATAGTGTCCATTGCCCGTTAAAATGTAGCTAAGGCATTACACAGCCCTTGTGGCATCTGGGTTGGTTGGAAAAGACCTTTGGTGTGATTATAGTGCACTTCTCCTGCTCTGCCAGTGGCAACTCGATTTGCCAATAGCCTGAGATCAGGTCCATAGCAGAGAAGAAGCGAGCTCCCCCTAGCCGATCTAAAGCGTCATCAATCCATGGTAAGGGATATGAGTCCTTTTTATTGATACTGTTGAGCTTCTGGTAGTCTATTACTACACGGTTAGTCCCATCCTTCTTTTTTACAATAAGAACAGGAGAAGCCCATGGACTCTTCAATGGTTCAAGCATCCCTTGCGCTAATAGCTTGTTAATTTCCTCAGTCACTACTTCTTCCACCACCCTTGATCAGCGGATCAGCCTTGACCTGATGGGAGGATGATCTCCAGTGTCCAGCTTATGAACCCCCCCACGCACATCCTAGATTATGGTCATTGACAGCGAAAATCTCTTTATATTTTTGGAATAACGCGATCGCCCTATCCTTCTGTGATTTTAACAGCCTCATTAATCCATCACGTGAAACAACTGCCATTACACTGAGCTGTGGTGTGGACGGCAGACCAAATTACTCCAGTGACCTGAAGTCTGAACTGAAAAAACTTTTTCAACAGGGATTAAGTGTAAATATGCCACTATTTGGTGGCAGCGTATCTGCAGTGGTAACATTTGTAGATTTGCAAGCAAAACTTTAATCTCCCCCTGCCCTGGTAAAATAATACCTGGGGCCACGAAGTTTCAAGCTGTATTTTCTGGTATGGCCCAATAACCTCCCCATAGAGTCCATTGGGAATTTTAATCACCAAGTCATTGTTCACTATAACTTGATGCCCCAATGGAATAGATATAGGCCTGGCAGTTCTGATGCGGGAGCCCTTGATATTCATATATCTGTTGAGGAAGGGCCCAGGTTTTGCCCTTTAACTGATGATAGCGCACTGGAACTACTCTTTCGCTATAAGCTAGATTAATATTCCCCATATGCACCAGGTCAACTGGTACTCCGCTAGAAAGTGGATTAGGATTAGCTGACCCAATATTTCAAAAGTCTCATTTGTCATATCTATAACGGTCCCATAATGTTGCAAGAAGGCAGTTCCAATTAACAGATTGTAATTGCTATTTGGTAACACTATATATGGAGCTACCATGACAATAGAACTAAACATCAGCAGAAGGGCATTGTATGCACCCTCAGACCATATTTACCACTCCATCGTGCTGTTGTCCTCTGGTGTTCCACATCTGGTTTTATGCAAACTTGGCCACCAATTTGGTGGAGACTGTGCTGACAGGGGCGTCAGTATTTATGATGGCATGGACTCAGGTATTAGCTAAAACCAGATTACAGGTACATTTAGAGTAAGATGCATCTCGACTGTTTATAACATAGAAATTTAAAGAATCCCTGTTTACAAGGAAACACGCAATCTCCTCAGCAATTCTGGGGTATTGTTTTATAATAGTTTTTACTGGAAGAGTGATGCTTAAGGCTTGTAAGAAAGGTACATCCGAGGAAAGTCTAACTTTTCAGGGGTTACATGGTTGAACTTTTTGACAAGTGTATGGCTCAATGTGAAAAATGGGGTCTTCACATTGCCATAAAGCAGTTGGGTAAGAGGGCCCATGTGAGGGCCCATAGGAATAGAGAGCTGCTGTGGTTAGGTCCCTCATTCGTTGGCTTGATGAATGGTTTAGATATCCCTGGAACACTGTGAGAATGATGCTCACACTGAGGAGGGCAGTTTGACCCCCAGAGAGAGCATACAGAGAGGCGACAGCTCTGTCAAAATCCGAGGTGTGGTCCATTTGATTCACTCAAATTCCCTGGTTTTCCTTTAGAACCTCAATAAATGATTTCAAAAGCTCAAGATTTCTTTCATTTTTAAGGTTTTTATTTTATATATTAAAAGACGAAGTTGCCAAAAACACCTTCTCTTAGCTGGTTTTTATATTGTGGAATGAGGGATATGGGGAAATTGGACCCTGCAGAGTCTGCAGATGGCAGGACTTTTTTGGGCCTATTTCAAGGATCTCAGCCTCTGATATTCCCATCTAGGCCCATTCTAGACCGTTCATTGAGTACCTGTGGCATTACAGAAACTTTTTTGCATTTATTTTCATTTGTTGAGGATGAATCAGAGCTCATCTTGCTTTTATCGCCAGAATTCCATTTTTGGGCTAATTTGGCCTGGCAGCCCATGATTCGCTGGGCTGCCCTTTGTTGTGGCTCTTGATACCTTTGTCGAGTGGCAGATTCAGCTTAGCAGCTCCTGATTTACTGAGCTACCTGATGCCATGATTTCTTCTTTTGGTGTTATTCAGCTTGGAAGCTCCTGATTTGCTGAGATGCCCGGTGCCATGATTCTTGCTCCTTCTGTTTTTGGCATAATTCAGCTTGGAAGCCCCTGATTTTCTGGGATGCTCTTTGCTGTTGCCAAATCTCTATGCATAGGTCCTCGGAATTCAGGTTGGCGGCCTCTGATTGACCCAGTCGCCATTTACATCAACCTTTGCCACCTTTACCTCAAGGTTTCATCAATTTTATGGCATCAGATTTTACAGAATGTCATTTTCGAAGGTCATTGCCCTCAAGCCCTACGATTTTATTTATGTTATTTATGGTATTGCTAGCCGCAATCCTGCCTTAGGGGAGGTCAGGGCTATGTGGAAGTCAGGCAGCGCCTTGACTGTCACACTCGACCTGCATCTGAGACCCCTTTTCCCCATAGCTGCTGACTGTACTTGTGTCAAAACATTCACCCCTCCAACTGGCTATTGATATAAAACTGACTTATTGTACAATGAAACTTCTGCTGAATATTAAAATTTGGGTTCAGGTGGGACGTTTGGGTTTGTTATAGCGGAGATAGAGAGTCCCTTCTCTACTCCGCTCTGACTTTTCCCTTGCCATACTGTTCTGGCTGTACATAAGAGACCATTTGAGTAGGGCACCATCGTGCCAGGTGCCCTTGACGACTGCACTTGAAACAGCTGACCCCATAGGGCCCATGTCCTTGATTAAAGTAATATACTTCATTGTGTGAGTTTTAACTGTAAATGATCAAATAAACAGGTCTAGTGCAGTAGTGGACCTGAGGATGATAAGCAGGTGTGTGTGGACGTTTAACTGCTGATGATGACTTAGTGAAATCTGAACTGGACTGATAGAGTTCCCCGAATATGATGGTTCAGCAGTTATAGCAGTAGGAATCTGATTGGCATTAGGTGGAGGGAAGTTGGCTGATATGCGGTGCAAGAACTGAACAAGTTTAAGCAAAGGTACATCCTCATCCAACAGTGTGGCCATTACTTTATGTTGCTCACAGTATGGCTTTACAGCATAAGTCATCGGAATACACACATCAGCTTCTGATAAAACTCCAGCCCCAATTAGCATGTGAGCTTCCACTGTAAAGCGCTCAGTAAAAGTGGTGAGAGTTTAATACCGCTGAAACTTGATGGTCAAAAATTTGACCTTCCATTGGGACATCTTTGTAGTTCTACCAAACAATTGCAGCACCGTATTTTTGACTTCTTGGTATATAGGGGTACTACCTGAAAGGTAATAGATGACTTGATCAGCACTTCCAACATCCAAGGAAGAAATCAACAATTTTACTTTTTGTTGATCTGAGACCACTTCAGTTGCAATCTCAAATCACTTAAAGTACCTTGGAATATTCCCTTCACGATTGAATGGGGGCAGCTTAGTGCAGTGGACTTTTGGAGCAGCTCATCTTGTTTTTTAAGCACAGCATCCAATGCCAGTTTTAGCTCTGCATAGAAAAAAGACCCAGAGAGTTAGGTAGGGTATCTATCAAAACAACATTGATGCAACATTGCTGACAACTGAGTTTTTATTATTTATAATTGATCAATGGGCCCCCTGTAGTGAACACCACTGCTATAAATCTGGCGATATTCAAAAGATACGCCGACGGATTTTCACAGGGTTCAACCCACTGAGCAAATAGGGACAACGATATGATGATCATTGCCCTAGAAACAACAGAATATACTTCCAAATAAATATAGAGCACTTGCTCCCTAAGCTTCTTTTATTTAAAATTTTTAATATCGCAGATTCTTACTGTTCAACTTACTCTCAACTTTTTTAACAACAACCAACCTGTTATCAACTAGTCTTGACTCTCTTGTAGTGACTTCAGATGCTACCATTTATATGGCTTAGTAATTTAATTCACCATATCTCATTGGCTCCATCAATTCTTCATTTGTTAGTTTCGCCATTGCCTAATTTGAGGCAATTTCTCAATAACCTACTATCACCTTATGTCAAGGCGCTCAATTAATTGATATTCATAGTAAACTCAACAATCCAATCCATTCCGCCATCACAAAAGAGGGCATATCATCCAGTCATATCAGAATTGCAACAGCATCCATATGCAAAAATTGTGGTATACCACCCCATGTCTCTTCATGAAGGCCTTATGGCGCTCATGTGCCTGTCCTTCCTTCATCTCAGCCTTCAATTGCCATCTGAATTCTTACCTTATTTACCTCCAGCGGACTTCCTCCACCAGCTCAATCCCCCCACCCTCAATCATCGTGAATCGGTCTGGTTAGAACATTGTGGCTTTATTAAATTCCTCCAAATCCTCCTTCTTATATGCTAAGATTTCATCCTGTAAAAATTTACTCTGTTGGGTTGGTTATTGGAGGTCAACCCTAATATTCTTTCTACTGCACATGTTCAGTTTTCTCAAGCACCTCGCGTTGTAAGAATAAATATATAATCCATTAATAGTATGATGACTATTATCCGTAGTTGATTTAGAATTATCTTCAGGCTCAATGCTTCAGCCAGTATTTCCAATTAATACTGAATATCATACTCTTAGGGATTCATTCCCTGTAATCCTGTCCACTCGATCTTAGTTAAAATCCTCTGATGACAGTCTCCTTCAGCCCAACACACAATTGGCAGCAATCCCTTAGCTGTGGTTTCCTTCATCTCTAGATCCCTTCTCAGATCTCTAATCTTCTCTGAGAGTCTACCAATTATTGCCTACTGCAATAATATCCTTGAAATGGAATCTTCACTCTAGATGCTGATAGTCTAACTATTACCAAATCTACAGTAGAACTAATAAAGTTCTTTAATGTGTTTATCCATCTGTATGTCTATTTTTTATTTTAGTAAATTCTAGGAAATTTATAAGGGATTCAGCCATCTAACCCTCAGTTGACACCTCTTCAATGAAACGGCAGCCATTGCTGTTGAATCACCCTTCCTCATCTTGGAAGCAATGGTCTTCCCCCTCTTGACTAGGATTCCGACATTGAACATCCTTGAGACCTCAAACGGAAAGAGTCAGAAATGTATTCCTAACATCTTCCTCTCGATCAAAGTGAATCAACCATAATTGGCTAGTGACCTGCTTAGATAATGGGACTTTTTACCCATTATGGCAGGTCACTTCACTAACCAACTAATTTGCTAGTTGCAGGCGGCATTACTCGCATTACAACACATTAAGCATTACCAATCATTCAGTAATGAAACCTGACCAATCCCAATCGGTACACCTGATAGTTAATTACTATCAGATGCCCTTTTTTCATCAGCCGCTCCACCTAATGAGATATTAGTATATTCATCCAGATTGATCCCCGACAGATATGACCAGACAAATATCCTAAAATCCCCCAAACGTAGTTCCTCTGAAATTCAGGTCAACTGATATCCAATTCACTTCACTTTAGGGAATTTTTCCCCTAGTGAAACCAGGTAATCTACCAGGCTGGGAATATGGGCAAAAATCCCAACACTTCCCCCCTCTTGCCTAGATTTCCAGCGAGAAAAGGTCTTGGAACTGAAACACTGCTTCAGACACCTGGTCAAATACTTCATTGGTTCAAGCGGAGTACACTCATCAATACTCAACGCTACTCAGGACGACCTTCAGCATACAGCATTACTCCTCTTCCTCCTTGCTACCGCCTACTCAGAGCATGGTCCACTGACCTCTTGTCTTGCCAGGCTGATCAATTTACTCATGATGATCTTTTTCCCAGGATCCAGTTTTTCCCCCATCAGGGTATATGACCCACTGTCATATTCAGGTTTCTTGGTCCGGCGTCCTCAAATTCCTGATTCTCTCCTCATTCTAGATAGGAGACTCTTGCCATCGATGTTTTTTTGTGGCTTGATTAGGAATACTTATTTTTTTCACCTTCATTATTTTGCTCATAACCTCTTGGCTGTAAGTCATTTTTTCTCAGAAATCTTATATCATTAATTTTATGAAATCAATTTCCCAAAATTAAAGCCTATTGGAGTGTAGGGTGCATAATGTCAACTTATATATCAGTCTGACATCCCCCTCTAGTCCTGATCATATGTCAAACTCAGAATCTCGTTATCAGCAACTTCTGAACAGTCTGTTAGATTGGGACCTCCGCCTCTTCCAGAAGATGAGTCAGGATTCTTGGTGGACCCTCTTCTATGGTCCTTCCAGGACTCATATGCCTAGCCTGGTGCAAGCAGCTAGTCCTTCTGTTGAGTTACCGGAAATGGTATCCAATCCCACTGAAACCAGGCGTGCCATCATTTTGAATAACTCTCAGCTGACTCTTCCCATGAAGTTGATCCCCGAGTTGGACTTTGAAACCCTTCTGGATTCAGCACCTTTCACTGAGGCTCCAAACATCATTGTCGATACTCCAGAGGTTATGCCAGTTGCTTTGGATAATTCATTCTTAGCTGGTTCAAATTTTCTCCCTGAGTTCCTCTTCCAACTTAGGCACTTCTACCAGCCTGCTGTGCTTGTTTCTGAGCTTTCAATCAGGACAGCATTCATTCTGAGCTCCCCTATGCTGAACTTTGAGCTCAAGTCACTGAGGCGTTGTCATTAGCACTGAATCCCTCAGATCTGGACAACCTTCTGGATCAGGATAATGCCACTTATGCTCTCCACTTTGCCAGCTAAATTCTTTGAAGTTGGTCAATGAAGCTTCCAGCCTCGCCTGACTTTCATCAGTCGTTTAGCTTCAGCTTCTGCAAAGCCCATAGTCATCGTTTACAGGATGCAATCTGTTCTTTACATGACTACCTCTTCTCTGGAGCTTCCCATTGCTATCTTCTGTTGATGGCGCTAATTGGGGGATGATTTGACAACCTCCCTCGAGTATTCCTTCTTCGCTGCCAGCTCACACGTCTGGTGTTCTTGATGAGGCCCATCAGAGGCACTCAAGACAAACCTTCTGGTGCCGGTGCTTTATCAGATTACTTGGTGTTATTCGCCAATTGCCTCTTCCTTTATTGCTGTTTTCCACCCCGCTCTGGGGTTTCACGATTAGCATCTTCCAACATATCTATTATCCTTCCCCTAGTCACATTCTCTCAGGGCATGGCATCAGCTCAATGAACTTGGTTTTGAGTAGGACTCACCCTTGCAAGTGTCCAATCGCATATCAGTTTTGACAGGCTATTCCTCCCTACTGCGATCCATCCTCTCTCCCCCAAGAGGCGACATAGGTGGAATCATCCCCGCACTGAGGACAATCAATAAAAAATAAAAATTTATAAAAATATTGACTTTTTTATCTACAATTTTCTATATATATTTTTCAATATTTTTTATCAATTTTTTTTATTCTTCTTTTTTCCTAAGGGACTTGACCTTGTTTCAGTTCAGAGGTCCATTTTTTCCCCAAACTGGATCCTGGGCACTTAAACCTACCAGTTTTCCATGATTCAGAGGTCCTTTTTTCAGACTTGACCTAATCATTAGGACATGACCAACATAATGGTTCATCGGTCCTTAAAGAATTCTTTTTTATTTTTTCTTTGATCCACCGCTTTAAATACTTAGCATGGACTCAATTTACTAATCTTCCATCCAAGAGATCCTTGATGGAATAAGCAACAGTCGCCGTCTTGGCGATAACTTTGAATGGACCTGACTATAATGCAACCAATTTGTTTCTTTGTCTGAAACCATGCGTATCGCAATAGGCGACTCTTTCTCCTATTTGATATTCTTCTAATGGTGGTCAGTTCTTATCATCTGTCGATTTTGCTCATATCCTTTTCTTTAAGGTAGTATCAAATGCTTGTGATTGCATATTGATCAGGATACTCATCAGTCAGTTCAGGTATTGTTCATTACTCATCCCTGACGTAGGTTCTACTACCAAATATAATATCAGTGGTAACGTGGCCTTCCCCCCATAAAGTAATTCAAATGGCATCTTTCCAGTTGCCATATGATGACTGATGCTGTAGGCAAACGTCACCAAACTCAGGTACATTCCCCACGCAGAAGTTTTCCCTGCGACTAGCTTCCTCAGCGTCACAGCCAGCATCACATTGACCCATTCTACCAGTCCATTCATCTCCGGCTGATATGGTACTGACACAACTCCCCAGATCCCCATTATTTAGTTTAGCCTTGGGAGAACATGGGACGTGAAGTTGGTCCCATTATCACTCAGTATAAATTGTGGATACCCATGCCATTATACTTGATCCAGGATAAATCTCGCAGTACTGGTAGCATCAACTCTATTTAGGGCTTTCATTTCAACCCATCTCATCAGATGATCAATGGCTACTATGATGTATCTCACCCTCCTGTACTCATCGCCAATGGTCCCATCATGTCGATAGACACTGTGTGCCATGCAAATCCAGGTCAGACTAGTTGGTATCCAGTTGTATTCTTGTGTGGTTTATGCAGTTGGCGCTCCACACAACAAGCTAGATGGTCCATGACATCATAATTAATCGATTCCCAGTAATAATACTGGCGAATATAGTTGGTCATTTTTCTCAGGCCTTCATGCCTGACAACCTTATGAGCAGCTAGAATGTTTGCTGCTTTCTCTGACAGTTTTAAGAATAATAGTGTTTCACATTTATCATCTTGAATACTTGTCCATCCATGATCTCGGTGTTTTCCATCACTTTTCGAAGTGCGCCTTGGATTTCTTGAGGCTCAGCTTCAATTCTTCCTTTGACCATTCTCTGGTTTAGCTCATCCACCTGCGGATATACCAACTGGACCATTGGTAACCGCGATAATCAATCCGGGTTCTGGTGAGAAGCCCCCTCTCAGTGGAATATCTTATAATCATAAGCCTGAATCTTGAGTGCCCATTGGGCCAATCATCCTTCAGGTTCCGCAGATTGTGCAGCCAATGCAATGTAGAGTGGTCCATCACAACCCTAAAGTGCGTTCCATAGACATACACCCAAAACTGTTTACAGGCGTAAATGACTGCAAGGCATTCATACTTAGTTACGGTGTAATTCCTCTCCATGGCAGAGAGTGTCCAGTTCATATATGCCACTGGATGTTCATCCCCAAGTTCATTTACTTGGCTCAGTATGGCGCCAATCGCCGTCAATGAAGCATCAGTTTGAATGATAAACTCCCAATCAAAATTCAGACATTTCAGAATTGGCGAATTTATCAGGTACTGGCATAATTCATCAAAAGAGTCCTGGGCATCTTCATTCCATATGAATCCTTTTTTTTGGATCCTTAAGTAAATGAAACAAAGGCTCAGCTATTTGGGCGAAGTCCCAAATAAATCTTCTATAGTATCTGCCCATCCCAAGGAATACTTGGATGTCTCAGACACTCTTCGGCACAGCCATCTGTTCAATAGCTGCTATCTTCTAGGGTTGCGGCTGCAATTCATTTACGTTGATCACAAATCCCAGCTATTCAGGCTGCTTCTTGAAGAAGTGGCACTTCTGTGGCTTGATGTTCAGGTTAGTCGCGGACAGTCTCTTAAACACTTCCTCCAAGTGCTGAAGATGATCAGTAAACGTTATACTGAACACTTTGATATCGTCCAGATATACCAGGATGCACAATAACTTCAGATCGCTTAATATTGCATCCATGGCCCTCTGGAACGTCGCAGGTGCATTACAAAGACCCTGGGGCATCCTAGCCAGCTGGTATAACCCCTGTGCGGTGATAATCACACATTTTTCCTGGTCTTCTGCTGGCAAGTCGATCTGCCAGTATCCAAAGATTAGGTCCATCATGGAGAAATACTTTGCTTCTCCTAATCATTCTAGCACATCATTGATCCTCGGTAGGGGATATGAATCCTTCTTTATAATTTTTTTCAGCCTCCAATAGTCAATCACTACCCAATTTGATCCATCTTTCTTCTTTAGGATCAAAATTGGGATTGCCCAGGGACTTGACGATGGAACTAGAAGCCCATACTTTACTAGTTTGCTGATCTCATCTTCCACTACCACTTTGGTGGCTCCCAATCTTCAGATTGGTTTCATTCTTATCAGTAAATTTTCTCTGGTGTCAACTTTGTGAACTACGCCTTGCGTGCACCCCAAATCGTGATCATCCTGAGTGAATATTTCCCAATATCTCTTAAAATATTCGAGCACCTCCTCCTTCTGCCCTTCTGGAAGATCTGCGAGCTGCTCTCAATCAACTAATAAGTTGATGCTTTTGGCCACATAGTTGGTAATCCCATTTCCTCAAGAGACCCAAAATCATGGAATTGTCTCAATTCTGCCATCGGGATTAAATGAATACATGCAATGATTTGATTTCTCTTAATCTTCATTTTTTTTTTTGCTTAAATTCGCCAGAAGAACTCATATTTCTCCATGGTCCGGCATAATTATCCCAGGAGCCACCCAAGGCTCCACTCTGGACTTCTTCCAGGGGCTTCCAACCTCTCCATACAACAACTCCAGAATCTCTAGAGTCAACCCTCTGTTGACTATCATCTGCAATCTGGCCAGTATGGTTTTCTCCTTCTTGATCCACAAAGGAATTCCCCAATTTTCTAGGATTTTTGGCCTGCATCTCTCAACGCTTCCTACCAACAAATTGGTACTGAATCAGATCAATGCCATCATTGTATATCAAGTTGATGAAGTTATTCCTCCAGTTCAACGGAACTTCACCATTCTTTTGATATACTAATGGTAATGTTTGACCCAGGATGGTCAACATATTATCCTCAAAGTTACATTTAACTCCGTATTTCTGCAGAAACTCCATTCTGATCAGGATATCATAGTTTTGGTTCACCAAAACTATCACTGGCATGGATACTACCAACAACCCAAATTGTAGTGGCAGCGCACTATACGCTCCACAGGAAATGGTGTTGTTCAGCCCAGCTGTTCCATATTCTTTTTTGTGTTTTCAAGTCTGGAGAGATCTTCATCTTCTTCACCAGCTTGGTCAACACAATGTTGATGGGTGCTTTGCTATCGACTATCACCCAAACCCTTACTTGATTCACCTGAATATCTATATATGTACACTCAGAGTATTGTAATAGGGTATTTACTAAGTGAATTGTGGCGCTATTAGCTAAATCTAGGGTATTGAGGATCTGAGCTGATAATTTAGGAAACAATCCTTTAATTGTGCCAAGGGCAATTGACAGGTTGGCCTCATCTAAGCGAATATTGGTTAACTCATCAGGATTTTTGGCGGTCTAAATCTTCGCCACCAGTTGTCAGGCGTACGGCCGGGCAACCTCCTGAACTATCTCAGGGTCGATCTTCTTTGCCCTGGCTCTGGTCACGGCATTTATGGCTCTATTGACCACTTGATATATTCGATCCTGCTCGTCATTCATGAACAGATCACTAATATCTATTTCTTTGTTCATAATATTGGGAGGAACAGGTTTCTCCGCCGTTCTAGACTGTTCTTTGTATAGACAGCGGGACCTTTTCCCAAATCCTTGGCAGCTGCTGTATCTTTAGCCTGGACCATATTAACTTGATCCTTCATCTTTTTGCAGTGTGCGGCGAAATGCACTTTCCCGCCACACTGAAAGCAGACCTTTTCTTTCTTGTTTAACCGATTGTAATATTTGGGCTTATTACCTGGCACAGTTCAGTTAAAAGTCTCCTTTGCTCCTTCACCTCCCTTTGTGGGATTCGAACTTTGGACTGGATTTGACTTGAAGCTTCTAATTTGGAGCATCAAACGTTACTCCCAAAATCTTCAAATTGTCTACCATTTGCAAGATAGTTATCTCAGTCACGAATAGAGTAGAAATCATTTGATGCAAATTGCAATAGGGCTGTAGGGCCGCTTGCAAGGCGATTCTTGCATCAAAGTCATCTAGCACCTTTTCTCCATCCAGTATCTGCGATTCCTGGTAGAATTGATCTGCAAAGATTGCAAGAGACTCGTCTTTATGGAATTGAATTCCCACAAAGTCTTGCTTGCATTATGACATGCGGGTTAAACTGCCAAATTCCTTCATTATTGCCACTTTAGCCTCAGCATAAGACCAGCTGTCCCCCTCCAGGTGGGTAACACCAGATTCTGGCAATCTGTGTTCACGCAGTTCATGACCATCAACGCCTTCTGACTATCCCTGTATTCATTCATGGTCATGTCAAATAATCAGAAAAATGCTGTGGTTTTATCCCAATGGAATGTGGGCAATTTAGGGGTTGCTCTGAATTCCTCCAAGTCAGTTCAGGCTGATTCTCTCAGTTCAGCTACTCAGTTCACTTGTGGAGTGTCATCGGGCATCAATTCTGAAATAGCATTTAATGTGGGCGGCATATGACTTGGGGTAGTTGTCTTCCCAAGTATCATCTAAGACTTCCTTCTTTGGTATCATTGCCATGCCAGACTCACTTGCACTTCTGTGAGCTTTCAATTTCTCTATTTCTATCATTAACTTCTAAATGTCCACACCAAATTTTCTCAAACAAATGCAATCTGCTTCACATTCTGTTTTCAGGAATGGGACCTCTCGAGTGAGGTCTCCTTCTTTCCTCTTTAACGATTTCACTTTGCCAAGTAACTTGTTCCCAAAGTTTGCTACATTATCAACTCCTTCCTCCATCTTGGTTTTTCATTCTTCCAAGGCCAAGAACTCCCGATGGTATGCTGAGTTTAAGGCGTTCTGGTTCACTGTGGCGATCTCAGTCCACAACTTGCACAACTCTCTTTGTACGACATTCTTGATAAATTCTTCTACTCAACTACCCCTGTAGTGAGCACCAACTTGTAAAATTTACTCTATCCGGTTAATTATCAGAGGTCAACCCTAGTAATCTTTCTACTGCACAGGTTCAGTTTCCTCATGCACCTCGCGTTGTAAGAATATATATATAATCTAAATAATAGTATGATGACTATTATCCATAGTTGAGTTAGAACTGTCTTCTGGCCCAATGCTTTGGCCGGTATTTACAATTAATACTGGATATCATACTCTTAGTGATTCATTCCCTGTAATCCTGTCCACTTGATCTTTGTTAAGATCCTCTGATGACAGTCTCCTTTGGCCCAACACACAATCATCAGCAATCCCTTAGCTGTGGTTCCCTTCATCTCTAGATCCCTGCTCGTATCTCTACTCTTCTCTGAGAGTCTACCAATTATTGCCTTTTGCAATAATATCCTTGAGATGGAATCTTCACGCTAGATACTAATAGTCTAACTATTACTAAATCTAAAGTAGAACCAATAATGTTCTTTAATGTGTTTATCCATCTGTATGTCTGTTTTTTATTATATTAATTTATAGAAATTTAAGGGGATTTGGCCATATAACCCTCAGTTGACACCTATTCAATGAAACGGCAGCCATTGCTGTTGAATCACCTTTCCTCATCTTGGCAGCAATGGTCTTCCCCATCCTGACTAGGATTCCGACATTGGACATCCTTGAGACCTCAAACGGAAAGAGTCAGAAATGTATTCCTAACATCTTCCTCTCAATCCAAGCGAATCAACCATAATTGGCTAGCAACCTGCTTAGATAATGGGACTTTTTGCCCATTATGTTAGGTCACTTTACCAACCAATCGATTTGCTAGTTGCAGGCAGCATCACTCGCCTCACAACTCATTAAACATTTCCAATCAGTTGGTGATGAAACCTGATCAATATCAATTGGTACACCTGATAGTTAATTACTATCAGATGCCCTTATTTCGTCAGCTGCTCTGCCTGATGAGATATTAGGTATTCATCCGGATTGATCCTTAATGGATATGACCAGACAAATATCCTAAAATCCCCCAAACGTAATTCCTCTGAAATTCAGGTCAACTGATATCCAAATAACTTTGCTTTAGGAATTTTTCCCCTAACGATACCAGGTAATTTAGCAGGCTGGGAACATGGGCAAAAATCCCAACACATCCTAACTCAATCAGTCTGCTAGGTCATTTTACAACCCTGTCCTGTATTCTACCCAGAAGCTGTAAGGACTAGCTCCACATGCCATTTGGCTTGCCACTGGTTCATCTTTCTCGGTGCACAATGATATTATGATGCTTTATGGTCCATTTGAACAACAAAAGGGTGGCAGGTATAGCGCAGGTGGTGCTGTCATTCCTGCAAGACTGCCATCACTGCCAGTAGTTCCTTTTCATATATTGGATAATTAGTTTCAGTGAGGATCATCTTTCGGCTAATATAATACATAAGGTGTTTGATCCCATCTTTCCCCTCCTTTAGTAGCACTGCACCTATGGGGCAATTTGAAGCACTGGTTTCTACCATGCATGGCTTCCCAGGATCTGAATGGGCCAAGACAGGCGTGGTAAGTAACTTATCCTTAATAATTAAAATGACTGCTCCTCTTTCCTTCCCCACACAAATGGAACATCGTGCATTATACTCATCATAGGTAAGGCCATTTGGGATAGATTTCTCACAAATCATCATGGGAAGTTCAATGTTCCAAAAAAAACTCCACACCCCCATTTGATCAGTAGGGGCCTTCCATTCTTGTACCATGCGCAGTTTATCTGGACATACTCCTAATCAATTATGATGCACTACGTTGCCTAGGAACGTCACTGAACATCAATTGAATTCACACTTGGAAGGTTTTAATCCCAGTTTCATCTATCCAATTGCTCTCAGAACTTCACGAACATCTTAGACATGATCCTCTTGGGACTGCAAAAAATGCCAAGATAGAATCCATATAGGCATTACAGCATCAACGGATTATCCCTCCAAGGACATGGTTAATCATCTGCTGAAACACCACTGGGATTTCTAAGATCAAACGGCATCTCATGTTATTGATACACCCCCAACTGACACTTAAACATGGTGTATTTTGATGTTCTGGTCTCACTGATATCTGATTGAAAGTATCTGAATGGTCTAACTTTGTAAAAATGGTGCATCCAGTAGCCATTGGGTGACTATCCTATAACAAAGGCATCAGTTATGGATCAGGCTCAGCGACCATGTTCAGATGTTAGAAATCCACTTAAGGGCATAGTTCGCCACTTGCTTTTAGCACCAGTAATACTGGAGACACGACCGGCAACAGTAAGGCTTAATCAAACTTTTATCCAACATTGAATTCACATGGCTCTCCAACGCTTCTTTCACTCAGTTGGTTAAGAGGGTAATCCGGACATCCCTAGGGAAGCTCAGACCCTTTCTTAGTTAATAATGAAATTGCAAAAGAACCAGTAGGGGAAAAAGGCGAGTACCTGATAGGACCAAATATACTCACAAAATTGCTAATTTTCAGTTATTAATAATTCCTCCTGCATTTCCCCATATTTTTAAGTCTACTTGGCACATCATTTTCAACCTCCCTCTTCCTTCTCATCCAAGGCCCTGGTGGAGGATTCAAAGTAATTATATTATGCAGTATATCAACCATGGGCTGGAACTGATGCCACCAATGCATCCCTAATACCACAGGATGAGCCCTTGTTTCTGTTTCACAGAAACCCTCTTTGATCCAAAACGGGTTCTGCAAAAGAACAACCTAAGTTCCTAATGCCATGAGGAAGCCCTCCTCGACATATAAGCAAGCACCATCACAGGACCCTTCTTCATTTCTAACTTCAAACTTTCTTCCAGGGCGAATTCCAAATAGTTTTCCTTGGCTCCTGTATCCACCAGGGCCAACACCTTCTCCATCCAACTTTGCAAATATAACTTCACCTGAATAAATGACGAAGGATAAAGCAAAGAATTAGATTTATGTTTAGAGTATCCTCAGATTGCAAATTTCAGGTAAAGTAGGTCTGGGACCATTATTTTTCCCAGGTCCCTGACCTCCTGTTCTCCCCAACTCCCCAACGTTTCCCTGGTGGAACCCTCGATGGATATTTCAAATTCCTTGGTGAACTCTGTCAACCTCCTTGGCCTCTATGAGCCACATCAGGCGACTGGCCCCTCTCTTGAGACATGAATCATATAACTGGTCTTGCACCTAGGCCAAATGTTTCTCATCTGTACCACTAATTAAATTTCTTCAGCCAACATATTCTGAACTTTAGCAGCTGCCATAGCGGCCAAGCTATCCACTTGCATCCCCTGTATAAACATTTACAATGATTGCGAATCTGGTACATGTGCTTTTTTGCCAATGGTTGAAATATCTGAGTATATTCTTATATTAACACAATCCCTGACTAACCATCAGAAAAACTGACCATGCCTCATCCTGCGCCTCATCTGGACAGGCGGTCCAGTTGATCCAATTGACACACTCAGCCATGGAACAATTAAGACAACATAGCTCCTCAATCAGTCCTTGCGCACACCCTGCCAGGTCTAGTGCCTCCACAATTTGCTCAATCTGCAGTGAGAAAGGGGTCTCCACTCCCATTGCTTGAGCCAAATGTTCCTGAAAGTGAACTTGTAACGCCACTTGGTAAATATTCTCCAAAGCTTTCATGGGCAATGCCGCCTGACCTTTTGGAGATTTAGATAATCCATGGCTCACCTCCACCCCCATGGGACCTGTGCCACATACCCAAAAAACCTTTCCTATCACAAATGTTAATGAGAAACTCACCATTAACACTGTCAGAACATGGCGATACCATTCTTCCCCTCCTGGCGCCAACACCTCTTCTTTGGGCCCCCACAAGGTCAACTAAAATGTATTTGCAGTGCATCTAATGTAATGGGTGGGTTCACGCCATTATGGCGCAGAGGAATTTGGGAAGTAAGAGCCACATTGCTGACCATAGTAGGGTCATACCTGCAGAATTCCATCACTGAACTTTTCCACCATGCCACATCATTGCTAAATATTCCTGAACCACTGTCCCCACGACGCTGCACATCAACATCAGGGTTTGGCTTCATACGAGGGACAAGAGTGACACCAACACCAATCCAAGATCAATAGTTGAGCTCATAACTTCGATCTGATACTATAATCTAATATACTACTTTATAATAACAAGTGATTTTATCATATTTTCTGGTTTTATTAAAGGACGCAACTGGCCATTCAGGTCCCAACCATCCCCTAATAAATAGCACTCTGCTAGTTTTGTATAAGCTCTCTCCTACGCTATGCCCTTAAGCAACATTCAGCATATCACTTGCAAAGACTCCACATCCCACCATATCATCATCCATGCCGTTCATAAGCCTGACGTCATATTTTATCAGATGTATTTCTGTTTTGGAATGGCAAATCTCACCAAATCCAACTTCCACAAGTTTAAGACCCTTTCTATAAAAGCAATATTTAGATCTAGTGCCGCCTGATCTGAGGCAATGTACAGATCAGGTTCGCATGATCTGGTACACCCCTGAGGTTACATTGTTTAGTCAGGTTGTCAGCCAGGGGATTTCTGCCAATAGTGAGGCTGAAGAGTTTACATATAGCCTAAGGTCCCAAAAAATACTGTGACTAAGTACTGGCATTTTTTTTCTTGAGATGACAATAGGCGGATAGCAGACCACAAAAAGTGGTAACCATTATGAATTGCCTCACCACCAATTGCCAGAATCTAGCGTTGTCCTATCAGAACTGGTACAATTGGTCATAATCTGAAGCAAAGGAAGCGATTATGCTGGGGTTTGGAAGCCCTACCAGAATGGCTAACCAATAAGTATGATCTTATGAGCATACAATTCAGAAATGATAAACTCTGGCTTTTTTTGCCAGAGTTTTTACCAGAAAGTAGATTCTGGCTGGGGCAAAAAATTGCTATCAGATTTTGTTACACAGATTGCAATGTAAGTGGTGCTTTGGTCTTGAAAAACTTGCAATGCAATATGGCGTCAGCTATAGTATGACAACTTTCCACCTTTCAGAAATTATACCTTCTTAAAATGTTGGGATAGATTTCTGGTGTGCCCATTCAATTTTATAAGCAAAGACTGGTTGTGGATGATCAAACTATGGCGTAATTATAAGATGACTTCTTGAGAGCATCAAAAAGTCTTTTATCAGTAGGACGAAGTCATAATTGAGAAACCCCTGATGGATTTAATAGGAATGATGACTCAACTACCTCTATCAGAAAAGTGGAGTGACGGGATTTTTTGCAGCCCAAAAATGGTATAAGAAACTGTGACAATTTATAAATTTAGTGCTTCCTCAGGAGGTTTTAAAACTGCTCAAAATTTATGGAAAGACCTTGCAGTCTAGATGCAGAACAATCTAGAACTGCAAGAAAGCCTGTTCTACTCTATCAGAGAATTAAATAAATGGATTCATCTAATGATAAATTGAGATTTGGGAGGATATGTCCAATCCTGGTGGAATGTCACATTGAATGAATTTCGTTGTGTTAATATAGTTGCTGGATAGTTGCTCCCCAATTGGGTTGGGCCATATCTAAGCATTCCGCCAAGTATGAAAAATTAGGATCAGCCAGAGCAAATTGCTGGAACAAATTTGATATTAGGATCACCAGTGAATAGTATATGAGGATGATCCACCTGAATTAATTATTTGATGTTAGCAGAAAAAGATGATCCTGAATTCTAGTCGGCCAAGGATGATTCTGTTGCCTAACAATCAATTATTACTGAGAAAGGTGATTCCTGAATTAGATTCTGGATCACTGGCAACAAGTAGAGAGGATGATTATTTATAATGATTTAGTATGTGCTGGTGGAACCAAAAGGTTCTGAGAGTGAAGCAAGGTTGTTTACGGCGCATCATATATAATGATTGACAAGCGCCTGAGAAAGGCAATTCCAAATGATTAACTACATAGTGTCAAATTGTGTCATTAGTGAGAAGCCAAGTTATTCTAATTACCCAAGCGACCAAAGCTGTTTCTTGTGCATTATTACTAAATAAAATTCATGTTTGATATTAATTTAATTTATAATATTATACGGCTCATCAGTAACTAAATTATGAGGATGAGATGGAACTACTATTAAGACATTGGGAAGGACAGGGCAGAAGGGTTTGACATCAGGAAAATAGTATGCACAGCGGAAGAAAGAAAGAGGTTAGCTGGAAGGTCCAGTGATGAGCTAATAAGTTGAGTATGGGTGAAGTAGCCCTTTTGTACATATATATACCTGGTACTTCCCTTTTCAATAAATATCTCCCTTTGCCTAATTTCCCCTTTGTTATAAGTTATGTTTATTCATATGGGTTGGGGTTAGGCTGGAGATTCCCAAATGGCACAAGTGACATGCCGAGGGGTCAGACGGCGGTGCTGGCTCCATCACCTAGAGCAAAATGGCTGACCAATCAGTTTTCATACTGGTTGGCCTGACAACCAGCAGAGCCCACTGTCTTTGGAAAAGATAATTTCCAACAGAGGTGCTTACTCCAGGGGGATTTTCAGGTTGGTGCTGGAGTAACCGTGGGTTGATGAGGAGGTGGCAGGGATGAGCTTTTGGTTCAGCTAAAGATGGGAAGAGCACGTAGTTGTGACCTCAAACCAGAGGTTAGGTTCCAGCATTGTTGGTGGTTGGGAGGGGCAAGACCTGAGAACCCACCCAACATGCTGAGGCAAAATGCAGGGGGATTACCGTCTGGTTCAGAGGAAATAGCAGAAATGTTAACCAGATGAATTCCTCCATTGATTAATTGAGATTTAGGAGTCTTTGTCAAATTCTGAAGGAATGTCATATTGACTGAATTTTGTAGTGTTTAATAGTTGTTGGATAGTAGCTCCTCAATTGAGTTGAGCCAAATCAAAGTATCCAGCCTGAGTTGAAAGTTAGGATCATACAGAGCCAATTGCTGGACTAAATTGGTATTAAGATCACCAGTGACTATTTGGTGAGAATGATCCACCTGAATTAATTACTGATGTCAGCAGAAACTGATGATCCCAAGTTCAACGCAGTCAAGAATTTTTTGTTGCTAGTAAAAATTAATTTTCACCTGAGATAGGTGATTCCCTAATTTAGGTTTTAAACACTACAAACTAGTATCCAAGGATGTTTTTATTAATTTAGTATGTGTCAGAAGAACGCAAATTATTCTGAGTTTAAGGCGGTGAGGTTGTTTACAGCGCCTCATATATATAAATTGACAAGCGCCTGAGAAAGTCAATTCCAAATATTTGACATATATAGAGTCTAACTGTGTCATTGGTGAGAAGCCAACTTATTCTGAGTACCCAAGCGACTGAAGCTGTTTCCAGTGTATTTTCACTAAGTTAAATCCATATACAATATTAATTTATACTATAATAATAGGGCTCATCAGTGACTGAATGTTGAGGAAAAAAAACCATTACTTAGGACATTGGGATGGATGGGGTGAGAGGGTCAATGACAGTAAGAGAGTAAGCGCAGCAAGAGAATGTGAGAGTGGAAGATGTAAGGTCCAAAGATGAGCCAATATGTCAGATATGGGCGCACTAGCCATTTTGTATATAAAAAATACCTGATGCTTCCCTTTCAATAAACATCACTCTTTGCCTAATCTACCTTTTTTATAAGTTTCTTTTTTATGATATGGGGGTTAGTCTGGGGATCCCCAAATAGTGCAGGTGACACTCCAAGGGGCCAGCTGGTGCTACTGGCCCCATCGCCTAAAGAAATTGGCAAGGGCAAATTAGGAACCTTTCTTTTATTTTGGTAACTAAAATCAAAGCCATATATAAGAGTTTTTAAAAATACAAAACATGGCTGCTCAAATAAGCAAAAATATTAGCATGTCGATGGTTTCAATGCCCACTGCCATGGCATGGGTGGTGGTGCACAGCCTTCTGGTATATTTTGACCACTGCCAAATTGTTCCTGGGCTGTCTCTGCTATCCCTCCCAACGCTACTGGGTGTATGTCCCCCTCAAGACTTGGTTATCATCTCACAAGCTCCAGGAGGTGCTCCAGAGTCCTTTGGTGCTCCCACAGAGCAATTTGCATTTTGCCTTCTGGGTCAAATATGAGAATCTCTTCCCATATTTTAGCAAAGCCATCATTGAGATGGCCACAGTGGTTTTTAAACCTGATGGCTTAATTGACTTCCACCCCTTTAAGGGGTACTTTAATTTCAACTTCTGTTCAGAAGCTGATGCTGCGGCGATATCAAAGCTGTAGATCATTTAAAAAACCCTCCAATCTTATCATTTGAACCCAGCCCCCAGATGAAGCCACTTTGGTGGTCCATTTTTCTGGTTTTCCCTCACATCTCTCCCCCAAACGCCTCCGGCACAAGTACATGGAGGGTTTGGCCATTTATGGCGCAGACCCCGTTTTTCAGTCTATGGTTCCAGATGAGGCTTATCATCTGGCTTGGCCTTGCACCTTTGCAATGATCTGCCCATTTCATTATGATACCCATCTTGCAATCCCTTTCTGCACTGTGATCAGATTCATCCCTGATCACCTGTTCTGGGAACATGTCAAAAATTGCTGTGCCATTTGCCTCTTATGCTTTGAACTTTACTTGAAGCGCAAGTGCCAAACAGTTTCTGCTTCCACCGCTTCCACCACTCATTTCTCAGATGGCAGGTTTACAGCCGTTTCAAACCAATTTTTAAACGGGGCTTGATCCTCCCACCCCCAACCTTGGGGCAATTTGGTAATACTCCAAAAGCGGCAGTCAATCAGAACAAAAATTTTAAGAAATTTGAATCAAAATTTGAGCAAAGACAGAATTATGACTCACTGGCTGACCTGGTTTGGGCTGAGCTGCCATGGTTGACAGCTTATGGCCAATCATTATTGGCCACTGCCCCAATCCCAGTGGCTGTCCCAGTGTTAGCTGAATCCAATCCATTCAAGGCTCTTAAATGGGTTAACGAGGACAAACGGCCATAATATGCCAAGCCAGATTTTGCTTTGGAGTAATTTTTGTTTTTTCCCAAATCATGGCTTTACCATTTTTGCCCTTGAAACAGTATTCACTTTTATGAGAATATTAATAAGATAGCAATTAAGGCTGCAGCTGCCCCTTCCAACACCCTACTTAGCCAGCAACTTTATGCGGCGATTGAGCCCCATGTTAGTTGCATCTCTATCCTAAATTTTCCTCATGATTATGAGAAGTATGCTAAATATGAAATTGAGGAGCTCGCTTTTGGTGTGAGCTGCCTTTGCATTGATGAGGCATAAACTTCTTTTTTTAACCCCACTTATCCTACAATTTGCCAGTGCATCAAGTCTTTCAATTGTGTGCTGGCTCTCATCACTTTTGCTGGGCATCAACTTGCTCAATATGTTGAGGCGATAACACCACTGGCCTCATGAAAAAACCCTCAACTATACTTTGATGCCCCATATTACTGATCTCCCACCCTGATGCTGTCTTCCATGGTCTGCCAGCTAAAGCGGGCGCCAGATAAAAGTTTCCCCAAAGCTTCCTTACCTTCTGATATTGCTTCCTAGGCTATTATCTGAGGTGCTATATTAGAAAAAAGTTAACTCTAATAATTCTTAATTTGGCCCATTTGTAAATAAAGATGCGTGGTGACTCCCCAAATGGGTTGGCACCACTAGTGCTAAACAAAAGCAAGTGCCAACTAGTCTTCATACTGTTTAGCTTTCCCCTCAGAAGAGCTCACTGTTGTTGGAAAAGCAATTTTCCAGCATAAACCATCTAAAGATAATTGATATGTGGCAAGACCAGATCAAGTTTCATGACTTTACCGTGAGAAGTCCCAAGGCTTTTGAAGATATCAAATTGTAAGGCGATTAATCATGAGATGGTGGATGAAGTTGATCAATCTTTATTTAATTAACTAATGTGAGAGCAAGAAAAGGCAGTAAAAGGGAATGAATCCAGAAGAAAAAGTATAGGAAAAACGTCACCAAATTTAATTTATGAAAGTAGGGGAACATTTTTTAGGATTTATCAGCTTATTTAATCAAAACTTTTTATAGCACTAATGGTGCTAACCCAAAAGGGTAAGCCGCCATGCATCTTTATTTTCTAATGAGCCAAATAAAGGGATTATTAGAAATAAAAATAATCCTAATATAACCCCTAAGTTATCAGCCTAGGAAGCCATATCAGATGGCGAGGAAGCCTTGAGGAGACTTTTGTCTGGCGCCCACTTTATCTGGTGGTCCATGGCAGATAGCATAGTAGTGAGCCATTGGTGGCATGTGGCATAAGGAGATATGGTTTATGGTTTCTTCATTATTGAGGCATGCACTGTCCATTGCCTCAAAAAATTTTAAGCAAGTTGATGCTCAGCAAAAGTGATGAGAGCAGGCACACAAGTTAATGACTTGATGTGCCTGCGGGTTTTGGGATAATTGGGGTCAGTAAGTGAAGTTTTAACCATGTCAATGCAAGAGTGGCTTGCACCAAAAGCAAGCTCCTCAATCTCATACGTAGAATCCTCCTTAAATCATGTGAAAAATTAAGGATAGTAATACCCTTGACCAGGGGTTCCATCTCCCCATAGAGTTGGTGGATGAGTAAGGTTTTAGCAGGAGCAGCCAAAGCCTTGACTGCTATTTTATAATATTTTTATATAACTATATTCATTTTTTGGGCTAAAATGGTGGATCTGCAATTCAGGAGGATTGACATGAAAGTTTCCAAAGCAAAATCTGGCTTGATATGGTATGAATTTTCACCTTCATCTATCCATTCAAGAGCCTTTAATGAAATAAAATTAATCAGCATTGGGTCAGCCACCAGAATTTGGGCAGTGGCAGGAGCTGATTGGTTGCAAACTGTCAACCACTGCAGCTCAGCTGAAGCTGTTTCAGCCATCAGCTTAAGTTACCATAAATTGACTGAAGTTTTAAATTTTTTAAAACTTTGATTGCCTGAGGCTTTGGAAGCCATTATTTAATTGATACATAAAATTGGCAAATAGTACTGGAGAAATTATAGAAATATTAAATACAATTTACAAAAGAGAATAAAAAGAAAAAATAGTAAAAAGAAAAAAAAAGATAAAAAATATAAAAGATAAGATAGATGAAAAAATGTTGTCTTTTATTTTGACTGCAAAAGATGAATCTGGCAGTATTCCTACCTATCAAGTGAGGAGGAAGGGGAAGATTATGACGGGAAAGTGTCCAGATGAGCGTCAGTTTCGCTCAGATTGCAAATGGGTCATCCAGAAGTAGTCCCATTATGGTAGAATATATTTGGCAGGACCAGCTCTGGTTGTAACTGGGTCTGCCTTGAAAAAATACTGAGGGCGCTTAAGAATAATAAGCTTTCAGTAAGCTCAGAATGGACTGAAACTAGCTCTTCTGGTAAGAGTCCCTTTGAGATCATTGAGAGGATAAGCTCAGTTTGAGACTGGGTACTATAAATTTGGCATATATTTGGGATTTGCTGAGAGAGTTGCACAGGGTCAAACCCACTGAGCAATGGATGAACAATATGAAGCATGTCTTTAAAAAAAAATTAATAAAGATAATAATATATGGAGCTATTGTGAGTCTTTCTTTCCGCTCAGCGTAACTTTCTGAGCCAAATTACACAAATTTAAAAAACAAATCAAATTCGCCCATAATAGTTTCGCTCTGATGTCCTCAGATTCTCCACCAGTAGCTCCAGCGTGGGGCAGCAGCGAAAACCCCCCACCATTTTCCATTCAGCAGGAAAACGTGCTAGGACTGGTTCACCCAGTCATTCCAAACCTATGAGCCAATTCATTCCACCCAAGGACCTGGATGCCCACCTTGCTCATACCCAAGCGGTACCATGCTGCCCCTAGTGCTCCCCCAGAGCAACATGTGCTATGGCCTAAGGGTCAAATATGGGAAACTATTCCCATACCATGACCAAGCCATTTATCAAAATGGCACAGGCGGTGATGATACCTGCTGGATTTAACAATTTCCGCCCCTACAAGGGATATTTCAACCTCAGCTTCACCTGCAAAGCTGACACTGCAACTACAGCAACTGTGCCCCTAGTTTTCTAAGGCACCCCTCTCCCCACAAATCAGACTTGGCTCCCAGTGGACACCACTTTGGTTGTCCAGTTTGCTGGAGTGCCCACCCACCTCCCCCTGAAGTGCTCCACCAGGAGCTGATGGACGGTTTGGCAGCCTATGGCTCCAACCCCATCTTACAATTTGTGGTCCCAAATGGGGCCACATGACTCGCTGGGTCTTTAGCATATGCCACAATCAGCCCTGAATTTAATAAAATTGTGGTATCAATTCTGCTGCACACTGTTATTCCCTCAGTGCATAACTATCCATTTTGGGCTCATGTCAAAGGTGGGCAGATGATCTGTCCATCATGTTTTGAGTTAGACCATTCAAAATGCAAGTGCCCCTCCTCAAACACTTCCAGCGGATCGGACAACTCATTCACTGACCTCCAATCCGCTGCCCACCCTGTACAATTTCAGGTATGGGGCACATTCCTACCTCCTCACCCCCAAAGCCTGTTGCTGCAGCTACACCTGCAGCCACCAATCAGCCTCCTCCACACTCCAATGCCATAAATAATTTCTCCAATCAAACATCAGATTGGATCCCAGTCTGATATCATGCTTCCACAAATGAATCAAACAAACCTCAACTGTACGCTGATTCCCCATTACAATTCAACCAAACCCATGGGAATTATTGGATGAAATTGACAAATCAGGTAATGTCATTGATGAGCTGTTGCTGCAAGTTGAGCAGTTCTGTAACGCATAATGGGATGCAAAATTCCCACCTCAGAAATATGGCCCACAACCTAATGATAAACTATTCTACAGCAACCACCAGCTTGCAGTAGAAGCAGCTGCCACACCAGATTGTTGTCCGCTCCACAAAGCTGCCACCAAATCTGTTGCTGAGCTCTATGGAGGAATTTCACCTCCCATTATCCCCAAAGATCTTTTTACACAAAGTAAGATCAATATGAAAGCTTTACACAAAAACGTCACTGAAGCCAACCAGAACGTGGTAACAGTATCACAGAATCCAAAAGCAAAAATAACCTGAACCAACAATGCCACGTTTGTTAAACTCCCAGATTCCCGCCTCAAAGCTGAAGACGTTTTGGCCAGATACCTTGTTGGCATTATGATGGCTGAAAAATATTTGGAAGTTCCAGTTATCAAGAATATTGAACCCCAAACCGCTGATGCCCCCACACCCTTACTATCTGCCTAAACACGCACCCTACTCTGGGATGAGATGGATGAGGCCAAAGATGAGCCCCTCAATCCCCCTCCCCATCCACCATGGAGGGATAGCAATATTCGCTGCCCACCTGGTTGGATATTTTGATAGGAATGATTCAATCGATCCATCCATTTTTAGGCATTTTGTTTTAATCGTTATTTTTTATTATTTTGATATTTAGTTTTAGTTCAGTAATGCCCGTCCCCTGGTTGGCTTACCTCGGTTAAATTAAAAATATATGGATCTATTGCCCCAATGACGCTCTATACTATAACTTGGTTTCTTATATGAGATATCCTCTACTCTGCATTCTCATTCCTATTACCAATCCTCCTCCTTTAATTGCCCATTCTGCTTGTATATCAGTGAGTTTAGATGAGATCATTACCTTGGCATAGAGTATTTAGTTCTGTCATATTCTTATCAGCCAGAGAGTATGGTATTCTCAAATTCTTAATTGCATTAATTTGAGGCGATCTACTTAATATTCATTGAATGTTGACATCACCTTATCACCCTATTTGGAGGCGGACCAATAATAATTCCTTGTGACCCAAAATCGCCTCATCTCAAGGCGCTCAATTAAAAAATAATCATAGTCAGTGGATTATGGCTAATCCTTCATAGCTATCCAGGGCTTATCGTCCAGTCATAACAGAATCTTGACATTACGCCACCCCCTTGACTAAATAATAAGTCTCCTATCGATTATATGCCCAAAGTAACTTTGCATGCACTTAATTAATGATTCAACTGCTCAAGGGGTCCTTGATGGTATATGCATCAGCACCTATTTTCTCCCTTACTTCAAATGGGCCTATCCAGATGCTGGCCAATTTGTGTCTCTGACCAAATCTGTGTTGGTCGTAGAATAGAACCGGAATTCCATCTTTGAACTGAGGTAGTCCGTTATGCCATATTTGATCAGCGGCCTGTACTTTAGTCTTTTTTTCGCCAGGCTGAAGGAGTTAATTAAGTTTGAACCTTGATCAACGTGTCCACTAGACTAGTTACTAAATGTTGGGATCCATTCCACTAGTATCTTCCATGCAAGTGTAAAACAATGCCAGAAGAGCAGGTTGTCATAAATACAGTAATTAAAAAAGGCTCTTCCCCATGACAAAATGATAGCTAATGTTAAAGGCAAAGACTGTGGTAGACAGGAGGGAACTCCAATCAGAAGTCAATATGCTACCAGTATACCGAGTATGTTAACTAAAGTCACATTAGCACGCTCAACCATCCTATTAGACTTAATGGCATTATGGGGTCTTTAGAGTCCCATGGATGGCCATAAGATCATTCAGCTTTTGGAGGATGTGAGAAGTGAAGCTATACCCATTATCAGATAGAGGAACTGAGAGCAGTCATGTTGCTGGATAATACATCCCATAATGAACTTGCAACTGTGGCTGACCCCAAATCCTGTATTGCCTGCACTTCAACCCACCTGTTCAAGTGGTTTATGCCACCAGAATGTATTTGGACCAGTTAGCTCCTATTGGCAGGGGGCCATCAACATCAATGGAAACCGTATGCCAAGCAAAATGCATTTTCACTAATTAGTACTAGGTCTTCTGGTGGAACTGATTTTCCATTTGGCACTGATGGCAGCAAAAATAGTTTCAAGCACTTCGAATTTCTCGCTTTGCCAGTAATACCAAGGCCACAAATAATCTAACAAATTTTTACTTCACACCATGTCTGACTGCCTTATGTGCATACATGATAATACTGGGCTGTGCTGAGGGTCTCAGGAAGTTCACTGTAGAATTGTTAATCCGCTTGTACAACTCCCTGTTCCACTTGAATGTATTAATTTCATCTCATTTAACACACCTTATCACTTGTGGTGGTTTATCATCATACCTTCCATTGAGCATTTAGCTATACAATACATCAGTCAGATCCTCTGTGACAGCAACCATTAGTAATATCAACAAGCAATAAGTTTTCTGGTGTTTTGCACCAGGTCAGTGGAAAATCTCAAAGCAAACGCCTCCAGTTTAAGGTCCATTGGGCTAGATGCCCTTCAGCTTCATTCAGGTTATGCAACCATTGTTATAAAGAATGCTCCGTTATTAATTTAAACTTCACTCTATGCAAATACACCCTAAATAGCTTATATGAGTATATCACCACTAAGCACTCCCTCTTTGTCATGGTATAATAATGTTTATAGAAATTAGGCTTCAACTGCAGTAACCACTGAGTGTTCCTCCCCAACATCATAATTTTTATAATAGGACTGCCCCAACGGTGGAAAAGGATGCATCTGTCTGTAAAATAAAACTCTTTATTTAAATTTAGGTATTGCAGCACCAGCGCATTGATAAACACAAAAAAAGTGTATCAAAAGAGCATTGGCTTCATTCCTTCCATTCAAACGTGGCATCCTTCCTAAACAACTCAAACAGCGGACCACAAATACAACTAAAGTTGGGTATAAAGTGGCATTAGTAGTTAACCACCCCTAAAAATACTTGTATGTTGCGCTTACTGTTTAGTGTTCTTATTTATTAATGGATATCATCAACCTTGGCTGGTTGGGGCTAAGACCCCATTGCATCCACTACAAACCCTGGTGCTTCAGCTGGACATTGAAGAAGTGGCATTTATGGGGTTTGATTTTTATAATGGCCATATCGAGCTGGCAGAATATCACCTCCAAATGGGTATGGTGCTTAAAAATGTCCATGAGAAGATATTATATTGAGAGGTATACAAGAATGCATGACAGCTTCAATTTGCGAAGGATTGTGTCCATGACCCGTTGGAACGTAGCAGGGGCATAACACTGTCCCTTGTGGCATACGGGTCAGTTAGAAAGCCCCTTGGATGTAATAAAGCGCATTTCTCCTGTTCCACTGCGGGCAACTCAATCTTCCAATAACTTGATATCAAATCTATTACTGAGAATTAACAAGCTACCCCAATCAATCAAAAGAATATCAATTTTTGGCAAGGAATATGAGTCCTCTTTAGTAATTCTGTTGAGCTTTTGGTAATCTATCACTATCTAGTTATTACCATCCTTCTTTTTTGAAAATCAGGAAGGGCGAAACCCACGGACTCTTTAATACTTTTATCATGCCCTGCTCCAGCAGCATATTAATCTCTCCAGTGGTGCCTTCTTCTGCTGCTCTAGATCCGTGAATCAGCCATTACCTGAGGAGAATAATCACCAGTTAAAATTTTGCCCACATTTCCAGCCATCTAGATTACCATGAGTCACTTGGGGATAAATCCCTATGGCAAGAAAAAGGATATTGGTTGACACATTTTGGGTTAGTGATTTTTAGGGGATTTTAGGGTATTTTTATAACGGATTTGTTTAGATTCAATACAGGTGGATGCTTAAGATCTTGTCAGGCAGAGTTGCCAACAAAATGGGAACATCTGATAGTTGATTGATAATTTACTATCAGGTGCAACTGGAATCAGTCAGGTTACATTATCAATTAATTAGACACTTAAGGATTAAATTGCAAGGCGAGTGAGTGCCTGAAACTAGTGAATTGATCATTTAATCTGCGACCTACCATAATGGGTAGTAAGTCCCATTATCTAAGCAGGTCACTCGCCAAATATGGTTGGTTTGCTAGGATCAAGTGGAAAACGTTAGGACACATTTTCTGATTTTTTTCATTTTAGGTCTTAAGGATATCTGACAAATGAATCCTAACCAAATAGGAAAACCATTGCTGATGAGAAAATGAAGGGTAACTCAATTTTAATGGCTACCGTTTCATCACTGTGACGCCAACTGAAAGGTTGGCACAAATTTCCTCTATAAATCCCTGATTATCACAATAAAAAAAGAAGTTAAAAACCTAATTTTATTATTAGTTTTAATTACATAATCTTCATAATTTTTTTCTTGTGTTCTTTGATTGGGGACTCATTAGTTGGATTAAGAGTTAGGATTGAGGATCTTTAGAAGAGAAGCTGATATTAGATGGTAATTTTTGTAGACTCTGCGAGACCAGAGGAAAGGCTATAGACTAGGGATCTGAAGGTGGATCAAGTTAGGCGGATAATGGTAGAAATCACTACTGAAGACATCAAGAGTATTTTGAGGAGAAATACACGTTGAGCGTTGGACAAGGATTGGTTATCTATGTAAATATGGATAATAGTCTTCATATTATTATCAATCAAATATCATCTAATATCAGATAACGGAAAGCGTGCACACATCAAACCTGTGCAGTAACCTCCTGGGAACTATCAATTGGTGAAAACCCAGGATTTTAACAATTGGTGCTCACTATAGGGGTTAAGTTGAGTAGGATATACCAATACAAGATGTCATATAAGGATGAGTTAAGAAAGCTCTTAATGGATTTGGCAACCGTCAACAAGAACGCCTTGAATTCTGCTAATCATTAGGTCTTAGCTACCTTGGAGGAGAGAGTTACCAAGATCAAGGAAGGAGTCAAAGATGTCTCTAATTTCTGCAATGAGTCTCTAGGTAAAGTAACGTCATTAAAGAAAAATGGAGGAGATCTAATTCAGGAAGTTTTAATCTTGAAAACTGAACATTATCTGGATTTTATTAATCATGGGAATTCATTGCAGACATAGAGCATTCAAGAATCAAGTTGTAGAAATGAAAACTCATAAATGTGAATATGAGCCCTATTTGGCGACAAACGCTAAAAGATGGACCCCAAGAACTTCAGTTATTAAGTCAACTATTTTATGAAGTATGCCAACTGAATTTACAGCCATTTCAGAGATGCAACCAGAAATCACTCCTCAAGTGGGTTGAGTAGCCAAACCAAGAGTGATGATTAGAGAAGCCTGGGAGGAATTTATAGCTACGTCAAAAATACCTACGTTTCTTCAGGATAATGCCCCTTCATTTTTCCAATTTGTTTACATGACATTGTTTGAGTACAGCAATCACCAAAAAAGCTTTTATTTTGATGAACTTTTCAAAAATTGATTATCATAACTTAGTGCTACCCTATCTGGAGGTGGACATCTAGTCATATTCAGAGGCCAAGGCGGCCATTATGAAAGAAGTTTTTTGAAGTTCTAAGCTTATGTTAAGGCGCAAACCTGAATTTATGGGAATCCAATTCCAGAAAAACAAATTCTTAGGAATTTTTTAATCAATTATACCAAACATTTCAGATTTTAATCAGTTTGAAAGTACTGGACAATTTTGATGCATGGATTACGTTGCCTTCGGCCCTTCAGCCCTATTGCAATTTGCATCAAATGTTGTCTTCCATGTTCACTACTGAGAATACCACCTTAAAAATGGTGGATCGTTTGAAGATACTAGGAGCTACATTCAATGCCCCAAATAGAAATTTTAAACTGAGTCCAGTTTGAAATTTGATTTTTATGAAGGGGCTTAGAGCGCTAAGAAGTCCAATAATCTTACCATACTGGGAAATAAGCCTGACTTTCCAATAAGAATGATAAGAAATACAAATGTTGTTTTCAGTGCGGAGGAAAAGGACACTTTTCTGTTTAATGCAAGAAACCAAAGAAACAGATCAATGTAGTTCATGTGAAAGAGGTCAAACCTGCATAGGATTTGGGAAAAGGGCCTGCAGCCTAAACAGTCTAGAGCTGCGGATAAACTCATCCCCTGATATCTTTCATGAAGAAATTGAATTAGTGATCTGTTTGTCAATAATGACATATTGGATTAATTTAATCAAGTAATCAATTTGGATGGTAATGCAGTAATCAGATCCGGAGTTAAGGGGATAACCCCAAAATAATAAGGAAGTTTCTTATGGTTTGAATGACAGCTAGCGGACAAAGTTTTGAGCCTTGAAGAATCAGAATAAATTGACTGAGGTCAAATTAGATGAGACAAAAATGTCTATCCCCCTTAGCACAATTAAGGAATTGTTTTCTAATTTATCATTGCAAATTTTTCACACCCTCAATTTGGCAAAATAATGCCGCTTTACACTTTAGTAAATACATGTTTACAATACTCTGAGTATATGTATATTGATATACTAGTTAATCGTGTACAAGCGTGGGTGATAGTTGACAGTAGAGTGCCTAGCAATATTGTCTTGACAATGTTGGTTAAAAGATGAGAATTTCTCCTGATCTTAAATACAAGAAAGATATGGTACATCCAGGCTGAAATTTACCATCTCCTGTGTAGCGTATAGCGCTTTGTCACTCCAATTTTGATCTTTAGTGTTATCCACCCCAGCAATAGTTTTGGTTGGCCAAAGCTATGATATTCTGATTGTGACAGAGTTTCTAAGAAAATATGGAGTTATATGTAACAGTTATATGTAACATTGAAGATAGTACATTGTCCATACTGGGTTAGATGTTAACCTTGGTTTATCAGTAAGATGGGGAAGCTCCACTGACCAGGAAGAATAATTTAATTAATATGATTTATAATGACGGCATTGTCTCAATTTGTTACCAACTAGTTGACCATAAGTGACAATAAATTCCACGATTTTGAGTTCTCTTGATGAGATGGGATCACCATCAGGGGTGACCAAAAGTATCAATATTGGTCAATCAAGAGCAACTCGTAGATGGGGGACCATCTAGTACTAAAAAAAGAGCAACTCGTATATCTGATGGACAGACAACAGGAATTAGTTCAATTTGAAAACCAAGTATTAAAAATTATTTGCTCAGGACGACCATTATTTAGGATGTGCATGGAATGTAATTCACAAAGTTGACACCAAGGAAAATTTTCCAAAAGGATGAAACCAATTCGATGGTCAAAGGTGGGCAAAGCAGTAGTGGAAGAGGAGATCAGCAATCTAGTGAAGCATGGGCTTCTAGTTCCATTATCATGTTCTGGTCAAGCCCTATCCTAAATGTGGGATCCACCAACGGATGCCACAAATATTTCTTAAAATATATAAAGCTTACCTTTTTAATAAAAGTAATAATGAACGCTTTGTTAAAGTTTTTTATGCTTTCTTTTATTTCAGCGGGTCAAGCCAAAAGAACTCTCTTATTTGATCATAGTATTTCCTATTTAAACTAGTTCGATTCTCAGGGTCTTGTGAATTTAGGGCTATAGTATTGAAAAGCTTAGTCATCCGAATTAGGAAAAATAGGTTTTCAGCATATCAGAATGAGGGAAAATTTCCTGAGGCAAAACAAACTCGTGTGGTAATGCTTTGATAAATTTCACCCAATCACCAGTGGGTAAAATATTCTCACTTTGGGGAAGAATGAACCCATGTGGAACTGGTATGGAATGGGACATGGCTGAGGGGAAACCATTTGATGGACGCCCCAAATTTGGCCAAGGAGTCGAAGCAATCCTACTATCAGTTTTTACCTTAATAAGCAGATTTTGATTATCAAACAGGTTTTCCTGATAGTTAGGGTTCCACTGAGAATCCACCAGGGTCTTTTGGCCGATGGCATTCATATCCTCATTAACCATAGTATTGTCAGAAGATCAGACATGTAATAGGCTGATTGTAGTAGTGGATTTGAAAGGCATTTTTACCTCCAACATTCTTTTTCAAAAGTTGAGAAGGAGAATGTCTGACACTAAATGTTGAGAAAAGGATGGCTCTAATTCAGGTGGTGATCAGTTATTGTAAGATTAATAAAATAATAAAGAGAAATCATATCCACTACCCCTATTTGCTAATACATTAGTTGATTGAGAGAAGCAAAATATTTCTCCACAATGGATCTAAATCAGAATATTGGAAAATGATTTGCAATGGAATTCTGGAGAAATGAGCGATCATCACTGCGCAAGGGCTGTAACAACTGATAAGGATGCCACAAGGTCTATGTAATGTGCTGCATTGCTCTTGAGGGACAAGGACGCCATCTTAAATGATCCAAAATTGTCTTGCATCCAGGTCTGCATGGACGATATATTTGTGTTCAGTAGGACATATACTGACCAAAGACACCACTTGGAAGAAGTCTTTAAAAAGACTTTCCGCAGCTACCTGAAGTCAAGCCAAGGAAGCGCCATTTATTCAAGATGGAGTTGTAATATCTAGGATTCGTTATCAACTCAAGTGGACTGCAACTGCAAGCCCAGAAAATCGAGGCCATAGCGTGAATGACTGTACCAAAAAGCATCCAAGATATCTAATTGTTCCTTGAAAGAGTTGGATACTATTAAAGATTCATACAAGAATTTTGTGAGAATTACCAAGCCCCTCTTTCATTTGCTGAATGATCCAAAAAAATCGGTTGGAATGAAAAGGCCCTTAGTTCTTTTGATGTTTTATTCTAGTATCTGATAGATTCTCCAATATTGAAATATCTAAATCTTTAACGAATATTTATTATAAAGACTGATGCTTTGTTAATAGTGATCAGTGCCATCCTGAGCAAAGTAGATGAACTCAGGTATGAATATCCAGTAGCATATTTGAGCTGGACAGTTTAAGCAGCTGAAAGGAATCACACCATTACTTCACGTGAATGCCTTGCAGTAATTTATGCATGTAAACAGTTTCAGGTGTATATTCATGGAACGCACTTTAAAGTAGTGACAAACCATTGCTGGAATGTCTGCATAAGTTAAGAGAATTTGAAGGATGGCTGGCCCAATGGGCATTAATACTGAAGCTTACGATTATGAGGTAGTCCACTAAGCGGGAGCTTCTCATCAGAATATGGATAACTTATTGATGTTACCATTGGTCCAAGTGTATACCCGCAGGAGGATGAGCTATTCCAGAGAATGGTCGAAGGAGAAAAATGGGAACAAGCCCTGAGAAAACCATAAACACATTGGAAAGCGATGGAAAAAACTGAGACCAAGGATGGATAAAATTTTCAAGTTGATTGACGAAAATGATTACTATTACCAAAACTGTTGGAACGTGTGGCTATTGTTTAAGCTGCGCATGTTGTTGTTGGGCATGTAATCCTACTGAAGATGATTAGCCACACTCACCAGCACTATTACTGGAGTCTATCGATTATGATGTAGCGGATATTCTGGCTTGTTGTGTATAAAGCTAGTTGCACAAGCCTCACAAGAACCTAACCAAATATTAACTTGTCCACCCAGGATTTAGCTGGCGTATGGTGTCCGTCAATGTGATGGGACCATCAACATTGAGTACTGGGGGATTCATACACCATGATTGCGGTTGACCATCTGACTAAATGGGTTAAGATGAAAGCCCTGGCGACAGTGGGCGCTACAAGAACTGCAAGGTTTACCCTGGATAAGTAGTATACTGCCATGGATGCCCAAAAGTTTTATTGAGTGATTTTATTACAAATTTTATGTCTTATTTGATCCCAAAATTGAATGAGATAATGGAGATCTGAGGAGTTGTGTTAGTACCTTACTGGACAGAGATGAACAGACTGGTTGAGCGTGTCAATGGAACACTGGATACGATGCTGAGGAAGCTGGTAGCAGGGAGAACTTCCACATGTGAAATGTACCTCACTTTGGCGAGCTTTGCAATAATATAAGTCATCATATGATGATGGGAAAAGTCATTCAAGTCACTATATGGAAAGAGGCTGCATTACTGCTGATTATTATTGGTGGTGAAACAAACATTGTGGATGAGTGCCAAGCAGTAACTGACCTGATTGTTGAATATCTTGATCAAAATGCAATTGCAAGCAAACTATATGACCTTAAAGAAAAGGATCAAGGCAAAAATGACGGACAATTAGTACTGACTGGCCTTATTGGAATATCAAATAGGCAAAAAATTGCCTATTGCAATATGCATGGTTTTGGAAGAAGAGATAAGTTAGATACATTGTGGTTAGGTCTATTTGAGATTATTGCCAAGATGTTGATGGAAGTCTTTCCATCAAGAACCTTCTTGGATGTAAGGATAGTGTATTGAGTTCATGCTAAATAGTTTAAAGCAGTGGATCAAAGAATTTAATTAATAAAAAGAGTTTTCCCAAAGGACCATTGAACCATTGAGATGGTTATGTCCTGATGATTTTGTCGAGTCCTTAAAAGGGACCGCTGAAAAAACTTTTCTCTCTCGTTGCAAACACTTTTGCAACATATTCAATTTAAATCTAGGTAAGTTTGATAATCTTGTTGAGGAGATTAGTGTGCACCCAATGTTGGGCAGCAGTTGGGCGAGTAAAGATAAGGACACAGGTGTAGGCCCCACATCACCCAATCTTTGTAAACGCCCCAGCAAATGCAGCAGCATAGATAAAATTAATAATTAAAAACTGTAAGTTACCATTTCCCCAGAAACTTTGGCCTGGAAAGCGCGCTGCGACTGGTTCATCAATAAGCCGCACTTGCAACCACTATCTTAAGTGGAACATGGGGTGCATGTCTTCCTGGATATTTAAAAAATGGTGCTTTGGAGAAAGTTTTTGAGATGCACATTCACATATAATAAACACAGTGTATGTCGCCCCACACTCTATGCCTCACAGTTGGCTGATCTTGGATTTAAAAAAAGCTGCAGATGAAGCCACAAAAGTGAGAGTGGTTGTGGACCTCCTGGATAATCAATGGGTAGTCAAAAAAAGTGCAAAAACTGGACTAAATCAAACCAAATTTTCATAATTTTTGACTTCCTACCTATTAAAATTAAGTGCACCGTGCTGGAGCACCACCTGAATGTTGGGCTCACCAAATACAGGTAAATCCAATCCTTTAAGATGCAGTGTTTTACGCTCATACTGGACCTATGCATGGGCAAAGCAATTTCTGTTCACACCTCATCTGCGGGGAAAGTGGAAGATTTGACCCAAATTCTCACACCGCTTTTGTAGAATTTATTGAGCAAGACTCCCACCCATTCAAAGTCACCGTGGATATGCACCTCCTATATGCACTTTCTGTCACGCTCTTGGCCACAAGGCCCATACCTGCCCCACCAAGAAATGGATTATACAATCCAAAATCCTAGAAGCAATGTGTGGTGCAGTCTCCCACTATGAACTGCAGTAGACACTTACACAGCCTCCTCGTGGGGCGCGCCTTGGTGCTACATTCAAGTAAAACCTGTGTCCCAGATGGAGCACAAGAAAACCAAGCAGGCCCACAGAGCGACTGCCAAGATGGTGGTTGTGACCAAGTCTGTGATCCTGCTCGCCCAGCTCCAGGTGAACATCAAGTCATTTGCAGAAGAAGCAGCTCGCAAATTCTTCCTCCAATCAGATTATGCCACCCAAGCTGAAGACCTGATGGTTGAGTCAGATTCACCTGACCAATGCTACCAAGCATCGATTATATCTGATTCTCTCACCAATAATCCTGCTGAAAATCACCATCATGTGATTGTACACTGCAGGTGCACATAACGCCAAAATTTTGATCCACAGTGGGGAAAAAGCAGAAAACGAAAGCCAACGCAAATCTCACAGCTAAAGCTTCCCATACTGAGCCATACTCCATAGCACAGAATACCTGCGCTTCCAAACAGTGATGTGCTGTGAACAAGAAGGCTGAAGGGCTCAGGAGCCCTTCCCCTCACACCTAAAGTGCAATAGGGGGAGCCTATACTATAGGGACTTTTAACATCGCTGGATTTAAGGCATCACAATCCTGGGCTAGGAAACTGAGTTTTTAAAAAATATTTTCCTGTGGACATCCTGGCCATTAAGGGAACCCATTGTCTGTGCAGTGCATTGAAAACGTGGGCATTCAATGCTCCTCACTTCCTTTCCTTTTGGTCACTGAACAGAGGGGTGCTAGTTTTAGTGACCCATAGTTTTGAATAATTTGTCAACATCATACCTCTACGGCCACATCCTTATAGTCACCTTTTCTTGGGATGACAAAGTACATGCTGTCATTAAAATTTACACCCTAACCTGTGCATGAGATCATCAGGAACTTTTCTCAGCCATCAATTCCCTTCCGGTACCCCCAAACCATATGTTGTTGGTGACATGAATTGCTGGACCAGCCCAACCACAGACCTCTGGCATGCGCCTACACCCCCACAGGGGCACATTAAAGTTCACATTCTATAAGCCACCCTGGGGCTGTTTGAAACTCTACCACATCATGCACCGCTACTCACAAACATGTCTCGCCCCCATGTGCACAACTGCCAGCTAAGGTCTATGACACACATTGACCTTTTTCTCAATCCCGTTGAAATTTTATTCCCAAACTTCCTGCTTTACCACGACGAAAATTGGTTTATTTGATCACAAAATGGTATATGTTTTCTTCTGTTTGTCCAATCCACCGGATCAGACACTAAAGTGGTGAAAACTCCTCCCCACCGAGATCAAATTACCCAGGTCTTCCTCGTGGGTAGACACCGAGACCAAAGCAATGAAGTTTACCACACTGTTATGTGCAGACTCAATCTCCACCTGGTCAACCTTCAAAGCAAACACCATCCTCAGGGCTCGCCACATCTCATCACATTGCTCGCGGGCTGCCTCATCAGTCATTTTGCGCATGCTGGCAGAAGTGAACCATCTGGAATCCAATGTCCCAGTGGCATGCTACAGCCCAGCCTGGGGCCATAAGTGGGCAGAAGTGTCCGCTTGCCTCAAGGCACTGGTAATACAACACAAGCATAGGGTTTGTGTTCAGTATAAAGCAAAGCATATAACAGAGGGTGATAGCGTTGCATTTACTTTTTTTGAAAAATCATTGTACCACGCCAGAGATTGGTCTGCACACAGTTGCGAAGGCCAGACCATTCCATTGAAGATACTCTGGCTGAAGTGGCAATTGAAGTACAAATTATTACTCTGAATTGTATCGCACTAATCCAGTTCAGCTGGCCAAAGTGACAATTTTCTCAAAAGTGCATATATCGGCACCGTTTTCATTTTCTGGAGTTGATAAACTTGATTTCATGTGACAAACTTTTGTCTGACATTCGCGTGCACCGTACTTAAAATGCCCAGCTACAAACGACATCCCTTATGAGTTCTATGGAATATTTCAAGTAATTTCCTCTTTGCTGCTTGCCTCAATGAATCAATGCCTTATGGAAACGTGCCTCCTTCCTGGAGGGCAAGAGGCCTTCATTATAACGTTTTACTAATAAGGGGATAAGCTGGACATGGCCAACTGGCGCCCCATTGCACTTACTAACACAGCTTAAACTTTTTGCTAAAATAATGGCGAACCGCCTAAGGATAGTTGCATCTGCTCTCATTTCCCCTGAACAATTTTGGTTTTATTCCCAAAAGGTCTATTTAGGACAACATACACACCGTAGCCAACGTCTGCTAACTCACGGCTTCTGGAGCACTTTTTTAGACCAGCAGAAGGCCTATGTTAGAGTCAACTAGTATTACCTCAGAGTCTACCTCCAAAAAGTTCCACCTCCCCAATCATTTCATTAATTGGATGATGTTGCTCTTGGAATCTGCCACAATGGCTGTGCGTGGCCCTGTCTCCCTCATGGATGTAGTTCGCCCTCAAAGGGGCCTACGCCAAGGGGACCCTTTAAGCCCACTCTTGTATAACTTTAGCCATGACTCACTTCTTAGAAATATGAATGCCCGCCTTAATGGTGTCCATGTGCAAGGCCAAGCAGCCAAGATGTTGGCGTTTTCTGATGATTGTGTGGTTGGGTGTCTACCAATTATGATGCAAGCGAGTTTGAAGCTACTAATCAGTTTTACTCCAGGGTAAGTAATGCTGCTCTTAACGCCTCGAAAACAAATTGTTCTACTTGGCTGGGATCAAGCCCGCTGGTCCCAGCGTCCCGTTTTCTACATGCTTCAACAGCTTGCTCACGGGATCGCTTGCCCTTCCCACCCCACACCGCCCCGCTTGTTCTCCTCTTTGCCATGCACCACCGCAGGCCCATTCCGGCATTTGGGGGTGTGGCTAAAGGCGGGAGGGTACGCCTCAATGTGATGGAAAATCATATCCTAGACAATGTTAGGAAACGCATAAATTCCCTCAAATCCCGTTAAACTTCCCTTACAGGCAGGGTAGTGCTAGCCAACTCTATGCTCCTTTCTAAGGTTTGGTTTGAGACACACGCCATCGCTTTTTCCCCTTGTTTCTTCAAGTCAATATACGCCCTTCTGCAAGGTTGTCTTAGGTTAGGCCGCCCACCGCCAGTGCGCCTGGATTTCATGTTTGGCCCTCTCCATAGTGGTGGCATGGGCCTGCTCAACTATGATGTCCAGTACACTAAAATCATTGGCACCTGGATCACTGCAGTCACCAACCCTACAATATCAGCCCATCACTGGTCACGCGCAGTCCACTCCAACTTCTCCCACGCCCTGGGCCTCACTAATCCTGCCCACCCCCATTATCTGGTAAATTACCTCGTCTCACGTTCTTCTGCTGTTGGCCACATGGGACGCCGCCCCACTTCAAAATATTCTCCTCTCCATGTGGAGCGCTGAATGGAGAATTTGCATCAGTGGAAAAGCGCCTTTAGTGGGCGCCCTACTCCTACGTTCACCCAGAAAGTACAAGGACTACCCATTTTGAATGGTGTGATACCCATGAGGTCCCCTAACAAAGCCAGGGTGGACTACCTGGACATGTCAGACTTCACCTACTCCCTCGATGCCCTGAAGGCCATTTGGAATTACACACACCACTCTTTTTCGCAGTTGCATACTCGTTACCATGTGTGGCACTGCTTGAGACGGGCATACCATACTGCTGAGCGCTCTAACTCTTTGCACTCATCTTGCGTTATGTGTGGCCAGTATTGAACTTTGGTTCACCGCTTGGAAGAGTGCCCTCCCTCAGAAGCGATGTGGTATGAGGTTGAGCGTCTCTTTCGCCAGAATTAGGCACAGCCTTTCAGCCTGTCTAAGGACACCTTTGCTTTGTCTATGGTTTCCCCTCTACCACCTAACCTCCATGGCTTAGTGGTTGCAATCGCTATTTGGACTATCCACACGATTTTCTTGGATGCTATCTCAGGCTCTACTCCCACCCTTCAGAAAGCTATACGCCAGTTCCAATCGCACCTTGTGGACTACTTTCAAGCTTGGATGTTTGGGTACTCCCTTCCTGTCACCGCCAGATGTTCTCATCCTGGTTCTCAGTTTGGTTCATCACTTCAGACCCCTTCCTACATATGTGCTCAGTAGTGGCGCAAGCCCCTACACGTAACCCCCTTCCTTCTCTTAGCATTCCCACTGGCAACAGGAGATAGCCTTTATTTATCTGGGATGCCTTCCTCTCAGTAAAGTTTTTTCTGTTTGTTTAGTTTAGTTATTGGAAGTGTATGTCCCTGTTCAGCCTTCCCAAATAGAATCTAAATTATAAAATTTAAATTTGAAAAAGGGACTGCTGAACCTAAAATATTGTTAAGTCTTAAAAAATAAAACCTAAAAAAAAGAAACCTGGTATGTCATAGTATACCTAGAAACAAGCTTGGGGGAATAAATAAAAAATATGGATTGCTGAACTTAGTGAAAGTCATGTCCCATATAAAAAATAAAAAAATAAAAGATTGATAAAAAAAGCAAAAAACATTAAAAACGCACAGGAAAAGATATATTTTTACATTTTTTGTTTTCCTCAACTCAGTAATGATTCCGCTTATGTTGCCTATTAGGGGGAGGTATAATTTTCTGTAGTAGGAGTGAACAAAACATTGAAATTAATATGAGATTGGATGCTGGTAAAACTAGACCTACTCCAAGCCAGGTTTGTTGAGTGTAGGCTAATTCCTGTTAGAATGCAGCAAAGGGAAGCGAGATGGAAATATTGGAACTTGGCAAAATGTGATACTTCATATTGGGAGGGAATAAATAGAATAAGAAGAGGCATTCAGCAAATAACCCTGAGTAGTCCCAATATGGCACCAGAGCTTGAAAATTGTTATTGATGCTTGCTGATGGGCTTCATCAAGAACATTGGACATATGAGCCAGCATTAAGCAAGGGACACTAGGTGGGGGTTGCTGAATCATGCCCTAATCAAAGCCATCAGGGGAAGGTACCAATGGGTTGCTCCAGAAACAAAAAAGTCATGCAGGGAGTGGATTGCATCCTGCAGATAATGATTATGGGCTTCTTGGAATCAAAAGCAGAATGAGCAATGGAAGCCAGAAGAGGTAGGAAGCTTTGTGGCCCAACTTCGATTAACTAGGCCAGCAAAGCAAGGGGCATAGGCTGCAACGTCTCAATCTATGATTTTTGAAGATCAGAGGGGTTTAGAGCTATAGTATACCCTCAGTTATATGGGTCCTCAATTTTGCATAGGGAGTTTGAAATGTTCATTATTCCCAATGGCTAGTTTGGTTGACAGAACAGCTGATTTGTAAAACTGACCAAGTTGGAAAAGAAGCTCTAGAATCAATTCATATCTGGAGAGTAATGATTAATCAAGAGCTGAGGGCGTTGCTTCAGGAGGTTTGACAATATTTGTAGGAATATCTGCAAATGGAGCCAAATCCAGTAGAGTTTTGAGATCTAATTTGGTTACCTATGTCAGAGGGAGGACTGGTTGCAAGTCAGTTGAGACAATCAGTAATCTGGTTTCATTGAGGTTGAATACCATTTCCAGTAGTTCCATAGAAGGACTGGCTACAGGTACTTGACTGGGATTATGGGTCCTATAAGGGCCATAAAAGATTTTTCACGCAGATTGACTCATTGGTTGAAAGAATATGAACATCTTTATCAGAAATGCTGTTGAGCAGTTGCTGGTATTGAGATTCTGAATTTGACATAATAGCTGGACAAGAGTGAGGATGTCAGACAATTTTGTGAGTCGACATTATGTACTTTGGTATAAATTATGCTCTAGTTTCTGATAAACTAATCTCAAAGTTGATGAGATAAGCTCTTCATAGAAGAATTAAGAATGATATGAGCAAAGAAGTTATTATGAGAAAATAAAAAGAGCGAATTTAATTGAACATTCTAAATTGTGTAATGAAAAACATTGATGGCAATGACCTCCTGTCAAGGACATGAAGGAAGATCAGGAATTGAGGACGCTGGACCAAGAATCCTGAATATGACTGTGGTTCATATACCCTGACATGGGAAAACCGGATCCCAGGAATATTATTATCATAAGTAAATTGTTCATCTTGGAACAATAGAGGGTCATGGGACTGCGCTCTGAGGCAGTAGCGAGGTGAAAGAGGAAGAGAACTGCATGCTGAAGTTGGTCAGAGCAGCATAGGAGTGCATATTGACTGTGCTCCTCTAGAACCCATGAGATATTTGACCTGGTGTCCAAAGCGGTATTCTAATGCCCTGGTCCTTTTCTCACTGGAAATCTAGGCAAGAGGGGGGATGTGTTGGGATTTTTGCCCACATTTTCAGTCATCTAAATTACCATGGGTCGCGAGGGGATAATTCCCTGTGGCGAGTGAATTGGATATCAGTTGACCCCAATCTTGGATTGTGTAATTTGGGGGCTTTTATGTTATTTACCATGATTGGATCCTTCAGGAATTTTATGGGTGAATTCTTAAGATCTTGTTGGGCATAGTTGCCAACGAAATTGGGGAATATAATAGTTGATCAATGATTAACTATCAGGTGTACTGATTGGAATCAGTCAGGTTACATCACCAATTAATTAGGAACTTAAGGATTAAGTTGCAAGGAGAGAGAGCTGCCTGAAACTAGTGAATTGATCAGTTGGTCTGAGACCTGCCATAATGGGTAATAAGTCACGCTGCCTAAGCAGGTCGCTTGCCAAATATGGTTGGTTTTAGTGATCATGTAGAAAACGTTAGGGACACGTTCCCTGACTCTTTACATTCTAAGTCTTGAGGATTTCTAGTAAAGAAAACCTAACCAGATTGGGAAGCCCATCACTGGTGAGATGAACAAGTAGGCTCAACAGCATTAGCTTCCAATTGATATCTGAGGTGCCAACTGGAGGTTTGGCACGAATTTCATCTATAAATTCCCCTGATAATTCACAATAAAGAAGTAATTTGGTAACTATATTATCAGTTTTAATACACTATCTTCATAAAAATATTTGCTTGTGTGATTTATATTGGGGGACTCTTTAATTGAATAAAGAGTTAGAATTGATGACCCTAAGAAGAGAAGCTGAGCTTAGATGGTAAATTCTGTAGACATTAAGAGGCCAGAGGAAAGGATGTAAACTAGGGATCTGAGAATGGATCAAGTTAGGCAGAGAAGGGTAGAAAATTCTACTGAAGACATCAAAAGTATTTTGAGGAGAAATAAATGTTGAGCGTTGGACAAGAATTGGTTATCTATGCAACTATGGACAATAGTCTTTATATTATTTTTTTTAGTACTAGATGGATAGTCTTTATATTATTATCAATCAGTTATCATCTATTATAAGACAATGAAAAGTGTGCACACATTAAACCTGTCAGTTAACCTCCTGGGAACTATAAATCGGTAAAGAACCCGGGATTTTATCATCACCCATGTCCAGTTGATGTACTATTACCCATGCGCACCCTAAATTTTTGGTGGCAATGGCAAGAATATCCTTATATTTTTGACGTAAAGTGATGGTCTGATCTTTCTGACTTTACAAAAACCAAATTTAAATTTTCATGCACTATCTTTATTACACTGAGCTGCAGCTTGATGGGCAGACTAAACTTATTTAAATTTAAATTTATTGTGGGGAAGGCTGACCATGGGACAGACACTTCCGAATATGACTTAGGACAGACAAACTTAGTACCAGGGGAGGCACCCCAGAGAAGCGATGATATCTCTTGTTGCCAGCGGGAACGCCACTTATGGGGAGGGGGAGGGAACGTGTGAAGGGGCCGTAGCCACTATTGAGCACGTGTGGAGGAAGGGGTCTGATTTGATAAACCAGACTGGGAACCAGGAGGAGACCAGCTGTCAGCGACGCGGTGGGAGGTATCCAAACATCCATGCTTGAAAGTGGTCCACAAAATGAGACTGGAATCTATGGACAGTTTCTGGGAGGGTGGGGGTGGAGCCTGCGATGGCGTCTAAGATTATCGTGTGGATGGTCCGCATGGCGATTGCTACCACCAGAGCATGGAGGGAGGGTGGAAGGGAGGAGGCCATTGATAGAGCAAACATATCTCTTGACAGACTGAAGGGATGCGTTTGATCCTGGCCCACAGACGTTGAACTTAGCGCCATATCACTTTAGAGGTGGGGCACTTCTCCAGGCGGTGGAACAGCGTTCCATACTGGCCACACACGACACAGGATGAGTGTAAAGCGTTAGAGCGCTCAGCTGTATGATACACCCGCCTCAGGCAGCGCCACACATGGGAGCGGACTTGAGGCTGCAACAGAGGATGGTGTGCGTATTTCAGATAGTTTTTTGGGTCTCAATGGAATAAGGGATGTCCATCATGTCCAGGTAGTCCACCCTGGATAGGACATGGGGCCGAATGGGGATCACGCCATCATGGATGGGTAGCCCCTGTACCTCTTGTGTGAACTGAGGAGAGGGGCGGCCTCTTCGGGTTGTATGTCCGCTAATATGAGTTTCTCCACTCCGCGCTTCGCATGGAGAGTAGGATTCGTTTGTAGTAGGTTTTAGTCCCGTGAGGACCTGTGGCCGATGTGTGTGATGCGAGGTATTTCATCAGGTTTGGGGGTTTGATGGATTGTTGAGGCCCAAGGCTCAGGAGAAGTTGGAGTGGGCCGCGCGGGACTAGTGTTGGGATGGGAGTGTAGGAGCGGTGACAGCCGCGATCCAGGTGCCCAGGATCTTGGCAGCATGGGCTTTGAAGTCAAGCAGGCCCATGCCACCTTGATGATGAGGGCCAAACATGACCTCTAGCTGTACTGGTGGAGGGCGGCCTGACCAAAGCCATCCTTGCAGCAAGGCATACAGGGATTTGAAGAAGCTTGGGGAGAAGGGGATGGCGTGGGCTCTGAACCAGACTTTGGATAGGAGTATAGAGTTGGTTAGAACAACCCTGTCAGTAAGGGTAGTAGGGTGGGCTCTGAGAGAGGCGATTCGCTTCGTCACGTTGTCCATTATATGGCACTCCATTACTGCTGACGCATATCCGCCTGCCTCCATCCACACGCCCAGATGGCGCACCGGTCCTATGGTAGGACGTGGCATGAAGGGGAGCACCAGTGGAGTGGTTTGTGTTGAGTTAGTAAGGCGTGGACGTGGGCGAGCAGATGGGCTGGGTTGGGAACTAATTGCTGGGGCCCAGCAGTTCTGAAACCAACCAAGGAGGATGATTTCAGTTTGGAGGTGCTCAGTGCCGCGTTGCTTACCCGGGAATATTCCTGGATGAGGGCTTCAAGCGCGCATGCATCTATATTATTAGACACCCCCACCACGCAGTCATCTGCAAATGCCATCATCTTGACTGGGGGTTTGGCCTGGCACATGGACCCCAGTGAGTTACTCATTCATATTTCGAAGTAGTGGGTCAAGGCTGAAGTTGTATAAGAGTGGGCTGAGGGGGTCCCCTTGTTGCAAGCCCCTTTGAGGGCGGACTACTTCCGTTAGGAAGCCTGGGCCACGCACTGCCATTGTTGCAGATTTTGTGAGCAGCATCACCCAGTTGATGAAGCGAGGGGTAAGCGAAATTGATGGAGGCAGGCCCTGAGGTATTCCCAGTTTACTCTATCATAGGTCTTCTGTTGTCCAAGAATACAAGTGCCCCAGAGGCTGTGGACTGACATACATTAGCCACAGAGTGCACGTTATCCCAAATCGACCTTCTGGGGATGAAACCAAATTGTTCTGGGGAGATGGTGGCAGATGCTACAGTCCCTAAACGGTTAGCCATGATTTTTGTTAAAATTTTGGTGTCTGTGTTTGTTAGAGAAATGGGCGCCAGTTGGCTAAATCAAGCTAATCCCCTTTCTTGAATAGTGTGACAGTAAAGGCCTCATGTCCTCCTGGTAGGAGGTGCATTTCCAACAGGCTTTGGTTAAGTAAGGCGAGCAGCAATGGGGATATATATTTGAAATATTTTTTGTAGAACTCATATGGAATGCCATCTGGGCCTGGGCATTTTTGGTTTGGCGCACCATGAATGGCTGTCCATAATTCTTTCAGAGTAATTAAATTCATTATTTCCGGGTATCAGAAAATGGTGCAGATATGAGCTCAGTCGAGAAATTCTGCCACTTCGGCCAGCTGAATTGGTTCAGCTTGGTATAACTTGGAGTAATATTTTTGCGTTTTGATTGCCACTTCGGGCGGTGTGTCCACAATGGAATTATCCAATCTTCACACCTGTGTGCAGGCCATGCTCTGGCGTGGTGCGAAAATTTTTTTAAAGAATATGTGGTACACTTGTCACCTTTTGTGATGCGTGTGGCCCTGTATTGAACACAAACCCAATCTTTGTGTTGCCTTTCGAGTGTGTTGAGGTGGGTGGCTACCTCCGCCCACTTCCAGCCCCATGCAGGGCTGTATCCTGTAGCTGGAATGTTAGACTCCAAGTGTGCCAATTATGCCAGAGCGCACAAGATAACCGACAATGTGGCTCATGAGCGTCTGGAGGATAGATGGCAAGAGTGGCGGATGGTGTCCTCTTTGAAAGTTGCCCATGTGGAAATGGGGTCCGCGCAAAATGGTGCAACAAACGATTTTGCCAAAGTTGCCTCTTCCACCCACATGGAAAATCCTGGTGATGCGAGCTTGGGGGGCGGATTTTGCATCAATGTGGGGCCTTAGCAACTGTGACAGGTAGGTGGTAGGCTATCAAGACAGTCAGTGGTTGGAGAATTCTATTTTTGTTGTTTTGAAGTGGGAGATGTGGGGTTGGAATTTCGCCAGCGTTAGAATAAGGTCGATGTGGGTCATGGACCTTAATTGGCCATTGTGGATGTGGGGATGCATCATGTTTTTGAGCAGCGGGGAATGTCGTGGCAGCGCATCCATTAACCCAAGGGTGGCCTTTAGAACGCATAGTTCTATTTGACCCTGTGGGGCATGGGGTGATTGAGGCCACCAGTCCGTTGGTGAGGTTAGCCAACAGTTCATGAGGCCAACTAGGAAAGAATCAGGGGGTAGTGGGAGGGATTTGACCAATGAGAAAAATTCCTGATGCTCGTGTGCACCATCTGGGGCATAGATGTTGACAATTGCATGTGCTACATCAGCCCATGAGAAGGTGACGACGAGCACTCGGCCATTTAGGAATGTTTCTGAAGATGTGAATTTGAAAAAATATTTTCCTGAATTAGCACCCCACAGTGCTTCGACCAAAAGGATAGGGATGGGAGGAGCATAGTTTTCCAATCTTCCTCAGAACCTCGTGGACAGTGGGACTCCTGGATGGCCAGGATATCCACAGGTAAATTGTTTTGTAAAAAACTCAGTTTCCTAGCCTGGGATGGGGAGGCCTTGAGTCCAGCGATATTCAACATCCCTAGAGTGAAAAGATTTCCCCCATCACACCTTAGGTGTGAGGGGGGCCCCCAGGCCCCCCAGCCTCTTCTAGGTCTCCATGGGCTTTCACAGCAGTGTGGGTGTTAGCAGCAATGCTATCGGAGTTTTTGTTGATTTTTGTGGAAAGAGTCATGTTTGCTTTGGCCTTCCCATTTTTGTTTTCCCAACGTCGGACAAATTTTTTGCGGTGCGGATGAGTTCAGTGCACCGTTGAGCAGGTCAAAAAAAAATTTTTCAGTTGGGATAGGTCCCAGGTCAGTTTTGACTGGAGCTTGGGTGCAATGATTGGGTGAGATTGAATCTCTCATAGGATCCTCAGATTGAGTGGCCCACTTGGCATGGGCTTTCCAATCTGATTGGATGATGGATTCCCAAGTTGCTTCCGCTGCGAAGGTCTCCATGTCCTCCTAGCGTTGTGAGTGTGGGATAGCGGTGGTGGCCTTGGCCGCTTCCTTGGCCGTGGCCTTATGGGCCTGCTTGGCCTTCTTCTGCTCCTGCAGGGAGATAGGCTTTACCAATAGGTAGCAGCCTTGTGCTCCCCACGGGAAAGCCTCCTTGGTGCTTGCAGTTGGTTCGTAGTGCGCCTCTCCATTGGCCATGGCCACCGAGGGGTGCTCTTGGAATGTGACGCCCTCCTTGATGGGGCATGCATGCGCCTTATGGCCAAACGCATCACAGTGGGTGCAAATGGGGGGCGTGCTGTCCACGGTCACCCAGAATGGGTGGGTGGTATGCCCTGCGATATCAATAAAAGTGGAGTGCGGGATCTGGGTTAGGTCCTTCGTGATCTCCTCAGTTGGGTCAGAACTGCGATGGCTTTGCTGGTGCACAGGTGTGGCATCAGCGTGAAGAATTGCATTTTGAAAGATTGTATTTCGCCGTATATGGTGAGACCATCTTTCAGGTGTTGTTCCATAATATCATATTTTACCATAGTAGGCAAAAAGTCAAACGTGAGGAAATTTGGTTTGATTTTGTCCATCTGGTGCATTTGGTTTCGATGACCCATTGCCCTTTGGGGAGGTCGACCACTATGCACACCGCTGCAGCCTCGTCTGCTGCTTTTTTGCTCTCAAAACCTAGGTCCAGCCTACTGCATGACATGGATTGAGGTGCAACGTACACCACGGTCAGGAAAACTTTGTGTACATCTTCACAAAATTTTCCCATAAGGCCGTTTTTTGGATGTCCAGATATACACCGACTCCAAATTCCACTGACAAAAGTGGCTGGGAGTGTGGCGTGTTGATGTACTGGTTGCATCATGCTTGCCATGCGAGTATCTCTGGGGAAATTGAGACTGCCAGTTTTAAGATTTTTGTCTATTCCGCTGGATTCTCTGGGGCGTTTTTGATTGTTGGAGGCTGCGGGCCTTCCACCTGCTCCTCTTACCTTGCTTGCCCAACTGCTCCCTGACATGGGCGCAGACTAATCTCCTCTGTGAGATTATCAAACTAGATTCAGTCTTGAATTGAATAGGTTGCAAAAGTGTTTGCAACAAGAAAGAAAAGTTGTGCAGACTAAACTTATTCAACAACATGAACTTGTGAACCTGATGATCCTCCTCAACAGGGGTCATGTGTAAATATGCCACTATTTGATGCCGGCGGATTTTCTATTATTTTTTCTGTAAAAATTGCTAATAAAACCTTGATCTCCCCATGGCCTTGTAGTATTATGCCAGAACCCAGTTGAGGCTCAAGCTGCAATTGCTGATAAACACCAATAACTTACTCAAAGAGTCCATCTGGCACTTCTACCAACAATTTGGTCTTCACTACTACAGTTGAATGGATGGGATGGACATTGGACCAACCGATCTAAATGGCGCCATTGATATTTGTATATGTGTTAAGGGAGGTCCTGGGTCTTGCTCTTTAGTCAATGGTAGCAAACTGGAAGCACCCTTTCACTTAAGCCAGATTAATATGACCCATATGCACCAGATCCTTTGGCACTCCACTGGAGGTAAAGTAATTTGGGATTCGCTGTTCCAGAAACTTTGAAGATCTCTGCTGTCAAATCAATGACAGCCCAGAAGTGTTGCATAAAAGCGGTTCCATTTAACAAGTCATATTTATCTTTGATAGCACTATCACCAGGACTACAACAACAATATACCCAAACTCCTAAGGTAGCACTCTATACACTCCTTAAAAGACTGTGATATCTGCTCCAGCGGTCCCAATAACCATTCAATGTTCTACATCAAGTTTTAACGTCAGCTTACCACCAACTTGGTAGAAACTCTGTTAACTGGGGCACTCATATCTATTATAGCACAAACTCGATTTTTTGCTACAGGAATTTCACAGTGTTACACTAAGAATAAGAAGAATATTGACTGTATGAAACGTGGACATTTACGGGATCTCTTTTTCCAAGGAAATTCATAATGACTCTTATTGACTTTGGTGCATTCTTTGATGATAGCATACATCAGAAAGGCGACGTTGACAGCTATCTGGGAAGGTGTATCTGCATCTGGGTCCTGCTGTCTGAGGGAGCTTTTAATTAATTTGACAGGCATATGGCTTTGGTTGCTCCAAAGTTCCTTCTTCCATCGCAACCTTGACTAGCACCCATGTCAGTACATTTACTTTTCCAACCAGTTGCTGATACAAAAATCCATCATCATATTGGGTACTTCCGCTGGATACACTAAATTTGATTCAGTTGGAATGTTTAGGATTGGTACTTCAGAGGTAGAGAGTCACATTTCAACTCTGCTCCATCTTTTCCCTGGTAGTATTGATCTTGTTGCAAGTATTAACTCGATGGTTAGGACAATTTTTTGCAAGGTGGCCAGGTTGACCACATTCAAAAACAATTAACCACGTAGGGTTTGCGCCTTTGGCTCTCAAAGAAGGGCTGGGCCAATAGTTTGATTGTTTATCAGCTAGCGTAACCAGGGCCATGTTGGTGGGATGATTGCTGAAAATCGGCATAATTATGTCCAAGTCAGTAGTTGGGCTGCTGACTATTTATTATAAGCAAAGCAAAACAGAAGTCAGACTGATGGGTGAATTTTAGCTCAGGGAAAGGCGCGTAAATATAATATGTTGAGGGTTACTGGGAAGGACTGGAAATGGTATGGTTGAATTCCTTAAACAAAGAAGATCCTGAAAAAACCGGTGATTTGTTTCTGCTCATTATTGGATGGAGGAAAGTTAGCAGATAGAACAAATACTGAACAACCTTGAGTAAGGGGTGCATCATCAAAGACTGGAGTTATCACTTTATAAAGCTTGCGGTATGGCTTCACTGCAGAGGTCATCACATAGCACACATCAGATTCAGCTAAGGTCCCTTCCCCAATCATCAAATGGGCTTCCTCCAGAAATAGGTCAGAAAACTCAGAGAGGGTCTCATTACGTTGAAACCCATTAATCAAAAATTATGCTTTCCACAATGACATCTTTGAAGCACCTCTTAACAAATGAACCAAATTATCCTTCACTTCAAGGTATGTAATTGTACTGCTTGGAAGATAGCAGGTGACTTTGTCAGCACTCCCAGCACCAAAGGCGAATATAAGTAATTTTGTTTTACGCTAATTTGAGGCACCTTCTGCTACAAACTTAAACCGTTTAAAGAAGCTTTAGTTATTCTCATTATTATTGAACGGAGGCAGTTTTTGTGAAAACCTCTTCCTTCTGCTTATAATGCAATCATTTGTGGATACTGAGGAATAATTTGAAACTTATAAGCATTATACTGAGGAGCTGAACTATTAGTTCCAGTGGCGGACAGTCCTTCTTCTGACTCAGCAGTAGTGTGGGCCTCTTTGGCGGTCAGTGCAGCCATGATGTGGGGGAATTGGTCCCTAAATAAATAATCATCACCATAGCTGCCCACTGGTGGGTTGGCATGCTGCCTGCAGATTCAACGGAAAACTCATCATCTGGGTATCCAGTGTCATATTCCGCATAGTACACTTCTCCTTGATCAGCCCCTTGTCATTCATCTATTTCATATGAGATGACTGGAAGGTACCATCCAACATCCACTCTGCACGATCCAGTCGTTCAGTAGTGTCATCCAGGGGATTAGAAAGTTGCATGTTTTGTTGTACAGGGATTATAATTTTACTGAACAAGTTATTAAGCTGGTTCATAACATCATTCCACTCCTGAAGGAGCTTATACTGCTTCTTGAGCACCACGTATAAATCATGTTCAAGCTCCACATATCCAACTGGTGCAGTGTGCCATGAGGTTTCCTCGTCAAAACAGGCCTTATGAGACATGGTCAGTGACTAAAAGCTTTTATAATTTTTGTGATTTGATCAATGGTCCCCTGCAGTGAGCACCACTGTAATAATTTTGGCGATATCTTAGGGTTATACTGAGAGGGTCGCATAAAATTGAGCCCACTGAGTAATGAATGGATGATATGAAGATTGTCGTCCCTGAGACAAGTTAATAAACTTAATAAAATATGGAGCTATTGCCTAATGACACACTTTCATTAAACTTGATATTTTATGTCAGATCTCCTCTGCTCTGCACTCTCTTTCTTATCAATAATCCTCCTCCATAAATCGCCCCATCTCACTTATATATCAACAACTTCAGAATATACCGTTCCCTTGGCTTAGATTATTTAGTTCCGCCATATTCTCATTGGCTCCATCAGAGTATGGTATTCTTATATTCTTATGCCTTAATTTGAGTCGATTATCTTAATATTTGTTATATGTTTTTTTAGTACTAGATGGTCCCAACCTAAGGGGGGGGGATTCATCGATGTAATATTTGTCATATGTTGATATTGCCTTATCACCTTATTTGGAGGCGATCCAATAATACTTCTTTGTTTCCCTAATCTCGTCTCATCTCAAGACGCTCAAATAGTTTGTAACTAATAATCATGTTCAGTGGATTCTGGTCAATCCGCCATAGTAATCCAGGGATTATTGTCCAGTCATATCACAATTTTGACGCTGAGTCTGCTGTGAGTAGTTCAAGGGCGCTTGAATGGTGAGGAGCCATTGTAAACCCATCCTGGGGTTGGTGCAGGTTGAAAAACAAGGTGTCATTGGGAACCTGCCCGAAGTCTATACAGATTTAATGACAAAAGTCATTGGAACTCATCCTGTGGTTAGTACAGGATGACATTACCTTTTTTGGTGAGGATGGTTGGCATAATTTTGGCGTGGCAAGATGCTGTGGTAACCATTCTTGCAATAGGTGGCAGAAAGTAGGAAGCAAGGAAGAGAATACGCATTGCTGAAGGTTGGCAAAAGTAAGATTGAGTGTGGATAGAGCTGACCTCCGCTGAAGTTATTTTAAATTAGGAAGACCATCTCTCAGAGTGACATCTTTTCCAAAGTTCTTATCTTTCATTAAGTAATATAGGTAAGTGGCAAGTATGTTGGAATTTTGTATGCCAATGTTACCCAGCTGCTTAGATTAAATGGCGTTTATTCACTAGGGATTTTTCCAATAGTGGGTATAGGAGCTATCATTTTTGGATGATATAATGTTTGATGGAATCATCCTTTTAATTATTAGGTAATTCGCCATGGTTTTTTTTGTTGGATCAATATGCATATTGCTTAATTTCATTGATAATTTCTGACAATAAGTGAATAGTTAAGTTGTCAATTTTATATTAATAATTCTCTCACGTAAGTAAATTGTGGCTAGCTGCAATTGATGAAAAGGGTTTATGAATTATTGAAGTGCCAACGACACTTCTAAAACAACTTCTAGCGTAGTTAATGAATGTGGGAAAGCATATATTGGTAACCTAGAGAAGGTTGCATATACATAAGAAGGCGACGAAATATGACTAACTTGTTTAATGAAAACCTATGAGAGTGTGACTTAAGGAAGGCTGATCAGACAACAACGTCCGCCATCACCTCAAGTAAGGCGCCAACTGGGGTTGATGTCAAATTCCTTATAAATACCATCGTTTTCCCTCAAATAAATATAGATAATTTAGAAATTACATTTGTTGTTTAAATTTTAATACATCAGTTGTTTAGCTGGCTCTTAGTATAAGGATTTAAGGATAGGATATCTTTTGTCTAAAGTAGTTGGTTATCAAGATCTCAGCTCAGCTCTGAGAGAAGAGAATTGGGAAGAGTTCCCTAACAGAGGAAGAAGAGAGGAGGGAGGGGTTCTCTGCCGTTTCAGAGATACTCTTAAAGAGAATAAGGGCGTGCACAAGTTTAGCGTTAAGGATTTTTCTTGACTTGATTTAAAAAGACTCAATTTAAATAATAGTCTTCATATTATTAATACCCAGATCTGGTCGTAAACAATAATAAACATAATCAACGCGCTATTAAAAGCTTGTGAAGTAGAAATGGTAGCCAAGTTTAGCATCCCGGAGGGTTACAATTGGTGCTAAATTCTAAGAGTAATTGAGCACAAGGCTCCCATATTTCTAGACTGAGAAAGAGTGCTTAGTTGTCATTTAGCTTGTAAGCAATTTCAAGTGTATATCCATAAATTTCACCATAGTAACTGACCATGTTTTTTTACACTGGCTGCAGAACTTAATAGACCAAGAGATAGTTGACACACTGGGCAATGAAATTACAAATGCATGACTTTAAAGTCAGCACAGACCTGGTGTAAAGTGTCAGGATCAAGGGCTTAGACCTCTTGTCCCTTTTTAATTTAAAGCCAGATGACCCAAAGCTTCTGGGTGTTAGATTGTACCATTTTACTACTCTTGTTAAAAAGTCTTTATTCCAGATAATTTGTATGGAGAAGCAATTCTAAAACATGGTAAACTATTATTTACTTAAAAAAGGCTAAAAGATATATCTTTCTTTATTTGCATAAATTGAATTTATAAGAAACATTAGAAAAAATTTTCAGGTACATCCCCATGCATACTAATTCAAGATCTAATTCTCATTTCCTAATTGGGTTTCATTCGCTGCATAGATCAGTTTTAAAATATGATTTCAAGATTCTTATATGACTGGATGATAAGCCCTAAATAGCTATGGAGGATTAGCTAGAATATTCCAAAATTGAAGATTATTTTAAATTTTGTGAGCGCCTTGAGATAAGGCGATATTGGGTCTGGAAGGATATTTATTGAATCTCCTCCAAATAAGGCAATGAGGTGATGTCAATATTTGACAAATATTGATTGGATCGCCTCAAACTAAGGATGATTGAGAATTTTAGAAATCCATACCCTGCTGGAGCCAATGAAAATATGGAGGAACCAAATAGTCTAAGCTAAAGGACAGTGAAAACCAAAGTCGCTGATATATAATTGAGATTGGACGATTGAAGGAGGAGAAAAGTTACTAGGAAAGAGAGAGCTTAACAGCGAGTAGCCATTATGAATAATAAGTTAAAATAAAGAAATCTTGTTGAGGAAATTGACCATATTTTATTGTATTATTAAGTGTTTTATGAGGACTGGTGATCTCCATATCATCTTTCCATTTGCTCAGTGGGCTTGACCCCGTGCAAAACCCTTCCAAAATATAGTAATACATCGCACAAAATTATAACAGTAGTACTCACTACAGGGGGCTTATTGAACAACCACAAATAAAATCAAAAATTCTCTCATCCGCAGCCATGGCATATCTGCCTGTACCTAAGAATTGCCCTGAACAGCAGTTGCCAAAACCACGGAACTAAAATTTGTTGTGGACGCCATGCTCAAAAACAAGAGGAGCACCTTCAGGAGGGCAACATCGTTATGAATTAACTATCAAGTGAAGCTAATCAGCTGCAAATACTTGGTCTAAGAGCATGAACTCGTCAATCATTTAGATTATGCTACTGAGTGTTGACACTGCATGGAGCAGAAGTTAACGCTTACCTTTTACCTATCTCATCCCCATTGGAAGTAGAAGAACAAGGGTCGCTCAGGAAGTATCATTTTATAGTATATATGTGACTGGATACTCCGCTGAAGAGCTATTCTCCAAACTTGCATGCGGCGTGAGCTGCTTGAATCATGATGGCTGCTCTATGGATGATTATGTTTTGACCCACCAAAACCCCCAGGTAATGGCTGTACTGCCCGCTGAAGATCCTTACTCTATTCCTAGAGCCGTTGACCCTTTTGATCAAGTCTCTCATCGAGAACCCAGCTTCAGGCCTCAATCAAATCTGCGGTACACTCCCAAGGCTCAAATTTATGAGTGGGATGAGGAGGTCTGCATTGAGAAGCTACATCCATTCAATTGCAATAGAAACATCCATGGTTTCTTCAACTGATTTATTTGTGGCAGAATGAGCCTCTGATCTTCGGTATGCTAAATTGCTGGTACCCACCTTAGATGTTGGGAGTGGTGACCAAGCTAAATCTTACCTTCCAACTAGTTTTGTTACATAACAAGAAGGTAAGTATACTGTGCTGCGGTTGTTCAGAGGTACTGCAAAAGATGTTGCAGTAGAAGGCTGAGTTCTTGAGCTTTTGGTTTTAACTTTATGAGACCCTCACTGCATTTTCTGATTAATTTTTGGCGGAATCCCATATGTTAATAGCAGCAGTCGTTCTAGATGAAGCCAATGTGTGCATATCAGTGACCTATGCAGTGAAGCCATACTGTGAGCTTTAGAATGTAATGATTTCAATTTTGAAGGAAGACATGCCCCTTATCCAGCTTGTTCAGTTTTTGCGCCAGCTACCAGCTACCTTTCCCCCGCCCAATAGCAAACAGAAACATCTTACCAACATTGCCGGACTATCTCATTTGGGGGATTTCTCTAATCCTGTTCAGTTTCCACCTAGTAACCCCTTGCCTTATTCTAACTACGCGCCTCATGTTCTGCTGAGCTAATCCCTGCGGTTTAACTTTTACCTAAATCGGCTTATGATAATCATCAACAGCCCAACAAAAGACTTGGACCTAATTACGCTAATTGTCAGCCTTTATAATATTAGCCTGGCTCATCTTACAATAACCAAGGGCATGGACTTTACAGGGTGAATTGTTTTGAATGTGGGCGCTCTGGTCACCTTGCACAAAATTGCCACAACTTTCCGGTCCACTATGTTCAGAAGAACCACCGCCAAGGAAAAGATGGAGTGGTTTATTGGCGGGACTTTCTACCTATGCTATCCCAACTCCAGAAGTCACAAGTGAACCAATTGTAGTATTTCCAGAAGAAGTCCCTCATTATGACGTCAGTTTTTATACCAACAGCTGTTTGGAGTAGTAAATGTACTGACATGGGTGCAATTTAAAGCTGCGCTGGAAGAAGGACCTCAGGAGCAACTGAAGCTATATGCCTTCCAAATTTTTGACAAGCGGCTTCAACTGAGTTTGGCCCAGCCTCAGTTCCCTTCCTTAAAAGTGGTAGATTCTCCCTCCCAGTAGAAGCTATCTCCAAAGTATACCCCAAAGTTGGCGAGGTGATCATAAGCATTTCTTAGGAAAAGAGAACCTTTAAATGTTTAAGTTTTAAACAGTCAAAATTTTTCTTAATCTGAGTGTACATACTGCGACATTTTTTTGTAAAAAATTGAATACGCGCAATGATAGATATGGGTTCCCCAGTCAATAAAGTTTCCACTAAGTTGGTGGCAAAGTTGACATTAAAGCCTTTTGTAGAACACCTGATTGTATATAAGACCACTGGAGCTGATAGCACGGTCTCTGAGGGAGCATACAGCGCTTCCCTTTCAGTTTGGGTTGATTGTTGTTGTAGCTCTGGCAATACTGTTACCAAACAGTAATGATAACCTGTAAATTGAAACTGCTTTCATGCGGCACTTTGGGGCTGTTATTGATATGACAGTGGTGACCCTCTTTGCTTTGGTGCATTGGATCCCTTTTTTACCTTTAGTAAAGTGCTGAAGGATTCAGTACACATGGGACATATTAACCTTGCCTACTTTGATGGTCATGATTTTAGTTCACTAAAATTGACTAAGAAAGCAAGACATAAGTCCTTCCCCAGCAGATATATGATTATCAAGAGCTGCAACTCAGAGCTGCTGGACCTATATACATTCCCTCTGGACGCCAAGTAATAGTAAACACTGAGTTAGATGTGGAAGTGCCAACTGGGATCTATGGAGAGGTCATTGGCCTTATTAGCAATTGCGGATCGAGCCTCATGTGGCTCCAGGCATTAAATTTCTGAGACATGGGGAGGTCAAAGTTTTGCTAGAAAACTTACAAAATTAACCGTTGCAAAACTGTCAGCATCAGTTAATGGAAAAAATACACTTACCCTCATTGAGGAGGTCCCTATTGTGCACAAGCTTGGGTCATTGGATGAATTTGGTCTAATCGTCAAGCTGCAGCCCAGTATAATGACAGTGGTACTGTACAAAAACCTAGTTTGGTTGTCATAAAAACAGAAGGATAAGGCGATATCTTAATTTGAAAATTATAAGGTGATTTTTGCTGCTGATAATCATGATTTATGGTGCTCTCGAGGGTGGTCCATAGATTGGACATTGTGGATCATCTTGGTTTATTGCGGGGAAAGCTGACTAGGGGACGGACACTTCTGAATGTAAACACAAAAGAAAATGAAACTTAGTAACAGGGAAGGCACCCCAGAGAAGCGATGCTATCTCTTGTTGCCAGTGGGAACGCCACTATGGGGAGGAGGAGGGAACATGTGAATGGATCGTAACCACAATTGAACACGTGTGGAGGAAAGGGTTCAAGTTGATGAACCAAACTGGGAACCAGGAGGAGACCAGCTGATGGTGACGCGGTGGGAGGTACCAAATCATCTAAGCTTAAAAGTGATACACCAAATAGGACCGGAATATGGTGACAACTTCTGGGAGGGTGGGGGTGGAGCCTGCGATGGCATCCAAGACAATCGTATGGTTAGTACACATGGTGATTGCGACTACCAGAGCACAGAGGGAGGGTGGGAGATGGGAGAACATAGATAAAGCAAACATATCCCTAGACAAACTGAAGGGATGTATCTAATCCTGGAAAAGCAGACGTTGCACCTCACGCCATATCGCTTTAGAGGTAGGGCACTTCTTCAGGCGGTGGAACAGCGTTCCATACTGGCCACACACGACGCAGGATGAGTAAAAAGTGTTAGAGTGCTCAGCCGTATGGTACACCCACCTCAGGCAGCACCACACATGGGAACGGATATGAGGCTGCAATAGAGGGTGGTGTGCGTATTTCCAAATAGTCTTCTGGGTCTCAAGGGAATAAGGGATGTCCATCATGTCCAGGCAGTCCACTCTGGATAGGACATGGGGCCGTGTGGGGATCAAGCCATCTTGAATGAGTAGCCCCTGTACCTCCTGTGAACCGAGGAGAGGGGCGGCCTCTCTGGGCTGTGTGTCTGCTAATATGGATTCTCCACTCAGCACTCCGCATGGAGAGGAGGATTCGTTTGAAGTGGGGTTTAGTACCACGAGGACCTGTGGCTGATGGGTGGGAAGCCAGATATTTCATCAAGGAGTGAGGGTGTGACAGATTGGCAAGGCCTGGGCGCGGGAGAAGTTGGAGCAGGCCGCGCGGGACCAGTGTTGGAAGTGGAGTATAGGTGCGGTGATGGCCGCATCCAGGTGCCCATGACCTTTATAGCATGGGCTTTAAGGTCGAGCAGGCCCATGCCACCATGACGCCGATGGCCATACATGACCTCAAGCTGCACTGGCTTTGGGCGGCCTGACCAGAGCCACCCTTGTAGAAGGGCATACATAGATTTGAAAAAACCCGGGGAGAAGGCAATGGCGTGGGCTCCAAACCAGACTTTGGAGAGGAGCATAGAGTTGGTTCAAACCTGCCAGTAAGGGAAGTAGGGTGGACTCTGAGGGAGGCGATGTGCTTCGTCAAGTTGTCTAGAATATGACTTTCCATTACTGATTTGCATACTCGCCTGCCTCCATCCACAAGACCAGATGGCGGACAGGCCCTATGGTAGGGCGAGGCGCGAAGGGGAGCACAAGTGGGGCGGTGTGGGGTGAGCAGGGAAGGCGAGCACGTGTGCAAGTAGATGTGCTGGGCTGGGCACTGGTCGCTGGGGCCTAGCAGGTTTGATACCGACCAATGAGGATGAAATTGGTTTTAAAGGCGTTCAGTGCAGCATTACTTACCCGGGAACACTCATGGATGAGAGCTTCAAGCGCGCGTGCATCTCGATTATTAGACACCCTAACCACACAATCATCTGCAAACGCCATCATCTTGACTGAGGCTTTGCCTGGTGCATGGACCCCAGTGAGGCAGGCATTCACATTTCAAAGTAATGGGTCAAGGCTGGAGTTATATAAGAGTGGACTAAGGGGGTCCCCTTGGCGTAGGCCCCTTTGAGGGCGGACTACTTCCGTGAGGAAGCCAGGGCCACGCACTGCCATTGTTGCAGATTCCGTAAGCATCATCGCCCAGCTGATGAATCGATGGGGTAAGCAGAAGTGGTGGAGGCAGGACACTGTGGATCATCGCCCTAAAGGTCTTGGATGACTCTCCGGTCTATAGCAGCTGAGAGTATAGTAACATAGGAGATTAAAAAGCTACTGGAGCAAGGGATTCTTGAAGTTTAAAAAGAGTCCGTGAGCTTCATCCATCTTTATTGTAAAAAAGGATGGAACTAACTATGTTGTAATAAACTACTGATAGCTTAACAGCAGCACCAATAAGAACTCATATCCCTTGCCAAGGATTAATGATGCTTTGATTGTTTATGGGGAGCTCGTTACTTCTTGATGATGTATTTTATATCGGGTTATTGGCAGGTCAAGTTAAAATTGGATGAAAAGGAGAAATACACCATTATCACGTCCAAGGGGCTTTTGACTGAACCATATGTCACAATGGCTGTGTAACACCCCAGCTACATTCCAACTGGCCATGGACACCATTCTCAGTGACTTGAAGCTGTACTGCATTTTCATGTACCTGGATGATAACAATGTCTTCTCACGTACACTATCTGAGCATCTTACCCATCTATAGTAGATCTTCTGATGGCTTTTCATGGCCAACCTTAAGAACAAGACTCATAAATACCACTATTTCAAGGACCTGTTAAAGTACCTAGGGTTTGTGGTAGAAGTAAAACTGCTTAAGCCTCAAATGTCTAAGATGAAGTTATTAAGAAAATGATGCATACAAGCAGTAATCGCAATGTAAATCTATTTTTGGGATGGTCAATTGCTTCTGACACTTTATCCCCAACTTCAGCTGTATTGGGGGACCTCTTTTTGAGTTACTAAAAAAGAATGCCGAATTCAAATGGATGGAACATTGCCAATGCTCCTTTGATAAACTTTAAATGGCATTAATCAGCACACCAGTGCTACATTATCCAAATTTTTTAAAAAAAGAGTTAATTTTCCAGATAGATGTTTTTTCCGCCGTTGGGGAAGTTCTATCCCAACAAGACGATGATGGGGGAGGAGCATCTGGCTGCATATTTCAGTCATAGCTGAACTGCCACAAACACAATTACACCATTACTGAGCAGTATTACTTAGTGTGATCCATGAATATAGGCGATTCAAGATAAACTTGAATTGGGTTAAGTTTAAAGTTGTAATGGATTATGCATTGGTATGCTGGTTGTAGATTTTTAGAAAGCCTGAGGGATGTCTAGCTCGATGGGCTCTTATGCTGCAGGCTTACGACTCTAAAATCCAACACTGACCCAGAGCAAAACACTAAAGTGCAGATTGCTTATTGAGATTGCCAACTATTACTGTTATGGTTGATCTCAGTGATGTAATGTATTATTAAATTCTCAGCATGAAGTATGATAATGAACCGCCCCAAGTCATCAATCTGTTAGACAGAATAAGGGCCAATACATTCCAGAAGAGTGGAGAAGTATATAAGTAGATAGGATAAGTACTGTGAATATCACAAAATCTTCCTCCAGACCAAATACTATTATGAGTGCACACAGAGAAGTTTTGCATGCTGGATTATGAAAGCTATTGAAGTTTGCGACCTCAGTACTACTAAGAAAGCATATAATTTGACATGCTCAAAAAAATTCCTGCTGAAATTAGTGCCAAGTGGAGAAGCCATTCCACCAAAAGACTTTTTACCATCTAGTGAGCCAATTAGCTTGGAATAAAGTTTCTAATGATGTTGTGGTACCCCTACCAACTGGAGAAACCATACAAAGTATACTATGACAGTAATTGACCACTTGATCAGATGGGTTGAGGCACAGGCAATACACGATCTGGGGGCAGTCATAGTGGCTAAGTTTATGATGGAATGATTAATTTCAGTGACACACCATCCTAAATTTATCCTTGCCAATAACGAGATCAACTTCACCTATTACATTATACTCAAGCTCAACAAACTGATGGCCATCCATGGGGTTCTAATGACCCCTTATAACTCAAAACCCAATGGTGTGGTCAAACGGGTCAATGGGACACTGGTGAATATAATCCAGAAGCTGTTAGTGAATTGACACTTTTATTGGAGTACCCTTCTTTACAACACTGTTTTTGCCTACAACATCAACTATCACTAAGCAATGAGGAAGAATCCTTTCCAGTTATTATATGGATGGCACACTGCTCTACCCGCACTGCTCTATTCCTGCATGAAAATACTGGTACGATGGAAGCCTAACAAAACTTGACTAACCTAATGAATATTCTGAACAAGCTGAAAACTGAAGTGTACTTGTCATCTTAGCCACAAAGATAAAGTTTCAAGCTGCTAATCAGGTAAAGTGTATCGGGCTAGTACAGTTCAAAGATAGGGATATGGTTCTATTACATGACCAACACAGGTTTGGTTCAAAGAACAAATTGGCCAGGAACTGAATTGATCAATTGAAATATTTGAGAAAACAGTTGTTGATGCCTATACCATCAGGGCCCCACAAGCAGCTGAATCATTAACCAATTGCACACAAAGTCTCTTTGGGCATAAAGACGATAGGAGAATGATTGTCCAGTTAAGGGGGAAATGTCAATATTCTGATATGACTGGATAATAACCCCTAAATATCTATGCAAGGTTTTTTAGAATCCGCCAACCATGATGACTAGTTACAATTATTAAAGCACCTTGAGATGAGGTGATTAGGGTCTGGAAGGAAAATAATAGATCGCCTCCAAATAAGGCAATAAGGCAATGTTAACATTTATCGATTAGAGAAGAAGGCCTTAAATTAAAAGCTATAGAAAAATAAGAATACCATACCCTTACAGAGCCAATGAGACTATGTCAGAACTGAATAGTCTAAGCCAAAGGAGAACTATTAATCAAAATTACTAATATAACTGAGACGGGATAACTGAAAGAGGAGGATAGTTACTAGGAAAGATAGAGCAGAACAGCGAGTAGCTGCTGTGAATATTATATAAATTAAAGAAAAGTTGTCAAAGAAATTGCTCCATATTTTATTATATTTTTAAGTGTGTTCTGAGGACTGACAATCTCTATTTCTCTGTCTGATTGCTTAGTGATCTCAACCCTGTGCAAAACCTACTGGCGTATAACAATATATCGCCCAAAATTATAGCATGTAATTTTAGGGCTTGAAATTATCTGGGTATTATTCCAATAATGGTTCAGTTTTTGAATGGGTTGGGTTCAAATCCCTTCATTTAAATCATCCAAATTTCTTAATTTGAGTATGAATCTAACAACGCCCACTCTAGATCTTGGCGTAGGGGGAAAAGACGGAGAAGGTGACTATGGATGCAGTTTACTACAGTACCCTGAATGACCTCTACAATTAAGTGTTTGTTGCCCCGCCTATTAATTACTATGAAGGGCCACAACCAGTTAATGACCACCCTATTATAACGATCTCCTGGACAATAATGGTAGAAAAGGATTAGGTCGCCAGGTTGGAAGGTGTGCAGAGGTTCATATTTGTCATAAACTGTATTGTTTCTCTAATTGTGGTAGCAGATATTTTCTAAGAAGCTAGAGTCTGGTGTCAGATTATCTCATTTGCAATGCTTCACATAGTAACTTGAGGGCTATCAGGTAAAGCTTTATCCGACATGGCCTGCACTTTAGAAGGCAGCTGGTTTTTTCCTTACAACTTTTAACAAAAGACATCTTAATCATTCAGTGTTAGCTTGAATGTTGGCCAGAATTGCACCAGGCAAATATTGAGGCCAGTGAAGAGTGTCAGTCATGGCCATTTTTACTTGAGGGTATTAATTAGGGTACCATTTCCCGCTTTACCATTCCATTGGTTAAAGGATGTTAAGGAGTGGAAAAAACCTGGGTAAATCCCATCAGCTTGGCTAAATTATTCACCAGCGATGATAGGAAGCTTTGACCAATAATAAGAGAATCAAGTTAGAGCACCCATACTGGGTAATATCTAATTATAGAAGAATGTGGAAGTAGCTTTTGCTGAAGCGGATGGTAGTAATACAGCTTCAATCCATTTAGTTAAGTGATCAATGATTTAAATAGGAGGAACCAATGACCATTAGAGGCTCAAGGGAGAGGTGCCGCAACATTAATGCTAATAGTTTGTAAGTGTTTTCAATGGGGAACCACTGGATTTTAAGATTCAGGTTAGGTCCTGCTTGAATCTTATATACCAGGCAGGACTCTGATACATCCTGGATTTAAACAAGGATTCCTTCCCAATAGCATTGATCCTTGAGCCAATGTTAAGTTTTCCAAATTCCCTTGTGGCCAACTTGCCATTGTCCCTCCAATATGAATCAATTCAAGCTGAAGATTGTAATAGGGCAACCATTTTTGGATATGAGTTTGTTTAGCTGGCCATTTTAGACTTGAAGGTTCACCTAGCTAATTACTAATTTCTTTTGAAGATCAAAGATTTTTCATCCATCATTGTTTGAGTTAGGAGGTTGTAGAGTCGTTCTTTTTAGGGGCAGTTAAAGTATTTATGTGAAGCCAGGATAGGAAATACACTTTTTGGTGTATCAGCCCAAGTTTTTGAATAATGGAAGATATGTAGCTTTGAAGTTAACGTCAATTGGGCTAACCTCCCATCAGGGTCCTTAATTTGCTATAGCCATCACAAAAAAGCATGACTAGTAATTATGGTGAAATGTTTTTCATATATATAAGGTCAGAAATGCTTCATAGCAAGTAGTACCGCCAAGCATTCGTGTTCTGTAACACTAAAGTTGCGTTTAGCTGTTAGAGTTTTTCTATAGTAGGTGATAGGATGATCTACTAAGTTTTATTGTGCTGCAATAATATAGCTCCATAAGCTATATTTCTATCATTGGTAAGGAAGAGACAAGGTTGTCAAGTAAGGATGCATAAAGTACTGGAGAGTGGGAGTGAGAGACACCTAGCAGGTCAAAGGACTTCTGTTGTTCTTATTTCCACTGGACGGGTATCTCTATCTTCATTTTATACTAGAGGCTTAGAGGTGTCAGCAAAGTGGGGAATAAACAGCAAAAATATCCCCGCATCCTCAAAAAAACATGTACATCTCATAGGGATTTATGAGGAAATTTTGGAAATGGCCATGACCTTGTTGTCCATTGGTGATATTCAGGATTTCCTTACCTTATAAACTAGAAAATATATTTCATTCCTAAAGAAGAAGCATTTTATAAGCTTTAATTTTAATGAAGCTTGCCGTAACCACTGGAAAAATTCCTGTCATAATCTATGTGTTTGGCAAAGGTTTTTTTAAAAAGGAAACATTGTCAAGATATACTAACACAAAAGATCATTTTAATTCGCCTAAAAGTCCGTTCATGGCGTGTTGTAGTTAGCAGGGCCTTACATAACCCCTGCGACATTCAAATGGGCTTGAACAATCATTCACTTGAGATGAAGGCGCAATTTTTCTGATCATCCGGCACTAAATCAGCTTGCCAGTACCTTTTGGTGAGATCTATAGCCAAAAATAGTGGGAACTCGACATCAAGCATATGGAATCATCTATAATGGCAATGGATATCTATCCATTCTTGTGACTGCATTAAAACTTGGTAATCCATGACAACATGGTTACATCATCCTTAAATAAAAATTATAAGAGTGGGGAAGCCCATGGGCTTTTAGAAGGTACAAGTAACCCAGCTTCCAGCAGGTGCTGTAGCTCTAAGGGCCACTTGAGTTTCCTCAACTTTGGATTCGTAGTATGGCTGGAGTCTGAACAGAGGGTGAGCCTCAGTTTCAATTTGGTAAATTACCCCGGACACTTTCATTTAGTCACTTGGTCCTGAGAAAAATATTGCCATACTCTTCAAGGAGGTCTTAAACATTCTGGCGTTCATTAATGGTGAGATTAACCCCATTTCTACTTTCTACCAGAGCTATTGTGAGTAAGGGATCATTTCTCAAATAATGTAAAGAGCAAAACAACTCAGATTAACAATTTTCTCAATGGGACATATTAAAATAAGCAATAGGGGCATGCTGAGGGACTTTTAGGGTTTCATTCTTTAAACACCCTAATAAGATAGAGATAGATTTACCAAAGGTAGGATCCAAAATTTCTGGGCAGGTCAACTCTTCCTTGATGGAAGGGCTTGGGTGTCCACATAGCTCCAAAATCGATTAGGAGAGGTGAACATCTTGATCCTCATATCCACAATCACTTGCAAGCCAGAGGGTATTGTAATAAGATGGGGCATATAGAGGGATCACATCTTCGTCTTCCAAAGCCTTAGGTGGTAGCTTAGTTTATTCCTAAGACTTGCTATTTGTCCTTACTTGGAGGACGGATAATCCATGAGGCAGGAGCGTTTTCATAAGGTTCCTTTACTTAACACTGGGAGTTCAAATATCAACGGGATTTAATAACCTAACAGTGAATAGCAATTTTCATTATGTTTTATAATGCAATTGATCTCCCACATCAGTAGGACACCAATAAGCAACTCATAATTATTTTTATAACGCAATGGTTGGGTCAGTAATTAAGAACTTTCCAAAATGGAGAGGTAAGTTGGAATATATTCCAATTGCTTTTGTCATTCAATCACCAGCTGTCCCTTATTCAGCGTCATGAATCAAGTTCAGAGACATTTTTATCTTTTGGATAAGTTGGGAAGAAATAACGTTAACTGGGGAATTGGTGTCAATTATCGCCAAGATGTTAACCTTATGATTGACTACCTCTACTCGACCACAATGAGCCAAACTGAAAATTAACAGCTAATAAAATTTTATGGGGGATTTGTAGTGAAGCAAGCAGAGGATTTTGCCGCGTCCAAGATTGAGGCTGTTCGATGCTTTTAAAGAAATTTTCTGCTAGCATTTTGCTCTCCTTAGAGGAACTGACCTCCAAGAATTAATTAGGTAACTGACCAACATAAAAATAGGTAAGCTGAAGATATATATTTTTTGGATAGAAAGAGATATATTGACTTCTGCATGTGCCGCTAACACCAAGCATCCTGAGGCGCTGGGTTTAGGAAAAGAGCTAATACAAGGATCTTGAGGGAGTTGCTTGTCATCAGCATAGTAAGCCTCATACCCTATACTTACTGGCCTTTTTCTGACCTATGTAGAAATATGCAACAAGTGTCTACCATATGGTTGTTTCTCTTGCAAAAAGTGTAGGATAATTCAGGTTAGGCGACTTAAAGAGTAAACACTAACACTTGAAGATGAAGCTATTAATATATAAGTGAGGGAACCAGTGGGTTTGATTAGATTGGCCAGAATCTCCAAAATGACTTTTTTAATATGGAGGAGAGACTTCCAGTTAGATTTCACCGCTTTATGATAAAGTCAAACATTAGACATATTTTTAAATGCTGAAAACGAAGCTTTGAGAGCATCATCTAAATTAAGACGTTTTCTGGCAAACAACGTTTGAGCATCAAGGAAAAAAAGGTGAGCAAATCAGTTACAGTTTCAACCAAATTTAATACTTATGTTAATTAAAGTTTGCTTTTGGTTGGATAAAGCTAAATCGCTTCCAAATTCCCAAAAGTAAAGCAGCCTTATCACTATCCCAAGTCCGGCAATGTGTTATATGGGGACCATAATGTCTTGAGATATGAGACTAAGACAGTTGGTTAGGTGTCTGAGCTGTTGATTGTCAATAGTTTCCTCTATGGCACTTTCATAGCAAAATAAGAAATAGAAGATGCTCCCTTCACCTGGGATTTACTTCTCTTTGGAAAATGGCTTGAATATTTCACAGAGGGTTAAAGGATGATTGACGTGAATGGTCACCAGGGGTGCAGTTTACCCAAAGAGAACTGAGATTGCTGGTGATAGGTGAGGGTGGAGAGCATCCATCTGACTTTGTAAGTCGTTGGTATCCTCAATTATTGCATCTACCCGCTCATGAGGTGGCACAAAGGGCTAATTTGGTGGCAACGAGTGGTACTAAAGCCAAATTTCACTTTTCAGTTCTGTAATTGCATTACAATGTTCAAGTTGACGTTGTTTAATAGTTAGAAATCACTGTTCCATATCATTTATCACAGCTGGTAACTTTGCCGCAAAGTTAAAGCGTTCTTGATCCAGAGTGGGATCTAACGCCATTTTTATTGTCCATTGGTTATTTTATTTTTTTGTTATATGTTTTTAAACTGTGACACGTGGTATACCTGGTAAGGAGCCCCAGTTTTGTCATGATCAAGGGTTTAGACCTTTTGTCCTTTTTTAATTTTAAGCAGTGGATGCAAAGCTAATAGGTGTTGGATTATACCTTTTTTCTTTTCTCGATCAAAAACTCTTTATTACAGTTACTTTGTCTAGAGATAATTCTAAAATATGTTAACCTGATTTTACTAAAAAAATGGCTAAAAGAGAGTAATCTTTATATGCTTAAACACGAAAATATATTGGATATTAGGGAGGTTACCCAGTCCATTTCAATGAATTTTAATCCAAGATTTATGTCTCAATTCCTAATTGGGATCCATTCGTCGCATAGATCAGTTTGAATCCCGATTTTGGGGCTTGAAATTAGCTAAGGATTATCCATGATAATGGTTTCAGCTTTTGGATATGTCATGGATTGAGAATGGCGTAACTGTGGAAACCACAGCAAGGGCAAAGCTTCCTGTCTGAAGGCCAAAAAGTCGAAGTTGGCAGGCCTCCTTGCCCTTAAACATACCCTGGACCAACGCTGAGTACAGGAGAGATATGCTCAGGTTGGTCCTCGAAATATGCAAGATGCATGACTGGTGTTGCACCCTGGGCATTAAAACGCACCAGCTAAGTTCTAAATCATAACCGTTCAATATGTTGCTCAGCAAACAGGGTTTTAAAACCCGTTCAAATTTCAAAATTTCCACTTGAGCCAGTCTTTCCCTAATCAATAACTCAAGTTTGGTCATTTTCTAGCTATAGTATCCTGTGCAATGGAAGTGTGCGCTTATTAGGCACCTGGACTTAGCACCAATACCATTGATCTTTGATTCCCTTGCAATTGTTTAAATGTGATTCATCAAAAATAACTTTTTATACTAGACTTCCTTATTAGTAAAATACCTCATTAGTTTGCATTTTTTATGGTAACTTGGGCGAGCCTGTGCGTGGATCTCTTTAGGGAGGTCTCAAACAATGTCAGCCATTTTATTTACAAAAAAACAACTATTGAATCTGGTGCACTTCTGGGACGCCCTTGTCCCCTCCAGACTGAGGTGCTCCCAGCACTCCATCCCAGATATTTTCTTGTGTATGGATTCCCTTTGGGGTCCAACCAAGCCTTGTTGTTTGTATGCTATCTATTAATCTTTACCACGTTGTACACTCTTTCCCAGTGTTACTTTGGCACCTGCACCTTCTGTGGGGATATGCTTATCATAATACCAAAAATTAGTTCCCTGGCAGTGTGGCTGTGCTCTGCGCATCATCATGCTAATACTGGGAGATCTATAGACACTCACCTTACAGGATAATTTGGGTTCAAATCCCATCATCCCATCATCCTCTCATCTGAATCTTCAATTTAGGTAGAAATCCTGACATAAAGCATCAAAACATGGATAAACTCTCTAAGTTGCCTATCATAGCTCTGCTGAATGATAAAAATGATAAAATGTTTAACAAAATTGGTTAATCATTAATATGGTTTGAGCCCATCAAGTTTCTATAAACTGTGGACAGAACCAAAATAATACCTTCATACATGATGGAGAATTAGATGAGGTTATTGGTGAATAATCCTTTTTGTTCCCTAGACCAACTGAATAAACAGATTCTATACATCGATGAATCCCCCCCTTGGGTTGGGACCATCTAGTACTAAAAAAAAATAAACAGATTCTATTATCACTACATAAAGTTAACAAGTCATGGTAATCATAAGAGAACGTTTGAACATCTAAAATCACATCACTATTGGGATTCCACGTCATATGATATCAAGTGAGAAGCATAGATGTTGTCATGAATATCAAGCGAACGTTCCTTATATGAAAGCCACATCTTACAATTGGTTAAACCCAATTATGCCTGTCACAGCTTTATGCACGTTGTGGGGCCATTGATCAATACTCCTAGTCAGTTTAAATTAAATATCGTGGCCATTAATCATATAATCAAATTAGGAGAGGCCAAGGCAATTAGGAATCTAGGGGCCTTTACTACTGAAAATTTTAATCTAGAAAGATAAATTAACAAGTATGGTTGCCCCAATCTTTGCTGATGGGTAATGGGACCAATTTTATAACTCAGATAATTTCTAAACTCAACTATCTGATGGGCATTGTCAGGATTCCTACCCAAATTGTAGATTTGGATGCGTCAGTTGTAGGAAATAAATTACAATCTGACCAAATAGCCCAATAATGTGTTGGAGTAATCCCTGACAAAATTCCATGGCTTTTAAAATTTGGGATAATCCCTGACTTATGCGGTTAACTATTGCTCCCTTGGAGCACCCTAACTTTGGGGTTTAAACCCAATATATGCAGTGAGCGAATCCTATATGACCAAGATAATTAGCCTGCCGCAGAATCCTCAATTCGTGATATTTATATATATATGCTTGGTCTGAATGGAGATTTACCAAGGCACTTCCCTGATTTCTCTTATATTATGTAATTTAAGCTAATAAAGTTTACTATCTCTTTTCGCCCTTTTAAGTAAAAATTGTACAATGTGTTTTGAAATTACTTTTCTGACAAAGTTTCTGAATAAAGACTATATGACCATGAAAACAAAAGGTATAATCCAACACCTAGGAGCTTTGGGTCCTCTGGCCTCAAAAAATTAAGGGATACAGGTATTAAACCCTTGGTCTCAACAGGAATCCATGGAGTATTATCCAATCCCTATCACCATGAGACTAATGGTACCATAAATTGGTGAATGGTTTAAAGGTTGGTATTTTATGGAAGTTGGTCGCAGGAAAAGCTTTAAACTGTAACTTCTTTTTTCCTACATCTTTATTCTCTTTCAATATAACTTACTACTCAACCAAAAGGTCACTCAATATTTGCTTTATAACATGGGAAGCAACTGGCGTTACCTTCACTGTTATATTCATGGGCGGTGGAAGAGAATAAGAGTCCTAATAGATTCCTTGAGATGATTTACAGATGTTTATTAAGTTCTAAAATTTTGCATACTCAAAAACTTTGGCACAGTAGGTCAATCCTAGATCCTATTATAATGATAGTGCCTGACCTTACCTGTTTTTGAGGTAGGGGAATTGCTTTGATACTATGATAACCATGGCTTTGAACAACCCAAAAAGTTAGCATCTATTTGGAAAGAACCTTTTGAGATCATTGAGAAGAAGTCTATTGATGCCTACACTTTGAAGGATACTTTTAAGGGTCACCTTAATAATTTAGTACATGCCAAGTTTTCAAAAAAACACTACTAACACTCTGGCCCTCAGGGCTCTAGTTCACAATAACATATTAAACCCACTCATCTTTCTTAACTGATGTTTGTCAAGTAGGTGAATTTTGCAAATGGTTTGACCGACCATCAATACATGCTTTACTTAGTTGGTGTTGAGATTTTTGCCCATATTCCCTTCTGGCTATATTACCAGGAATCGCTAGGGGATAATGCCCTAATGCGAGGTGAATTGTAAATAGGTTGACCCTGATTTTGGGGTAACTATGTTTGGGGGATTTTAGGATATTTGCCTGGTTAGAACCATCGGGAATTAATCTGGATGAATGCTTAAGATCTCTTCAGGAAGAGTTGCTGATGAAATACTGGCATATGATAGTGATTAACTATCAAGTGTATCAAATGGAACTAGTCTGGTTTCATCACCAACTGATAGGGATTGTAAGTAGTAAGTTTCAAGGCGAGTGATGTTGCCTGCAACTAGCAATTCAATCAGTTGGTTAGTGACCTGACTTAATGAGTAACAAGTCCCATTACCTAAGCAGTTCACCTGCCAAATATGGTTGGTTCACTTGGATCGAGAGGAAAACGTTAGGGACACGTTTTCTGACTCTTTCTGTTTTAGGTCTCTAGTATAACCAACAATATAATCCTAGCCAGGATGGGGAAGACCATCACTGCTGAGTTGAGGATGTGTGATTCAATGGAAATGGCTGCCGTTTCATTGAAGAGGTGTCAAACAAGGGTTGGACGCTGAATACCTCACTATAAATTCCCTAGAATTCACTTTTAGTAATAAATAGTTTAAACAGTATACAGTAGATATACCAGAGTAGTAAACTCTATCAGCATATATTTGTTCTATTCTTTTCTCAGGTATATTATTGCAGTGTGCAACAATTGTAAGACTTTTTAAGGGATGAGAGTAAGGATCTGAGCTGGGATCTCGAGAAGAAGTGGAAACAAATTGGGTATTCTGCCAACTGTGTGTCAAACCGGGGAAACCATCAATGGGAATCTAGAGAAGATTGGGTTTTATGGTATGAGGGAACAAATCCCTAATTTGAGACATCACTTGTATTTTGAGCGGAAATACTATCCAAGAGTCAGGCCAAGATCTAGGAATTCCATAGAACTACAGATAATGATCGTCATACTATTATCAACCAATTATATCAAACAAATCTACAATATGGAAGACTTTCATAAAAACCAAAAATTCTGTGCAGGTAAGGAGTTTATAGGGGTTATTGGCCAAAAAATAATCAAGACCTATAAATTTTTACAAAGTGGTGCTCACTACAGGATGTATTTGAGTAGAAGAACTTAGAAGGATGTCATTTAAAGATGAGTTAAGGAATCTATGGATGGAGTTAGTCACCTTTAATCAGAACGCCCTAAACTTATTGTACCATCATGAATTCACAGCTTTTGGAAGAAAGAGTCACCAAGATGGAAGAAGGGATAGATAATTTAGCGTGTTTTTGGAATGAGTTATTTGTAAAAGTAACGTCATTAAAGAAGAAAGAAGGGGACTTAATTTAAGTTTTCTAAGATCTGAAGACAGAGTGTGAAGCAGATCACGTTTGTTTGTGAAATTTCAGCAACGATGTTGAATGACTGATCAAATAGGTTAAGGAGCTAAAAACTCACAAATGCGATTGTGATCTATATGCAGCAACCAATGCTGAAGAAAGGAATCCTTATACAATATTCGGGAATTCAAATACACAAGAAACATGCCGCCCGCTTTTGCTGCTATTTCAGAAATGACACCCAGAATCACACCCCAAGTGAGCCTTGTAACCAAACCTAAAGATGGCTAGAGAAACCTCACAGGAATTTAAGGCAATTCCAAAAATGCTGACTTTCCATCGGGATAATTCACCAGCTTTTTCCAACTGTTCAATATGACTATGTATGGATGCAGTGATTGTTAAAAGGCATTGATGGTGATAGATTGCCTAGACACCAATTGCCAAAACCTAGTGTTGCCACACCTGAGGGGGACAGCTGGTTGTACGCGCAGGCCAAGGTGGCCATAATGAAGGAATTCTGGAGCCCAACATGCATGTCGAAGTGCAAACAAGAGTTTATGGGCATCCAATTCCATAAGGAAAATCTTTAGAAAGCCTTGTGGATCATTTCTACTAGAAGTCGCAAATTTCTGGTTGGAGCAAAGGTACTGGATGACTTTGGTGCCAGAATTGCATTACAAGTGGACCTTTGGCCCTACTGCAATTTGCACCAAATTATGTCTTCCATGTATACAACAGAAATTACTACCTCTCAGATGGTAGATAATTTGAAAATCTTGGGAGTAACCTTTGATGCCCCAAATAGAAGTTTTAAATCCAACCCAGTATGCAGTTCAAATCCCAGTAATTGGAACAAAGGTGCTAAAGAGAAAAACAACAGAACTATGTCAGGTAATAAGCCTGAAGAGCTCATATTGGTTAATAAGAAAGAGAAGGTCTGTTACCAAAGTGATGGGAAGGGACATTTTGCTTCAAATTGCAAGAAACTGAAGGATCAAATCAACATAGTCCAAGAGAAAGAGTCTGCTGCCACAAAGGAGTCAGTAAAAAGGCCCACAGCCTAGAAAGGATACAGTCTAGAGCTGCAAGAAGCCTGTTCTACCTGATATCATGCATGAGAAAATTGACATCAGTGATTTGTTCATGGATGAAGACATACAGGATAAACTGTATCAAGTGGTCAATTTAAATGTGAACGCGGTAACAAGATCCAGGGTGAAGGGAATTAACCCCAAGATAAGCAAGGAAAATTCCTGGCAATATGCCAGACAACTAGCAGACAAGATTTGAGCTGTAGATAATTTCAAAGGATTTTCTGAAGTCCAATTAGAATAGGCAAACCTGTCAATCCCCCTAAGTGTGATAAATATATTGTTTCCTAATTTACAGTGCAAATCATTCACACCCTCAATTTGGCTAATAATGCCGCTATAAATTCAGTAAACACTATCTTACAATAATAGAGCATACACATATAGACCTACAAGTGAATTGAGTATGGGTGAGGGAGATTGTTGACAGTTGAGCGCCCATCACCAATGTCTTAACCAAGTTGGTGAAGAGGATGAAGATCTCGCCTGACTTGGAACACAAGAAGGAGTGTTGGACAGCTGGGCTGTATACCACCATCTCATGTGGAGCATATAGCACTTTGCCACTTTAATTTTAATTCCGTGATAGTATCTGCGCCAGCAATAGTTTTTTTCAACCATAATTATAAAATTAAGGTAGGGACGGAATTTCTATGGAAGTACAGAGTTAATTGTAACTTTGAGGATAATATGTTGATCATATTGGCTCATAAGTTACCATTGGTCTATCAAAAGGATGGGGAAGCTCACCTGAATAGGAGAAACAACTTCATCAACTTAATATACAATGATGATATTGTCCTGATTCTATAACAACTAGTAGGCCAAAAGCAATGAGAAATGCCAACGGAAATCCTAGAAAACTGGAGATTTAAATTGAGGATCAAGAATGAGAAAACCATACTGCCAGGATCACAGATGATAGTTGACATGGGGTTGACATTGAGATACCGGAGCTGCTGTATGGGGAGGTCAGAAGCCCCTGGAGGAAGTCTAGAGTAGAGCCTTGAGTGTCTCCTGGAATAGTAATGCCGGGCCATGGAGAAATTTGAGTTCTCCTGGAAAATTTAATTGAAAACTGATGAAGTCTAGGAAGAATCAGATAATCACATTTGTTCTTCTAATCCTGACAGCTGAACTGAGGAAATTTTATGACTTTTGGACCCTTAATGAGATAAGATTACTGACTGGAGTAACTGAGAGTATCAACCTATTGGTTGATTGAGAGCAACTCGCTGATCTGATGAAAGGACAGCAAGAGGAGGTGATCAAATTGTTTGAAAATTATTGGGAAGTATTCACCCAGGATGACCACAATACGGGATGCGCGAGAAATGTGATCCACAAGGTCAGTACTGGAAAATCTACTAATCATGATGAGACCAATTTGACAGTCAAAGGTGGCTGAAGTGGTAGTGGAAGAAGAAATCAGTAGACTAGTGAAGCATGGGCTTCTAGTTACGTCATCAGTCCCTGTGTAGTCTGATTCTATAAATAAGGAAAAAGGATTACTCTAATTGGGTGGTGATCAATTAGCAAAAGCTGAACAATATTACAAATAAGGATTCATATCCCCTACCAAGAATTGACGTTGTGCTAGATTGATTGGGAGAAGTGAAGTATTTCTCTGAAATGGATATAATATCAAGATATTGGCAAATTTATTTGCAAGAGAAGACAAAAAAAAATGCATGATTATTACCGCGCAGGGGCTATACCATCCAACAAGGATGCCCCAGGGTCTATAAAATGCGCCTGCTATGTTCCAGAGGGCCATGGACACTATACTAAGTGAATTGAAGCTGTCGTGCATTATGGTGTACTTGGACGATATCCATGTGTTCAGAAGGACGTTTACTGACCATTTACACCACTTAGAAGAAGTATTCAAGATATGGTCCATGGCCAATCTGAAGATTAATCTGAGGATTGTCATTTCTACAAGAAAAATATGTATTATCTAAGAATCATGATCAACTCTAGTATATTGCAGCTGAAGACCAGAAGATTGAAGCCATAGAACGTATGGCTGTGCTGAAGAGTGTCCAAGATATCCAAGTATTCCTTGAAATGGTCAGATACCATAGAGGATTTATTCAGGATTTTTCCAGAAGCGCCAAACCATCATTCCATCCGTTGAAGGATCCAAAGAAAGGATTCATATGGAATATAAAAGCGGAGGAACTCTTCAATGAGTTGTCCAATATCTAATCTCTCTCTGTTTTTTAATTATCTATTTTTTGATCAAGACTTTATTATGCAAACTGATGCTTTGTTGAAAGCAATTAGCACCGTATTAAGCCAAGTAGATGAACTTGAGGGACAAACATATGGTGGCATATGTGAGCCAGACACTTTCAGCCGCTGAGAGGAACTACACCGTAAATGAGTGGAATGCCTTGCGGTCATTTATGCTTGTGAGCAGTTTTGGGTGTACAACACGCAATGCACTTCAAAGTGGTGACGTACCACTCCTCATTGCGTTGGCTCCAAAATTAGAGAGAACCAGATTGATGACTGGCCCATAAGGCACTTAAGCTACAGTATTGTGGTTATGAGATTGTCCACTGAGCGAGAGCTTCTCTCCAGAATGTGGATGGGTTATCACAGCTAACAATGGTCCAGATGGTATACCAGCAGGCTGATGAGTTATTTCAGAGAATGATCAATGAAATAATTGCGGACGAGCCCTGAGAAATAAAAAGCTATGCTTTGAAATGTGATGGAAAACACTGAGACCATGGATGGACAAGTGTTTAAGATGATAAATGGGAAGCGGTTACTATTATTAAAGCCATCAGAAAGAGCAGCTATCATTCACGCTGATCATAAGGTTTTCAGGCATGGAGGCTGAGAAATTATGACCAACCATTTCACCAATACTACTACATGAAGTCAATCAACAATATTGTTGCAGACTATCTGCTTGCTGCATGGAGTGTCAGTTACACAAGCCACATAAGAATACGACTGGATACTGTAGGTCCGCCATGGATTTTCTTAACATATGGTATTCATTGATGTGATGGGACTGCTGACAATTAGCACAGGGGGAGTCAAGTACATAATAGTTGCAATCAATCATTTGATATGATGGGTCGAGATGAAGGACCTGGCGAAAGTGGACGCTATTAGCACCATGAAGTTCACCCTGGATTAAGTAGTATACTGACATGGATGCCTGCAGGTCCTGCTTAGGACAAAGGGACAAACTTCAAAGTCTCATGTGATCCTGCGATTAAATGAGATTAATGGGATCCAAGGAGTTTTGTCTGTGCCCTACCAGCCAGAGACAAACGGACTGGTAGAACGAGCAAATGGACTGCTCGCTTCAAAGCTGAGGAAGCTGTACGTAGGAAGAACTTCCACGTGGGCAACGTACATGAGTTTGGTGACATTAGCCTACAATACCAGTCATCACACGGCAATGGGAAAACGCCATTTGAATTGCTATATGGGAGGAAGACCATGTTGCCGCCAATTCATATATTTGGTGGTGGAAACAACATCATAGATGAGTGTCAAACAGTACTTGAACTAATTAATGAATATCCTGATTGATAAGAAATTGCAAACATATGATACTATATTGAAGAAAAGGATACAAGCAAAATCGACTGATGATAAGAACTGGATGGCCTTATATGAATACTTAATAGGCGAAAGAGCGGCCTATTGCATTACACATGGTTTTTAGAGAAGAAACAAGCTGGACGCATTGTGGTCAGGTCCATTTGAGATTATCACTAATATGGCGACTGACGCCTACTCATCAAGAACCTCTTGGATGGAAGAGTAGTAAATTGAGTCCATGCTAAGTATTTGTGATGTTCAATGAAAAAATGAAAAAAGGATATCTGAACCAATCTATAGGATTAAATCCAAAAAAGGGACCTCTGAACCATAGAAAACTGGTAGGTTTATAAATATCTAGGATATAGTTTGGGGGAAAAAATAAAAAAGTTGAACCGCTGAACCAAAACAAGGTCAAGTCCCATGGCTAAAAGAAGAAAAAAATAAATTTGATAAAGATATAGGATAAAAAGAATAAAAAACCGCATAGAAAAAAACAATATATTCTAAAACTTTATTTTTCTATTGATTATCCTTGGTTTGGGGATGATTCCGCCCATGTCCCCTCTTGGGGGAGGGAGGATGGATCGCTGTAGGAATGAACAACCCATCAAAATCTATGTGATATTGGATGCTAGTGAGGGCTAAACATACATAAAACCAAGTTTAATGAGCGGATGCAGATCACTGTGAGAAAGTGACTAGGATAAGTAAAATTGAGTTGTCAGAAGAAGCTAATTTCAAAACTCTGGAATGGGGAGGGAAGCAACAATACAGAAATAGGCAGTTGGCAAACTAACCCCAAGTAATCCCGTTATGGTACCAGAACTGGAAGATTAAACTTGAATTCATGCAAACAGGCTTCATCAAGAACATGAGACATTTGGGCCAACACCAAACAAGGGATGGTAGATTGGGGTTTCTGAATCATGCCCCCTATTAAATCCATCAGCAGAAGATACTGATGGGATGCACTGGAAACTGATAATCATGCAAAAAGCAAATGGCATCCTGCAAGCGATGACTATGAGCTTCTCAGAAGCTGAAGAAAAGGAGTGATGGAACATGAGAGGCTGAAAGCATTGTGGCCCAACTTTGAAGAACTTGGCTGGCAAAGTGAAGAGCATAAGCAGCAACATCCCAATCTAAGATGTTTTCAAGATATAAAGGATTCAGTGCTGTGGATAAAGCCTCAATGACTTGGGCCCTCTATTCTGGTAGAGGAAATCAAAATGAATACTTTTGCCAATAGTGAGTTTGGTGGACAAGACAGCTGGCTTGTAATACTGTCCAAGTTGGAAGAGGGACTCAGGAAGCAAGTCTGACCCATCTAGAAAAGAACAATTAATAGCAAAGGGCATTATTCAAGGAGCATCCACAATGATATTCAGCGCATCTGTGAAAGGAGCTGAATCCAGGAGAGTTTCAAAATTCTAACTCTTGAATTGATAACAGAGGAAGAATCAGCCATGAAATATTTGAGAGATTGCTAGCCTGGTTTCCTTAAGGTTGATTACCATTTTCAATAGTTTATTGGAAGGATTAGCCACTGGTGCCAGACTAGGCGTATGAGTCTTGGAAGGACCATAGAAGAGGTTTTGTCATGCAGCCCGACTTATCTTCTGGAAGAGCCAAAGATCTTGATCAGAAAGACTGTTGAGTACATGTTGGTACCATGACTTGGAATTTAACATATGAGCTGTATGAGAGGGGGATGTAGGACTTATAGGATAGTCGACATTATGCATTCTTCAATCAATTTTGCTCCTTTTTTGGAGAAATAAAACTTAAAATTAATGGTATTGCTCTCCAGAGAAGAATTAAAAATTTTTTGAGAAAAGAGGTTATGAGAAGAAAATAACAAGGACAAACATAAATAAGAATTCATAATTAGGCCACAAAATGAACATCAGCACAAAGAGTCTCCTGTCTAGGACGAGTAGAAAATCAGGAAATCAAGGACACTGGACCAAGAGTCCTGAATATGACAGCAGTTCATATGCCCTGATGGGGGGAAGCCCAGATCCCAGGATTAATAATGTCATTAGTAAATCAATCATCCAAGCACAACAGTAGATCATGGGGACTGCGCTCTGAGTAGGTGGTAGCAAGGAGAAAATGGAAGAGAGCTTCATGCTGAAGGTCGTCCTGAGAAGCGTTGAGTTGGTGATCATACTCTGCTTGAGCAAATGAAGTATTTGACTTAGTGTACAAACCATTGTTCTCCTAGCCAGTCCTTTTCTCGCTTGAAATCTAGGCAAGAAGGGGGATGTGTTGGTATCTTTGCCAAATAACCAGCCTGCTAGATTACCAAGAATTACAAGATTCTAAAAAACTAATGTGAGGTGAATTGGAATTAGTTTGCCCCTGATTTTGGAGTAATTATGATTGGGGGATTTTAGGATCTTTGCCTGGTCATATCCATCAGGGATTGATTTGGACGAATGCTTAGGATCTCATCAGGCGGAGTTGCTGATGAAATAGGAGCATCTGCTAGTGATTAACTATTAGGTGTACCAATTAGAATCAGTCAGGTTTCATTACTGACTGATTGAAAATGTAAGCAGTAAGTCGCAAGGAAGTGATGCTGCCAGCAACTAGCAAATCAATCATTTAGTTTGTGACCTGCCTTAGTGGGTAACAAGTCCCATTACCTAAGCAGGTCGCTTGCCAAATATGTTGGTTCACTTGGATTGAGAGGAGAACATTAGGGACATGTTTTCTGACTATTTCCATTTTAGGTCTCGAGGATAACCAACAACAGAATTCTAGCCAGGATGAGGAAGACCATCGCTGCTGAGATGAGGATGGGTGATTCAATGGAAATGGCTGCCGTTTCATTGAAGAGGTGTCAACCAAGGGTTGGACGCTGAATCCCCCACTATAACTTCCCTAGAATTCACTTATAATAAGAAAATAGTTTAAACAGTATAAAGTTACTACACCAGAGTAGTAAATTCTATCAGCTATATTTTGTTCTATTCTTTCTAAGGTATATTATTACTGTGTGCGATAATTGGGAGAATTTAAAGGGAAAAGTATAAAGTAAGGTCTGAACGGGAATCCAGAGAAGAAACGGAAACAAATAGGGGATTGCTGCCGATTGTTTGTCAAACCAAAGAACCATTGATGAAAATATAAGAGAAGATTATGTTTTGCAGTATGAGGGAACAAATCCCTATTTTGAGACATCACAAGTATTTTGAGCAAAATACTGGCTGAGCGTTGGGACAAGATCTAAGACTTCCATTCAAAACAGGTAATAGTCGTCATACTAAAATCAACCAATTATATTAAATGACTATACAACGCGGACAAATTGCACAAAAACCAAACCTGTGCAAGTATTAAGTTTATAGGTGTCATTGGCTGATAATAATCAAGGCCTATAAATTTTACAATTGGTAATTATATTATAATAACTTGGAGATGGATTTTGATGATGCAAGGAGTCTCAAATGCATTGCCCTCAACTTCATAAAGATTTTCCAGAATTGTATTGAAATTACTTTTAGTACTCATGCCCTAATGCCAAAGATTTATAAATAGGGCGGATCAAAGCCCCTAACTCCACTGTGCAACTTCTATCTCCTTGATTTAGTACTCACTTTTGCTCTTAAATTCAGCGGATAAGATCTTCTTCTATTACTGATATCCTTACCCTCTATTTTTCACCTTAAGCTGGAGTAAAATTTTGGAGTGAGTAAGCCTATTTTTATCATGGCACTTCAATATAACCTTTAATGCAATTAGTTGATAATGATTACAATAGAAATCTAATGGGTCTTATTAGTTTAATTAATTAGTCAAATTTTCAATTATTAGTCACTAGTATACCATTTTGGAGTGCTGCAAAGTATAGATGAAATTCACCAATAAGAATGTAGTAGGATGACATATCTAGGCTAAATTCCAAGGGGGAAGGAACTTTTTTCTAGGTTTCTATAGGAACCTAGCAGAAGACTATATTTGGTGAGTAGTTGAGCCTTTGTGAGTTCTCAATACCACATTGCGGCTTTGTTTAGTTTATAGTTAAAATCATCTTGCAAAAGACTTGTTCCTTTTAAAAGTTTACTAAGGCTTTTTTCTTCATACAGTACCTTATATATTTGAGTTTGAAAAATATGTGACTTTGAGAAAAGGCGCCTAAGCACTGATGTCAACAAATCCAATGAGTGGCTATATAATCAAATTTTGAGGTTTAACAGAAATGAGCCATCTATGTTATGCTCAGGTTCAAAACCTCAAAGTGGTTCCTTTCCACCAGAAAAGGCGAGACTAACCCTAGCAGACTGAGGGCATTAAATCCCTTTAATACACAATGGGATCTCTGCTATGTGGCCTGACAATAGGCTCATTCATTTTCCCACAAGACAAAGTGTCATTAATCTGCTAAGCGGAATTGTTCTATGAGAAGAACTTTGGTGGCAAACTTTGAGCGAAAGTCAGTTGGCCAGAACAAGATCAATCTGGCATCAAAATAGATGTAAAATAAAATTTGATAGGAATCAGATGGGATCACGTTACTCTCAGTGCATTAAATTATTTTTTAATCCCAAAGACCTCAACACTTGATACAACCATCCCCCACAAGTATGGTTGTCATTCAGTTTTCTATTGTTTGTTCTAAGAAACAAATTTCTGATCAAAAAATTTACCAGTAAAAATTTATCACCTTATTACCAGCCGCCACTAAAAAGGTACCATGTTCTCCAGTCTATGTAATGACTGGGCCATAGTGGCCATCATAACAACGCTGCTGCTTTCCTTCTCAAATGTGAATACTATTTTTAGTGGCCTTCTGTGGTTTTCTCCAGTTTTTTATTCTGTAAGGCGTCAAGATGTACCATTATTTTTAGAGATTATTTCACCCCAGTGGATGAAGTTTAACGACTTCTCCAAGTGCTTAGCAACCTATGTTACCAGTGCGAATTTTGGGCTCCCTTTAGGCCCAAAAGAAGTGACAGCGGCAGAATCTACAGCTGCTATGCGGTCACAGCTTTATTGTTAATGGGTGTGGTGGTAACAATGATTGTTAGCTTCTTTCCCTAAAATATCACCCTTCCTGTTTTAAATCAGGCATAATGACAGAAATGACTCTAGCATTCTAGTTTGTATTCTGGTTGTTTAATCAAACTAACTGGAAGGCTAAGCTTAACTTCATTAGATGGCTCCATGACACCCACGCTATCAACCCAGGGCCCTTTACTTGTACTGTACCAGTGATTTATGGATCAAATATTAAAACCATGATTTAGAAAGATTAATCCAACTAGTCTTCATAAAATTTACAAGAATAATGTTGCGCAAAGTTTCTTTACATGTTAAATACATAGGTAAAGTTGGCTCAATCAAACTTCTTTGACTGAAAGTGTTTAATGTATAATCAATCTAAGCAGAAGCTTCCTAATTTTTATAATTAAACTACTTCATAAGATTTTAAAGTGATAACAGTTATTTTGATAGGAAAAGACAATTTTTATTTTGAGTAAGCTGGGAATATTTATTTTTAAACAAATTTATAAAGATTGATCAGATCATTTAGTATAAAGATTAACAACTATATAGTATAAAGATTATGAGGGCAGTTAGTTCGTCAGGATAAAGGGTAATAATTGGTAGCCATTAAGTTGGATACAATGTATGCCAGTTTTAGGTAAAACTCTTATCAGGAGTGCATTTATCGCATGAATTTATTTGAGAACAGGGAATCAGGTCAAAGATTATCAACACCCAGGATATAATAATTAACCTAGTTTATGGAAAAATATGAATCAACATCTCCATTATATAACTTAAGAGGCTGGTGTTTGAATAATACCTTTAATAGGGTACATTCTAAAATCTTCCCAGAGTTTTATCTGAAAATTAAGTTGATAAATAGCCCATCTAGAGCACAATACTGACAATAAAATTTAGGCTACAAAGCATTTTCAAATCCAGATGCGAATTTCATTGAAGAGTCTCTATTTAAATAGCTTTCTTATGTTGTATGTCTCATTTCATTATGGAGATTATATTGTTGAAAATATTATATAAATATCTCAAACCATTTATAGTAAAAAAATGATAAGTATGCACTTTGGCGACTTTTACATCAATAAGTCTCATCACCCTCTTACCATGAGGCAGATACTCTATTTGTCAGTTTAGGCTTCATTTTTTTGAGCTTGATGGTGTTATTCCTAAGAAGCCCAACATTCAATAATTGCTTTGAGTCTAAGGCTTTTGCAAGTACTTTGTTTATTATAATTAGGGTGGCCAGGTCTCAATTAGGTCCTGACAAATAGGTTGTTCTGTGGTAAGAAGGCAAAAGGACTTAATGAAGGAAAATAACCAACCTGAGATTAAATAAGTAGAGTAACTTAAAATTAAAATTGATTGGGGATAATTGTTTTTAATAACTACAATCAATATAAGGAAAGGGAACAATATTATTATTAATAGCTACCCTAATGGAAGCTTTACATTGGATGTCACATCCATAAGCATGTAACCTTTGTAGCATAAACTTTATAGGCATATTAAGCTCTAATTGGACCATTTGGATAAGACTTTATACTATTCAGTTTAATCTTAGGGCAAATTCTGGTTTCATACCCTTTTGAGACACTATTCAACTTTCAGCCTCTCAAGTTATATGATGTAGTCATCAATTCACATTATGAAGTTCCATATACTGATTAAACTAATTTTTTATCCAAGAAATCGAGGCCTTGATCATATCCATGGGGTTTTTCTAGTTTCTAATTTTAGCATCTCTACTGTTTTATCTATATCAAAAAGAGTGATTGTTAAAATCCCTTAAGTAGGTTTTTTTGCCCTGTCATACAATGGGATTGCTTTTTTAATAATATTCTTGTTATGCCTGATACTGAGGTATCTGATGGTTAGGACTTAAGCAAATCTTGGCTTCCTTATAAAAAACAAAGATTTTAAATTGGTATAGGGGCGTCAGGTTTTAGGTGCATAGGTTATCATCTCAAAATAAAAGGTACAGCTTGATGAAAGTAACCTTTGTAATTTTTATAAAAGAAATACTTATCAACTTAATTAGGGTACTTACTAATAATAACAAAGAATTCACCATAGTTTCAAGTTTAAGTGTTTAAGTGACTAGCTATAGTGATCTTTGTGTAGGTTTCTTTCAGGCTATGTAGGAAAAAGATCTTCCTCCAGATGGCAATCTCACTCAGATATGCTCTTCTAGTTAATAAAATTTTTTTGGTTTAGTTTATTCTACTAACTAGCACTTAAGAATGTCAGGATAGAGGCTTGATAACAAACTAGTCTGGTCAACGAATGCATAGTGTTGGGGCATATTAAATTAGTAGCATTAAACCAATTACAATTAAGACACCATCAGATGGACATAATAGATAATGATGACTATATTTTATAATTAATCAACGCTGACTTGGGACAAGGTAGAATATAAGATTTATCTAATGATAATATATGATATGAAAACTGAGGCTACGGGAAAATGATCAGTAAGTTAAGGAATTGGAAGTTTCACCATTGGAAATTGATTAATTGATCTGACTTCATAATTATTAATATTTAAAAGCGCTGTGGAGAGATTGCCAATAATTATTCAATGAGACTTTGGCAAAGACCTCCAATTTTAGAGAGGCGCGGCAAGGCAATCTATAAAAACAATTAAACCCTGTGTCTAAATATCAGTTAAAATACAAATTAAGTAATATACTTACTATGATGGTTACTAAACCAATTGCAACACTTTTTCTCACTTGACCAAACATTAAGAACAAAAAATGTAGATGGAATAGCTAGGTTACAGAAAACCTATGGCCATGAGGTCAAATCTTCACTGAAACTTTTAAGGAACTTACTAAACACAAATTATATTTAACTTTTAGTGGAAACTTTCAGGGTGCAGGTATCATTGGATGTCTTTTTAGTGATATCAAAGCGCCCTTTTCTCATGTTCTCTAGTTTTCTAGTCCTGATGAAGCCATAGTTGCCATAGTATAAGACCAATTACCCTACGCTAAAAGTAGATTTTGCAAAACTCACAATTTTGCAATGGTGACAGGATATTCTGCTGGTGGGCAGGGATAACAAAATCAAAATTTTAAACTTACAACGTATTTGAATGGGCATGTAACTATGTTCCTAACAGTTCTCAATGAGCAAATCCACAATTTATAGATTCAACTGAATGATTTGCATCAGGATTAACCAGTGCCATCATGAGGTACAACTCCTTACACCCTCCAGAGCTATTGGACTGGGTAGCCTTATCAGCACATCCAACCCACTATCCTCTTTCCTGGTTGGCACGCTATCTGTGAGCCCATCCTCACCCAAAATGGCCCTGACATTCATGAAGAGACCTGTAATAGCACCACTTTCATAGCGCAAGGTCCCTTTATGCGCCTCTTATAAAGAACAAAATTTGGCTTAATACAAATTCTTGGACTTACAATATAGACAAACTATGCATCAAGCTTGCTAATTTTTGGTATAGGCAGTCTATTCCCAAATATCCTAAATGGTAAATAGCTAATTTGGCAAAAAATGATTCTTTATCTATAGTAACTGAGCAAAATTTATAAAAGCCAGTTCAATCAATATTCATCAGATCTCTTTTTAAAAATTTTATTGACTATGGTAGATTAGTGGTTATGAAGGGAATTTAATTTGCCAAATTAAGGTCACAAATATGGAGCCATAAAGTTGGATAAACTTATCCAAGCTTTTTGTAAATCTACTATTAATAGCTGAGATTTTACCACAAAGTTGATTTTTGTAATATGAAATCTTTCAACAATTATCCAACATTAGGTAAAGTCCATAAATCCTCATATCACTCTTCCTGAATCCAAAACTTTTGAGCTAGCAGGTTGGAGTATGCTTTGCTTTCTATCTGGATTAGAGTCTGACTTTATTTTTCAGATATTAATTGGGACTCATGTTCTCTTCATTTTTGTATAAGTTTAAATTTTGGGGATAACGCCAGATACTTCCCATATAATAACTGGAATGGAGAGTTCCCTGTTTCTGAGTGATAGACAATATTATATAAAAAACAGCTGAGGGAAAAAAAGAGGCTCTAACTTGATGCCTTGAGTTGTCAAGTTACATAAGATTCACAAAAGTAATGTTTAGTCAATCCATGGTGCAATTAGTCTCATGGTGATAGGGTATAGAGATTACCATTTTAATACCAATAAAGTTGTTTAGTTTATAGATAAATTGAGACTTAAAGATAGTCACATTAGGGGGTGGAAGGCGAGTCAGTAAGGGTGTACAGCTACCAACCTGAAGGTTGCAGGTTTGATTCCTGCCCTTTGCACATCGATTGGGGTGCCCGCCAAAGGAAGCTATTGGCAGTTAGTAGGTCTCATAACACTAAAACCTTACCCATGACGTAACCAGAAAAATTTGAGTCCTGATCCAGAGTTGGAAAAACTTTCTTTGACGGAGTTGACCCTGTTCAGATTTCATGTCATTTCTTTCTTTCATTTCTTTCTTTTGTTAATGCCTGTCCCCTGGTCAACTTGCCTCGGTTAAATAAAAGATAGTCACATTATTGGGGGGTGGAAGGCGAGTCAGTAAGGGCATACAGCTACCAACCTGAAGGTTGCGGATTTGATTCCCGCCCTTCGCACATTGATTGGGGTGCCAGCCAAAGGAAGCTATTGGCGGTTAGTAGGTCTAATAACACGAAAACCTTACCCATGATGTAACCAGAAAAATTTGAGTCCTGATCCAGAGGTGGAAAAACTTTCTTTGATGGAGTTGACCCTGTTCAGGTTTCATGTTGTTTCTTTCTTTTGGTAAAGCCTGACCCCTGGTCAGCTTGCCTCAATTAAATAAATAAAAGATAGTCACATTATCTGTTAAGGATAACTCTAGGAATTTATTTAATAGTCATATTTTCAAAGTGCATTTACTGAGATTGTAGCACTAAACTCACTGACCGCTTTTGCCTCCACCCAATTTGTGAGGTAATTAATGGCTGCAATTAAATATAATTATATTGCACACCACTGTTGTTCAATAATTTAACAGCGTCAATAGAGATGGTGAGATAGGAGAAATTAGGGTTGACCAATTGATATAAAGTGGCCTCTTAATAAGGATTTTCAGCTTGACGTAACTTACAACAGCTGAGAGTCTCATAAATTATAAAAGATGATAAGTCCCAAATAGTCTGATTTCAAACATTCTAGCATCTTCTTATATTTCCATGCCACATTGTCATATGGGCCATGAAATTAAGTCAGTCTTCTTGGTAGGCCTAGGAACTAAAAAAGGTGCTATTTTTTAACTAGATACATTTTACTGTTCTCAAAATATATTGCCACAACTTTATTAAAGTGCTTTTGAGCCTCTTCAATTTCATTACCATAGAGTTTATTTATCACTTTATCAAAATAATTTGTTGGCCACATTGGCCTCTAAGGCCACAGTTGGCAGTCAAGATAAACAATTGGAATTTTGATTTTTTTACTATGTGGAATACTAATTTGAGAGCGTAGGCTTGTAAATCTAAAGTCCATTGATCCAGACACCCTTCTAGTTCCTACAAATTTTTTAACCAAAAGATTAATGCATGACTGTTTACTACTGTAAAATGCACTTCATGAAAGTATATTTTAAAATTGTTTACATGCATAGTTGACTACAAGATAATCCTTCTCAGTTAATGTGCAGTTTCTTCCATGAACATCTAATTTTAGCTTCTATAATCCACTGTGTGCTCATTACCCTCATTGTTCACTTGTTATAACACTGCCCTGATGGCAGTGAGAGATGCAATCATTAAATAATAAGTGTCTTAAAAAAAGGGATTCATGAATATGAGTATAATGTGAGTCAAAGTTCTGACTTGTCAAAGACAAATTTACAATACCACATCCACTCAAATTGTACACAATTCTTAAAAAGTAAAATAGTGGGTTACTTATACTGCTAAACTTTAGATGAATCAGTGGTAATAGCTGATCATTCCAAGGAACATTAGAATAATTGTGAATACTATGTGGCTGCATCATACAATAAATGGCTTCACCTTTTTGACAGCTGATTACATAGGCCGTGCTTATCAAAAATGAACCCCAGATATCAAATATAATATCAGAAAAGTTGCACTTATGCAGCTTGATTCTAAGGTCAACCTTGGAGATGTGACAAAAAATAATTAGATTGTGCAGATGTTTAATTAATTTTCTATAAGTAGATCAAAAAATTTCCGCTCAGAGTAACTGTGGGATCCACTGATGGATGCCACAAATAATTTCTCAGAGTGAGAATCTTACTTTTCTAATAAAAGTATAAAATATGCTTTGTTAAAGTTTTTATGTTTTTTATTGTTTTAAGCGGGGAAAAACCAAGAAAGGTCCTTTTCTTGATACTAGTTTTTCCTATTTAAACTAGTTCAGATTTCAAGACCATGGGTATTCAAGGCAAAAGAATATAAAGCTGAGTTATCTAAATAAGTAAATATAGGTTTTTGGCATATCAGATTGAAGATAAAATTTTTGAGGCAAAACTGACCCATGTGGTAACGATTTGATGAATTGGATCCAATCACCAGCAAGTAAAATCTTCTCACCTCGGCGGTGGTCAGACTCAGGTGGTAATGATTGGTTAATTTGCACCCTATCATCATCGAGTAAAATCTTCACACCTTGGAGGTGGTCAGATTCATGTGGTAATAATTTGTTAATTTTTACCCTATCAGCGTTGTGTAAAGTATTCTCACTTTGGCGGTGGTCAGACTCATATGGTAATGATTGGCTAATTCGCACCCAATCATCGATGGGTAAAATCTTTTCACCTTGGGAAGGTTCAGATCCAAGTGGTATTGAACTCCTCAAATTTGGCTGAGAAGTCAGAGTAATCCTATTATTAGTTGTTACCTTTTTAAGCCAAGGGGTGTAGGGTTGTAAGAAGCGGCCATGTACCCAGATTATGATAATTCTTGTAGCCAAAGACTTTATAGAATACTCATTTCTTCTCTTATACATGATGGTAAATGGCCCCTCCCAGTTTAATCTAAGTTTGCCTCTTTGGGGAGTTATGTGATTGTGGTAATATAAAATCCTATCTGACACTTGGTAAGAAGGTAGAGGAGCTTGGAGCTCATTGGCAGCTTGGCCTTTTTCAGTCACTGTTTTTGCTTGGCTAAACTTTCCATCATATAACTCCTTAGGAGTCCTGAAACTATCTTTAGGATTAGCCTCAGGCTCAATTACAGGACTTTCAGCCACTTTTGGCTCAGCAGTCTCGACATTTTCAGTCTCCTCAAGGTTTTCAGTTTGATGACCCCAGCTTTGACTAATTGCAATTTCAGTGTCCACTATCCCAGTTCCACTGTGGCGATCAAAAACACAACCTCAACCGCGAGGATTATTGTGTCCTATAGGATTCCTCTTTTCTTTGTCAAAATGACTATGGGGGTTTCACATAATTTCAGTATATACATCCTCAGTGCATGAAGGTTTAGACTGAGGTCTGAGAGGGGTAGCATCCTTAGAAGAGCGATTCTTTTGAGTCTTGGAATGAGAATCGGCTGCCTCCATGGGCGTAGAGGTAGACTTCTCTTTTTAGGCTGTACTTTTAGAGCCTGAACTTCTCCTTCGAAGTTGGCCTTACTTAAGAGATCAAAGGGGTTTTGGGATGTGACTTCATGTCAACCACTCGTTGTTCACCTGGCTTAATCACCACCTCATCTGCCACAAAACTTGGAATACCATCGCTAGCCTCCACTGAATTGTGCAATTTCTTAGTGTTGCACCTGGAGGTGACATAATGTAAAGGCACAGTGGAAGAAGGGTATTCAACTAGGCAGGTGTAGTCATTCTTTCTGAGTTCTTTGTTGGATAAGTTTAATGGAACTTCGTAGTTCATTAAAGATAGAAACCCTTGTTTCATGTTGATGATGCCTTTATACTCGATCATAAATTGAGTACCTATAAGCATATCATGATTGTTATTATCCAAAGCCACTGTGGGGGCTGATAGAATAAGCTTCCCAATACAAATGGGAAGGGACAAGTAAGCACCCAGTGCGCGGGTGTTGTTAGGACCAGCGGTTCCAAAGTCTTGGTTGTACTCCAAATCAGGTGCAAGTTTGATCTTTTTCATCAACTTGGAGGAGATGACGTTTACTGGGGAGCCTGTATCTAAGATAGCCATCACCCAAACTTTTTGGATAACCACTTCGACCTTCATAAAAATCCCCCCAGAAGTGGATAATAGCGCTAAGACCTCCTTAAGATGGAAATTGGAGGTCAATTTGCACGCGGTCTTGGGGTAATTTTCCTGGATGGACTGCATGGTATGGCCATGCTGGATAGGGCGAATAAGGTGAGACAACACCTCATCTGCGTCGCTGGCAGTATTGATAATGATTGGCTCCCCTAAAACTTGGCTGAGATACATCTCTTCAGGTATGGTGGCTTCATCCACTCCTCCAGCATTTAGGCGATCAGGGACCTCCACTTCCGCGGGAGCTCCCAATAAGTAGTACCCAACATCATCATAATCCCCCTCAGAGTCAGTTTCAGGGGTATTCTCAACCATGGGCAAGGTTACAATTGAAGTGGGGGAGACTTTCACAAGAGGTGGGGTATTTAGCTTTTCTTTAACCGACATTTTTTCAACCCCAGTAGTTCTGGAGGATATGCCCTTAAGGCGCGCACCTATTGACTGAGCTGAAGGGGAAATCACAGTAGGGTTCTCCGTTTTAAATGTATGAGGAATGTCCATTTTGAGTCGCACCAAAGAAGCAGGTTTTGCGGGGAGAATAGGCACAGGAGGCCTAACTTCCAACGGCCAACAGGCCGCAGCTCACCCAAAGGAATATGGGCGACATCTAACAAAGCCTCTTTTATATCACGGAAAGTTGTGAAGTGGCGTTTCACTGATATGATATGCCTGGCGAGAGAGGGTTGTGAAGCTAACCTTGTTAATATGGCGGCGATAGCATCATCCAGGGTAAGCAGGTTAGACGTAGCCAGCCTTTGAGCAGTGAGATAGAACCGCTCAGCAAAAACAAAGAGGGTTTCACCCTCATACATTGAAAGGCGCATGAAAGCTTGTTTTTCCCTGTATAAGCTCTGCTTGGATCTGAAATCAGCCAATAGAGCCTTCTTAACATCTGTCCAGGTGTGCTGAGGATCCAGGTGAGGGACGATCAACTCTTGATCTTGGCGGCTTAAAATAGAATATACTGATCTTTGTGTTTATCAGTGGCGCTATCCATCGCAGCTTCATAAACGTACAAAAAAGAGGCAACACTTCTTCACCCAGGGTGTATCTGTCCTTTAAAAGTAATTCAAATGGCCGTTGCTCTAACTTTTTGAGATGTGAGAAAGAGCTGGCTAGTTGCTTCTTAAGAGCAACTAATCATAATTCAGGAGAGCTGCTCATGTTGACAGCCTCCATTGCCTTGATACTTTAATACTTATCAAAGTATTCAGGGTGATCCCCTGTAGTGAGCACCAATTTGTGGGATCCACCGATGGATGCCACAAATAATTTCTCAGAGTGAGAATCTTACTTTTTTAATAAAAGTATAAAATACACTTTTTTTGTTCATATGTTTTTTATTGTTTTAAGCGGGGCAAAACCAAGAAAGGTCCTTTTCTCAATACTAGTTTTTCCTATTTAAACTAGTTTGGATTTTGAGACCATGGGTATATTAGGCAAAAGAATATAAAGCTGAGTTATCTAAATTAGGAAATATAAGTGTGTGGTTAGCTGAGCGGGTAAAACTGCTTCCACTCCTAGTGCAGGTTTTGAGTTCAAAACCTGTACTGGCTAGAGAACATTCAAAGTGTGGTATACTTGTCCCAAGGTCAACCCACCTCAAATAATAATAAATTAGGAAATATAGTTTTTTGGCCTATCAGATCAAAGATAAAAATTTGTGAGGCAAAACTGACCCATGTGGTAACAATTTGATGAATTGTATCCAATCACCTGCAAGTAAAATCTTCTCACCTCAGCGGTGGTCAGACTCAGGTGATAATGATTTGTTGGTTCGCACCCTATCATCATTGAGCAAAATCTTTGCACCTCAGAGGTGGTCAGATTTGTGTGGTAATGATTTGTTAATTTTTACCCTATCAGCGTTGATAAAATCTTATCACCTTGGCGGTGGTCAGACTCGTATGGTAATGATTGGTTAATTCACACCCAATTATTGATGGGTAAAATCTTCTCATCTTGGGAGGGTTCAGATCCAAGTGGTATTGAACTCCTCAAATTTGGCTGAGAAGTCGGAGTAATTTTATTATTAGTTATTACCTTTTTAAGCTGATTCTTTTGATAAACCATACTTTTCTGATAGTTAGGATTCCACTGAGAATCCGCTAAGGTCTTTTCGCTGTGGGTACTCATATCGTTGATATCCACAATATTATTTGAAGATCAGGCAGGTAATGGGCCAATCATGGTAGCAGATTCAGGAGTACTAATACCTCCAACATTCTTTTGCTTAAGTCAAGAAGGAGAATGTCTGACAGTAACTTTTGAGTAATATTAATTAAGAAAGTAAAAAGAGTTTAACTAGCCTAAGCCAACCTCCTCCATTTGCTCCCCAATGACCTCTGATTCTCCGCTGGCTGCTCCTGTGTTGGGCAGCGGTGAAACCCGCCCTGCATTTTCTGTCCAGTGGGAAAATGCGCACAGTCTGGTTTGTCCAGTCCCACTAAATCATTGTGTCAGTTCATTACACCTAAGGATCTCACCATCCACCTGACACATGCCCAGGCAGTGCCAACCAGACCACTTATTATCCCCTGATCTCAGCTGCTTTTGGCATCAGGTCAAATATGGAATGTATTCCCATATTCAGAGAAAGCCATTATTGACTTGGCTCAGGTGGTGATGCTACCAGATGGTTTTGTTGATTTCTGCCCCTATACGGGGTATTTTGATCTAGGCCTCACTTGTGAAGCTGACGCCGCCACTGCAGCCACCATTCCCTAGTTTTCCAGGGCACTCCTATCCCCATGACGCGCACCCAGCTCCCCACCAACACCACTATGGTGATTCAGTTTTTTGGTTTGCCCACTCACCTTCCCCCTGCGATGCTCCATCAGAAGTTGATGGAAGATTTGGCAGTGTATGGTTCCAATCCCATCCTTCAGTTTGTGGTCTCATATGGGGCTGCTTTACTCGCATGGCCTCAGGCTTTTTATAATTAGCCCAAATTTTAATAAAATTAATTTATCAATTCCCCCACACCAGCATTCCCTCTGCCCCCAACCACCCATTATGGGCCCACGTCGAGGGCAGGTGGACCATCTGCCCATCCTACATCTAGTTGGATCACTCAAAGTATAAATGTCCCTCTCTTGATGCTTCCGCTGGACCTGCGTTGTTTCCATCTGGCCCTCAAGTGGCCACAAACCCCACTTCCTTTTCAGTATGGGGTACAATCCTTCCTTCCTCCCCCTAATCCTGCTGCCACTACAGTTTTTGCAACTTCCAATAAGCATCTCCTCAGTTCAGTGCCACCTGCACCATAACCAATCTGGAATCATATTGGACAACAGTTTGTTTTCACGTTATCCTTTAATTAACAACCACAGCCCATCAATTCATTAATCTCAATTTTGATAATGACTTAAACCCATAACTTCATTGGATGAAACTGATGAAAAGGGCAATGTAATTGAAGACTTAAATATCCAAATTGAAGAATTTTTATAGTTACAGCACCCCATTCAGATTCCTTGGCATTTTTACGCCCCTTGACCAAGCGCTTCTGTGTTCTGCTCTGACCACCAGATTGCTATTGATCCAGCTGAAAACCCAGATAACACAGCCATCCATTAGATAGCCAATTCATCAGTAATGATAATTGCTAAGTCTCTCCTCCTTTCATTATTACTCCAACCATAGCCCCGCAGGGCAAATGAGACATCCTAAACCTCTACAAACAAGCAAATGCCGCCATCCAGAAAGCTTTTATTGCTTTGCAGGCCAAGACAAAAACCACCTGCACCACCGTAGCTTTATTATCCCATCTTCCTTCCACCTACCTTCATTCAGAAAACTGCTTTAAAATACCTAGTATAATTTTAGATGCATACAATATTGATGATCAGCTGACCATCATCCAACTTGTTCCCCATGTCGCTGATGACTCCAACCATTGCTCTTCATCTTGGCCCATACTCTTGACTATGAAGAGGAAGCTGATACTGAGAATGAGCTACCTGATCCCCCTCCCCTTCTGCCATATTGGGATGAGTAACTTGTCGCTGTCCCATCTGGTGGTTGTATTCTTGTTAAGTTGTGTTTCACCAGCTCTTTTAGGGTGGTCAATCATTCTGTTCATGTAGGTCTGTTTGTTCATTTTTTACTCTTTGAGCTTTAGTAATGTCCATCCCCTGGTCAGCTTACCTTAAATATATTTTTAAACTATAAATTAAAATTTATATCACCCATTATCTGAGGTGTAGGAAAATTTTAAATTGCTTAATATACTGTTTTTAGCTTAAAAAGTCGTATGGCATTGCACAGCCTTGCAGCATTATAATGGATTGGCAGAGTTCTTGGGTTATGATTTTGGCGCATTTCTTCTGATCATCTTTTGGCATCTCAATATTCCAATAGCCATAAATTATATTCCTAGGTGAAAAATATTGCTGTCACCCAAAGGATCTAGAGTATCATCAATATGTGGTTTTGGTAGGGGTCTTTTTTATATAATATTGTTGAGCTTCCTAAAAAATGATTGCCACACAATTAGACCCGTCCCTTTTCTTGATAATTAACATTAAAAAAGCTCAAGGACACTTAGCCGGCACTAAATCCCATGTTGAATGAGCTGGTTAAATCTTTGTTGACAACTTCATCTGGCAAATGTGAGCATCTAGTAGGAGGTATAAAATTAGCAGATGATTACCAGTAACAATTTTGTATGTCACATCATGTGCATACCCCAAATAAAAGTCAGCTTTATAAAAAATAAATAAATACATTTCAAATAGTCCAGAGATTGGTTATTCTCATCTTTAGTTAATTCATCGAGGTGACTTCAAGGTTTTAGGAAACATACAAATTGTATTTTATTGCTGATAAGACCAAGTGCATCCAGATTACTAAAGTCACAGTACTTAATACTTTATCAACATGTTAAATTGGACAAAAGCATTTAATGTAGCTTATTTTTATTAAAATAGAGATATAAATTATTTAAATGCAGCTGAATTTTGCCATGGTATTGGAGAATAAACTCAGGCATAGTAACATGTTCCAATTTTAATCAGTATAATGGGGTGAATTTTCTCAGTCTATAATCCCTGGGAATTTTCAAATTAATTTCTGTCCCCACTATAATTTGATGGACAACCAGAATTGTTAATCTTTGATTAGAGCATAGCAGAATACCCTTAAATTCCAAAATCTAGTTAATTAACCGCTGGGTATGGCCATTAGTATAATGATAGCCAATAGGCACTATGCCATCCTTAAACAAAAGGTTAATAAACCCCTGATTTTGAGGCGCTAGGGCATTGTTTTTTAATTGTAAACTAATGGAATAGTTTGTCCAGTATTTCCATATTTTCACTTAAAAATCATCTTTGACCCTATATGTTCATATAAACAAGTTTCAATAAAAAATCACTAAATTTGATCTAAAAAATGGCAGGATTAGATGTCACTAGTGAGATAAAACGCGGCGGCATGGAACTGTAGGCTCCTTTAGAGGCTGTTGTCTTAAGCCCCGCAGCACCATAGACTTTCTATTGATCTTTATTTGATCAAGGCCAAGGTTCTTTGCCTGTTTAGTGGATTAATACTACTTGATGCCCCGCTTTCTATTATAGCTCTGAATATGAGCCTACTTACTGTAATATCACTATATGTACACTCAGAAAAATAAGCAGCAAAAGAATTTAATATGTGGATATCTGAGGTATCCACTTGTCCTATATATTTTAAATATTTTTACTAATTGAGTGCTGTATTCTTTTGTAATCTCAAAGGATATATCCATCTTGACCCCTTTCAACTTGAGGGTATTACCATAGGGTACCAGAAGCTCTTTTCATTATAACGGTTGAATGTAAGACTTTGGTACTACTTTTTGCACCAATTCATACTTGTAATCTTTCTATAAGCAAGTGGTCACTGCTAACATATCATAAGCTATAACTTGATTAATTATCAGAGGTGGGAATAATCACTATATATTTTTTATGGAATATTTTATGGATTTTATATAATCTGGGATTTTTGAGAGGAAGCAGATGTAATAACCTGGTTCTACTTTGACATGGCCTTTCTCAAGTCTTCATCATTTATGGGGTTCATAGAATAAACTTTAGGGTATAAAACCAAGTTAGGGTAAGTATTTGCATAATGCTTAGTTTTTAAAAATATGACAGGTAATATGAAAAATATCAGGTCTATTGAAACAAGGGCTGTAAGTCCACGTTAAATATTTCTTTGGAGAGATGGCCCTATTATATGGGTTGTGAAACTTCTGATGACTTTTTCTAGGCACCTCAAAAGTGGCTACGCATTAGCAGAGATAATTTATCATATGATTTACATCATGTTCCTCATCAAAATGGTATTATAACTCAATACAAGTCCTTTTAGAGCTTGCAGGCATGGTAAAGAGTAATATGAGTGTCAAAAATTACTTATAAAGTTAGCCTCAGATAGCGTCTATACATATACTTGGAAACATTCTGTAGAACTTTCACAGGTCCATCCTTGGTAAATAAGATTTTTGAAATTCCTTTTTATGAGTGACATTCCTTTCTGCACTGCTGAACCCCTAAGAAGATCCTTGGTTTTAAGGTAGGTCATGCTGTCTTTTTTATTTTGGCATTAATAAAATTTTGACTTTCTGAGTCCAGGGAATATATTACCATTGCCAAATTAGAATTACAAAATACGCCAACTATAATAATCTTAATGAAATAATAAAAGTTTACACATTTGTATTTTATCAAACTTGGGTCATTAATAGGGTTAATCTGAAATTTATGTATGTTTCCAGGATAAGGGGCCTACGTTGTTCCTATATCACTTTCCATGTTACAAAGACAAGGTTTGAGAGTAATCGGCTATGAGCTTCCAGTCTTTGTCTGAAAACCCAACCTCTTGGGTTAGACCATGGGAAGCTCATATAATGCCTCAGGTACCACCCATCAAGCTGGAAATGGTTGTGCACCCCTTTAGAACCAAAAAGGTCCCTGTACTAAGGCATTTCTTATTAATTAATTAACTGATCTGGTGAATGCCCTGAATGAGAGATGGGTAGCGGAAGCCCCCAGTCTGGCACCACCCACCCCTCAGTTACCCTCCAGACCCAAAGTTGACATTGTGAATAAAACTTATGTACAATTAATGCAGAAGATCCAACACCTCTGTCATAAATTTAGAAGTGGTGGTTTCATATATGGTAACAGGGCAGAAATTCTTTATAAACATAAGGCGCAAAGTGGTGCACTAGTTTAGAAAGCTAACTTGACATCTTGGATAAGTTCAGGTGAAAATTCTTAACTAAAAAATTAAAGTCCAAAAGGTTAAAGGAATAGAGCACCAGACATAGGGCAATAGTATTAATGATTTCTGAGCTAGATGGAAGTAACACAATCATTTACAACTCAGAGTCAATTAAATTGATATGCAAAATGACTCACATATTAATATTTATCGCTATTCTGGGAGCTTGCAACCATTGACTGTGGAGATCATATTTTCCCTTAAGTATTTAAAAACCAGTAAAATTTTGAAGTAAAAATTATTGGGCTATTTTAAATTCATGTTTTATTATAACAAAAATTCAAAAAAATCTCATATATTATATATAATTAAAATTGAAATATCAGGGAAAAAACTTTTCTTTTTTGTTTCAAACACTTTTGCAACCCATTCAATTCAAGACTAAATCTAGTTTGATAATCTCATAGAGGGGATTAGTCTGCGCCCATGTCTGGGAGCAGTTGGGCAAGCAAGGCAAGAGGAGAAGGTGGAAAACCCGCGGCCTCTAACGTTCAAAAACGCCTCGGAGAATCCGGCGGAATAGAAAAAAATCTAAAAAAACTGGCGGTCACAATTTCCCGGAGATACTCGCATGGCAAGCATGATGCAACCAGTACATCAATATGCCACATTCCCAGCCACTTTCATCGGTGGAATTTGGAGTCCGTGTGTATCTGGACATCCAAAAAATGGCCCTATGGGAAAAATTTTGTGAAGATGTACACAAAATTTTCCTGACCGCGGTGTATGTTGCACCTCACTCCATGTTGCGCGGTTGGCTGGACCTAGGTTTTGAAAGCAAAATAGCAGCAGATGAGGCTGCAGCAGTGCGCGTAGTGGTCGACCTCCCTGAAGGGCAACAGGTCATCAAAACTAAATGCACCAGATGGACAAAATCAAACCAAATTTTCCTCACGTTTGACTTTTTGCCTACTATGGTAAAACGTGATATTTTGGAGCAACACCTGAAAGATGGTCTCACCATCTACAGCAAAATACAATCTTTTGAAATGCAACACTTTATGCTGATGCCACACCTGTGCACTGGCAAAGCCATCGCAGTTTTGACCCCAACTGAGGAGATTGTGAAGGACCTAACCCAGATCCTGCACTCCACCTTTATTGACATCGCAGGGCACACCACCCACCCATTCCGGGTAACCGTGGACAGCGCGCCCCCCATTTGCACCCACTGTGATGCGTTCGGCCATAAGGCACATGCATGCCCCATTAAAGAGGGCGTTACATTCCAAGAGCACCCCCGGCGGCCATGGCCAGCAGAGAGGTGCACTACAAACCAACCGCAAGCACCAAAGAGGCTTTCCCATGGGGAGCACAAGGATGCTACCTATTGGTAAAGCCCATCTCTCCGCAGGAGTGGAAGAAGGCCAAGCAGGCCCATAGGACCGCGGCCAAGGAAGCAGCCAAGGTCACCACCACCATCCCACACTCACAACGCCAGGAGGACATGGAGACCTTCGTGGTGGAAGCAACTCGGGAATCCATCACCCAATCAGATTGGGAGGCCCAAGCTGAATGGGCCACTCAATCTGAGGATCCGATGGGAGATTCGATCTCACCCAATTGCTGCACCCAAGCCCCAGTTGAAACTGACTTGGGACCTATCCCAACAGAAAAAAATTTTTTTTGCCCCACTCGACGGTGCACCAAACTTATCCGCACCGCAAAAAATTCGTCCGATGTCGGGAAAACAAAAACTGAAGGCCAAAGCCAATGTGACTCTTTCCGCAAAAATTAACAAAAACCCCGATAGCGTTGCTGCTAATACCCGCGCTGCTGTGAAAGCCTGTGGGGACCTGGAAGAGGCTGGTGGGCCAGGGGGCCCACCCCCTCGCACCTAAGGTGTGATGGGGGAAACCTTCACTCTAGGGATGCTGAATATCGCCGGACTCAAGGCCTCCCCATCCCAGGCTAGGAAACTGAGTTTTTACAAAATAATTTACCTGTGGATATCCTGGCCATCCAGGAAACCCACTGTCCACGAGGTTCTGAGGATGCTTGGAAAACAATGCTCCTACCATCCCTATCCTTTTGGTTGAAGCACTGTGGGGTGCTAATTCAGAAAAACAATTTTTCAAATTTACATCTTCAGAAACATTCCTAAATGACCGAGTGCTCGTTGTCACCTATTCATGGGCCAATGTTGCACACACAATCGTCAACATTTACGCCCCAAACGGTGCACAAGAGCGTCGGGAATTTTTCTTGTAGGTCAAATCCCTCCCACTACCCCCTGATTCTTTCCTAATCGGTGACATGAACTTTTGGCTAACCTCACCAATGGACCAGTGGCCGCCCTCACCCCACGCCCCACAGGGTCACGTAGAACTACGCGTTCTAAAAGCCACCCTTGGGTTAATGGATGCGCTGCCATGACATGCCCCACTGCTCAAAAACATGATGCGTCCCCACATCCACAATGGCTAATTAAGGGCCATGACCTGCATCAACCTTATTCTAACACCGGCGAAATTCCAACCCCACATCTCCCACTTCAAAACAACGAAAATGGAATTCTCCTACCACTGACTGGTCTTGATAACATACCACTTACCCGTCACAGTTGCAAAGGCCCCACATTGGTGCAAAATCTGCCCCCCAGAGCTTGCGTCGCCAGGATTTTCCATGTGGGTGGAAGAGGCAACTTTGGCAAAATCGTTTGTTGCACCGTTTTGCGCGGACCCCATTTCCACATGGGCAACTTTCAAAAAAGACACCATCCGCCACTATCGCCATCTCTCATCCAGACGCTCATGAGCCACATTGGCGGTTATATCGCGCGCGCTGGCAGAATTGGCCCACTTGGAGTCCAACATTCCAGCCTCAGGATATAGCCCTGCATGGGGCCAGAAGTGGGCGGAGGCAGCAGCCCACCTCAACGCACTTGAAAGGCAACACAAACATTGGGTTTGTGTCCAATACAGGGCCACACGCATCACTAAAGGCGACAAGTGCACCGCATACTTCTTCAAAAAGCTTTTTGCACCACGCCAGAGCGTGGCCTGCACACAGGTGCAAAGATCGGATAATTCTATCATGGACACACTGGCCGAAGTGGTAATCAAAAATGCAAATATATTACTCCGAGTTATACCGAGCTGAACCAATTCAGCTGGCTGAAATGGCAGAATTTCTCGACAGAGCTCATATCCGCACCATTTTCCAATACCCGGAAATAATGAATTTAATTACTCCAAACGAATTATGGACTACCATTCATGGGGTGCCAAACCAAAAATGCCCAGGCCCAGATGGCATTCCATATGAGTTCTACAAAATATATTTTAAATACATATCCCCATTGCTGCTAACCTCACTCAACCAAAGCCTGTTGGAAACGCGCCTCCTACCAGGAGGACATGAGGCTTTTACAGTCACACTCTTCAAGAAAGGGGATAGGCTAGACTTAGCCAACTGGCGCCCCATTTCTCTAACAAACACAGACACCAAAATTTTAACAAAAATCACGGCTAACCGTTTAGGGACTGTAGCATCTGCCACCATCTCTCCAGAACAATTCAGTTTTATCCCCAGAAGGTCGATCTGGGATAACGTGCACTCTGTGGCTAATGTGTGTCAGTCCACAGCCTCTGGGGCACTTGTATTCTTAGGCCAACAAAAGGCCTATGATAGAGTAAACTGGGAATACCTTAGGGCCTGCCTCCAACAATTCCACCTACCTCCCCGTTTCATTAACTGGGTGATGCTGCTCACGGAATCTGCAACAATGGCTGTGCGCGGCCCAGGTTTCCTAACGGAAGTAGTCCATCTTCAAAGGGGCCTGCGACAAGGGGACCCCCTGAGCCCACTCTTATACAACTTCAGCCTTGACCCACTACTGCGAAATGTGAATGCCCAACTCACTGGGGTCCATGTGCCAGGCCAAACCCCAGTCAAGATGATGGCATTTGCAGATGATTGCGTGGTGGGGGTGTCTAATAATAAAGATGCACGCGCGCTTGAAGCCCTCATCCAGGAATATTCCCAGGTAAGCAACGCGGCACTGAACGCCTCCAAAACTGAAATCATCCTCCTTGGTCGGTTTCAGAACTGCTGGGCCCCAGCAAGTAGTTCCCAACCCAGCCCAGCTGCTCGCCCAAGTCCACGCCTTACTAACTCAAAACACACCGCTCCACTGGTGCTCCCCTTTGTGCCGCGACCTACCATAGGACCGGTACGCCATCTGGGCGTGTGGTTGGAGGCAGGAGGATATGCGTCAGCAGTAATGGAGGGCCATATACTGGACAATGTGACGAAGCGAATCGCCTCTCTCAGAGCCCACCCTACTACTTTCACTGGCAGGGTTGATCTTGCCAACTCTATGCTCCTATCCAAAGTCTGGCTTGGAGCCCACGCCATCCCCTTCTCCCCAAGCTTCTTCAAATCCCTGTATGCTTTGCTACAAGGTTGGAATTTGGTCAGGCCGCCCTCCACCAGTATGGCTAGAGGTCATGTTTGGCCCTCATCATCATGGTGGCATGGGCCTACTTGACTTCAAAGCCCATGCCGCCAAAATCCTAGGCACCTGGATTGCGGCCGTCACTGCTCCTACACTCCCATCCCAACACTGGTCCCGCGTGGCCCGCTCCAACTTCTCCCAAGCCTTGGGCCTCAACAATCCATCAAACCCCCACTCCCTGATGAAATACCTCGCATTACACACATCAGCCACAGGTCCACACGGGACCAAAACCCACTACAAACGAATCCTACTCTCCATGCGAAGCGCAGAGTGGAGAATTCGTATTAGTGGACATACAACCCGAAGAGGCCGCCCCTCTCCTCAGTTCACACAAGAGGTACAGGGGCTACCCATCCATGATGGCGTGATCCCCATTCGACCCAAAGTCCTATCCAGGGTGGACTACCTGGACATGATGGACATCCCTTATTCCACTGAGACCCAAAAGACTATCTGGAAATACGCACACCATCCTCTGTTGCAGCCTCAAGTCCGCTCCCATGTGTGGCGCTGCCTGAGGCGGGTGTATCGTACAGCTGAGCGCTCTAATGCTTTACACTCATCCTGTGTCGTGTGTGGCCAGTATGGAACGCTGTTTCACCGCCTGGAGAAGTGCCCCACCTATAAAGTAATATGGCGCGAAGTCCAACGTCTGCTAGGCCAGGATCAAACACATCCCTTCAGTCTGTCAAGAGATATGTTTGCTTCATCAATGGCCTCCCCTCTCCCACCCTCCCTTCGTGCTCTGGTGGTTGCAATCGCCATGTGGACTATCCACACATGATTGTCTTGGATGCCATCGCCGGATCCATCCCCACCCTCCCTGAAGCTGTCCACAGATTCCAGTCTCATTTGGTGGACCACTTTCAAGCGTGGATGTTTGGATATCTCCCACCACGTCGCCGGCAGCTGGTCTCCTCCTGGTTCCCAGTCTGGTTCATCAAATCAGACCCCTTCCTCCACACGTGCTCAATAGTGGCTACGCCCCCTACACACGTTCCCTCCCCCATTCCATAAGTGGCGTTCCCGCTGGCAACAAGAGATAGCATCGCTTCTCTGGGGTGCCTCACCTGGTACTGAGTTTTGTCTCGTCTGAGTCATATTTGGAAGTGTCCGTCCCATGGTCGGCCTTCCCCGCAATAAATTTAAAATAAAATTGAAATATCAGCTCCAGAATTCTCTTATCAGGACAATTGTGTGGCCTCATTCCTTTGTGAAAGTCCTTATGATAGCAGTAATCCTGGTCATAACTATTCTTACTGTCTTAGGTGTGGTCACGCAAGGGGCGTAGGAAGCTGCTCATGTAACTTAAACTTCTAAATTGCAATTACCGCTTTTGAGTATCAGTGCAGGTGCTTATATATCTGGAAACAACGCATATTGTCTTGAATAACATGGTCAGGAAGGAGAGAAGGTGGTATGGATTCCAGTTAAGTAGTGAGAGGCAATCAGACGAAAGGGTGTTCTAAGAAGTGTAGATTATAAGAATATGATGCCTTAGAAATGTAACAGCATTCAGCTAATTCAGTCAGAAATCAAACTAGCTAAATTCAACCACCACTCATAGGGATGCCAACGGCCAATGGCTACACTCATGGATGGCAATGGTGCTCATCCTTTTACATAACCCTTAGCGCAGGGTTCATGATTATTGATCAATAAATTCCTCATATATCCTTATTAATTCTTTTCCCACCTTATCAAACGGCGGTGCCCTGTGGATTTTGGTTGCTATCATGGGTTTCTTGATACCTACGGTAGAGTCCAAGTATTTCCTTAGCCTGTTGGATGTCTGAAAGTTCCTTTACCAACGCAGGAAGGTACCAAATGTACTTGTGGATCCTTTAGTGCAAATGGTTGACTTAACTCATGTTGTTGATGAGTGGTGGGTTAATGCTATGGCCTCCAAATATCCCCCTACAGTAAAAATTCTCAGCCTCTTCCATTGTGTAAAGAAACAAGGGGGTCTTTAGGAGGTAATTCAGACCAGGGGCCACAAACTGATCCCCCAGACTCATCTCACCCCACCTTGTTATCCCCACCCTATGGAACTAGGAATCTAGCCACAAAACTTAGAGAAGCCTTACTAAGTCAGAGAGACTGGTTTGGGCCACCAGATATAAGGTTATGGATCTTGGGTATAGATCCAAGTCAGGAGTTCACCTAAAAATAGTTTAATTTAGAGACTGACAAATTATACTCAGGAAGCAGGTTATGCAAACATGATCCATACAAATCTGTTTAAGTTTAACAACAAAAGTTCCACAGACACTGATCCAAAAACTCCGTTGACAGAGCTTCTATACCCTTATATGTAATCTATTTGACAACCCCTCAAACCCATTCTGCTCTTCTAAACCCTGATCAGGGGGGAATAGTGAGGAGATGCATAAAACAGTCTAGGCAAAAGCCCTACTTATTCCCCCACTTTGTAGAAAAGACAACAGTCTCTCCTAAAGTCTGTTGTCAATTCATTTTTTTAGTTTATAATAAAAGAACTTCTTTTCTCAAATGCTCTCCGTGAATTCTGTCAGTTTACTAGCTACTAAAATTCTCTTTTCACTCCAACAAAAGATGTCGCCATCATCATTTTGGGCCCAAATATTGTTGATTGGGAATTCTGATACATCAATCAAACAGCTAGGTGTGTACTAGTTGAAGTCTTAAGAAGTTATGATCCTGAACTTTTTCAAAGTCTGTTATTCCAAAAGGCACCTCAAACTGCTATATTTCATATGTTTACCCACCGTTAGATAATATAAATTGGCCAATTAAGAGCTTCATAAACCATCGCTCTTGAAGGCCATAATATCTTCCTGACTTTCCCCATCAACCCACCACTAGTTTGGCTTGATTTAGACATCACAAGCTTTCCAAACTACTAATTTTGACATTCCATTTGTGTCAATGAACGACAATCCTTACAATCTGGATGTGGAGCTCAGTTGCCAGATCATCTAAACATTTACCTCAGGGAAATATGCCGATTTAAATAAATAAGTGATCTGCTGTCACAATACCTTTTTTGACTCCATATAGTATTTTGGTCCACCCCATCAAGAATGGAATGATTGAAAGCATACCCTTTATACAAATTTAACCAATTTAATTTTGTTTTGTGATCCCAATCTTTTTTATTATGAATTAGCACCTTCTAGTGTACCTATTGGTTATCATAAGTTTGGAGAAGAACCATAAGATTTTGGTACTAATACCAAAGGTCAGCAACTGCCAACCCAGAAGGGGTGGTCATTTTCCATGCCTCTTGCCCTTGAGGGGTTGCCACAGAAAGACCCGCTGTTGCTCCCACTGCATCCATTTGATTTTCTATGGGGCTTTTAGTACATTATTAAACTTTTACTACTCTCATAGGAATCATAAGGTGCTCTATTACATTTTTATTAGGGCTCTAAGCAACTTAACTTTTAGGCTTATTCACTAGGTTGTTACACACCCAGACTGGAAGCCTAGTCTTACTTTAATTACCAGAAACCTTGACATCCAGAGATGCCCATGTGGAAGATGCCTAGGATACTAGCAGTATTAGAAGCAATATTAAAGAGCGGTGGCACTAGAGTCTCAAAATAATCAAGACCAAATAATAAGAAAGAGGAGTCTTGGAGCGTCCAAATGTGCAGAAGATCCAGTGGTGATAATAGAAGTTAAGATCATATTCAAGTTACGCATATCCAGTGTCTTATTGCCCTAAATATTAGGTTTCATTGAAAGTCTTTCCTGATCATCAATGAATATAATAGAGGGTCATTCACTAGAATGACTCTGTTGGTACTTGTAATTATCACTTCAGATCAGATTTTTAAATATTTTTAACATATTGTAAAAGCAGCGGTGTTCCATCTTCATCATGTTCTTAACTTGATCAAATTTTTGTTAGTAACCTGAAGATCTGAGTTCATGCCAATATTTTCACTCACCAGGGACATTACTTTCTTTCCTTGAGTTTTCAGTTTAAGATTTAAGGAATATATTTTTTACAATTCAGTATTGGAGGAAACATCTCCATCCATACTGTCATATAGGTTGTCAAGGCAGCATTTTAAAGCTTCTGTATTTTTTACTGAAATTTATTACTAGTGTCTTGATTCTGATATGACTGGACAATAAGCCCTCAGTTGTGATGGTGGAATGGATTGGATCTGTCAAATTTACTATGAGTATCAATTATTTGAGCGCCTCAATGTAAGGCGATGTTAGGTTATTGTGAATTGCCTCAAATTAGGCGATGGTGAAACTAACAAATGAAGAATTGACGGAGCCAATGAGATATGGCAAGTTAAATTACAAAGCTGTATAAGTGGTAGCATCTGTTGTCACTACAATATAGGCGAATCAAGATGATCAAAAGGGGGTTGTTAATAGTTTAAGAGAAAAGTGGAAACAGCAGGAAGCAGCTGAAATAAGAATATTAAATAAAGGAAGTTGTGGGAGCAAGTGCTCCATCTTTATTTTGATTCATTTATTCTGTTGTTTCGAGGACAACAATCATCATATTGTTGGTCTTATTTGCTCATTGGGTTGAACCCTGTGCAAAATCTGTAGGAATATCTCTTGAATATCGCCAATTTTATAAAATTGGTGCTCACTACAGGGGGCCCATTGATCAATTACAAAAATGATAAAAACTCAGTTGTCAGCTATGTTGTATCAATGTTGTTTGCTATATATCATACCCAACACTCTGGGTCATTTGCCTATGCAGAGCTAAAACTGGCATTGGATGCTGTGCTTAAAAATAAGATGAGCTGCTCCAGGAGGCTTACTGCGCTAAGCTGCCCCCATTTGATCGTGAAGGGAATATACATGGGTACTTTAAGTGATTTGAGATTGCAACCAAAGGAGTCTCAGATCAACGAAGATCAAAAACTGTTGATTTCTTCCTTGGATGTTGGAAGTGCTGATCAAGTCGTCTGTTACCTTTCAGGTAGTTCCCTTATATACTAAGAAGTCAAAGACACGGTGCTGCGGTTGTTTGGAAGAACTGCAAAAATTCCCCAGAGGATGGTCAGATTTTTGACCATCAAGTTTCAGAAGTATGAAACTCTCATCACGTTTGCTGAGCTATTTATGGTGAAAGATCACATGCTAATTGGGGCCGGAGTTTATCCAAAGCTAATGTATGTATTGCAATGCCTTCTGCTGTGAAGCCATACCTTGAGTTACATAACGTAATGGCCCCACTGTTAGATAAGAGTATACCTTTGCTTAAGCTTGTTCAGTTCTTGCACCGTATGTCAGCCAACTTCCCTCCACCTAATGCCAAGCAGAATCCTTCAGCTATAACATCTGAATCATCATATTTGGGGAACTTTGCTAGTTCAGTTCAGATTTCAAAAAGTTATCTTCAGCAGGAAAATGTACACCCCATTCTTGCTTATCATCCTCAGGCCAGCTATCGCCCTTGACCTGTTTATGCTGATCATTTCCAGACCAACTCTCGCTGTGGTTGTATTGCATTAATCAAGGACGTGGGTCCTATGGGGTCACCTGATTCAAATGCAGTCGTCAGGGGCATCGGCACAATGGTGCCCTAATCACCTGGTCTCTTGTGTACTTCCCGAATTGTACAGCAAGAGAAAAGTCAGAGCGGAGTAAAGAAGGGACTCTCTATCTTTGCTATACCAAACCCAAAAATCTCACCTGAACCCAAATTATAATATTCAGCGGAAGTTTCCTTGCATAATGAGTCAGTGTTATACTAGCAGCCGGTTGGAGAGGTGAATGTTTTGACACAAGTACAGTCAGCGGCTATGGTGGAAAAGGGGTCTCAGCTCCAGATTGAGCCATATGCTTGTCAAATGTTTGACCAAGTAACCCCTGAAAAGTTAGACCCCTCCTCAGATGCACCTTTCTTACAAGCACTAAGAATTGCTCTTCCAGTCAAAACTATTATAAAACAATAATCGTGAATTGGTGAAGGGATTGCGTGTTTCCTTAGATTCAGGTATTCTTTAGATGTCCATGTTATAAACAGTCGAGATGCATCTTACTCAATATGTACATACGTTAATCTGGTTGTAGCTAACACCCAAGTCCGTGCCATCATAGATAATGGCGCCCCTGTCAGCATAGTCTCCACCAAATTGGTGGCCAGGTTGGCATTAAAACCAGATGTTGAACACCAGATGGTATACAGCAATGCTGGACTGGGAAATACGGTCTCTGAGGGTGCATACAATGCCCTTCCGCTGAGATTTAGTTTTATTGTCATGGTAGCTCCATCTATAGTGTTATAAAAATAGCGAATACAATCTGTTAATTGGAACTGCGTTCTTGTGATACTATGGGGCTGTTATCAATATAACTAATGAGACTTTTAAAATTTTGGGTCAGCAAATCCAGATCCATTTACCTCTAGTGGAGTACCAAATGACCCGTGCATATGGGGAATATTAATCTAGCTTATAGCGACGGAGTAGTTCCAGTGCGCTACCATCAGTTAAAGGGCAAAACCTGGGCCCTTCCTCTTTTTAGTACTAGATGGTCCCAAACCAAGCGGGGGATTCATCGATGTACCTGGGCCCTTCCTCAGCAGAGATATATATATATCAAGGGCTGCCGCTCAAAGCTGCCAGAGCTATATCTATTCCATCAGGCATCATGTTATAGTGAACAAAGACATGTGATTGAAATTCCAGACGGAATCTATGGGAAGGTTATTGGTCCATATCAGCAATCACGGTTTGAGCCCCACGTGGCCCCAGGAATTATTTTATCAGGGCAGGGGAGATCAAAGTTTTGCTTGTAAATCTACAAACAGTACCACTGCAAATCTGCCACTACCAAATAGTGGCATATTTACACTTAATCCCCATTGAGGAGGTTCTTTTGGTTCATGGCTTTGAGTAACTGGAGGAATTTAGTCTACCTTCCACACCACAGCTCAGTGTAATGGCAGTTGTTTCGTGTGATGAATAAATGAGGATGTCAGAATCACAGAAGGATATGGCAATCACTTTATTTCAAAAATATAAAGAGCTTTTTGCTGTCAACAACCATGATTTAGGATGACCCAGTGGTGGTTCATAAGCTGGACACTGGAGATCATCCTCCCATAAGATCAAGGCCGATCAACCAATCAAGGGTGGCAGAAGAAGTAGTAACTGAGGAAATTGACAAGTTATTAGCTCAAGGGATGCTTGAACCATCGTAGAGTCCATGGGCTTCTCCTTTTATTATTGTAAAAAAGAAGGATGGCACCAACTGCGTAGTAATATACTACCAAAAGCTCAACAGCATCACTAAAAAGGACTCATATCCTTTACCACAGATTGACGACGCTTTAGATCAGCTAAGGGGAGCTCGTTTCTTCTCAGCTATGGACCTAATCTCAGGCTATTGACAAATTTAGTTGCCACTGGCAGAGCAGGAGAAGTGCATGATAATCACATCCAGAGGTCTTTTCCAAATAACTCGGATACCACAAGGTGTCAAGAGAGTGTCTGTAACTCTCTCGTTCCCATCAAGGTGATGTGGGATGCAAACTCACATTGCTAGGGAACTAGCCATTAGGAGAATGAGTAAAAAGACACCTCGAAGGGTGCCTGTGCAAAAGGTACCCCAGGCAAGGGTGTAGAGCACAACATATAGTACCAGGTAAGTGAGAAACATAACAGCTTGAGTGGACCCCAGAGGGAGTCCATAATCAAGTGTAACTTGGCGTCAGGGGGTTTGGGTGCCTCGATCTGGAGGGGACCTGGGTGGCCTAAGGGAGCACCTGGGATTTTGGTAAATTGTGATAAAAGGTAGTGGCCCACATAGTTGGAGACCTACCCAAATAGATCCGCCACCAAGTTCGCCCAAGGAACCTTGAGTAAAACGTAAAATAATGGTTAATTTTAATTAAGAAAAGTTGACCAACAAGAAATGTTAGTCACAAAAAACGAATTTAAAGTGGGTCAGGGAAATTAAGGTTCTGCGGAAGTGCGCCCAAGCCTTGACGCTCCAATAAACAGACGCTTCCATCCATTTTTGTAAAATACCTTGAAAGCGCCTTTACTTGAGTTATCAATTGAAGCTTTATTTTACCCAAACTTAAAATTTCATAACTTGAACAGGATTTGAACCCTTGCTCTCCAATTAACCAAATTTGAACCATCTTTGTTTGTAACATAAATCATTTGTTTCAGTGCCTAGGCCGAGATAAGAGGCTGGGAATCTTGCGCCCCATTAGTATCAACCTGGGTATCCTTGGCTTGCACCCAGCGTTGATCTAAGGTGTGTTTCAGGTCAGGAAGAGCTTGAAGTTTCACCTTCTGGGCCTCCTGTCTCCCAGCCTTATCTTTAGCATCAGTTCCCACTATTAAGTCATCCAACCATGACACAAGGGCTGTGTAATGCCCCAGTTACATTTCAACGGGAAATAGACACTATTCTTTAAGACCTAAAATTGTCATGCGTCCTTGTATACCTTGACAACATTAATGTTTTCTCCCAAACCTTCTCTGAACACCTCAATCATCTTGAAGCTGTATTTCACCAGTTTTCTGAGGCCAACATCAAGATCAAACCTGGTAAATGCCACTTCTTTAAAGATCAGCTGGAGTACCTGGGGTTTGTGGTTGATGCACAGGGCTAAGACCTCAACCAGCCAAAGTGTAAGCTATTTGAAAAATAACTCCACCAAACAGCAAGCGTGATATACAGGTCTTTTTGAAATGGTTGGATATTATTGGCGCTTCATCCCTAACTTCAGTTGTATTGGGGGCCCACTATTCAAGTTATTAAGGAAAGACACCATTTTCAAATGAAGGGATGGCAGCAACGCACTTTTGATATGCTTTGAATGGCACTGATCAGCACGCCAGTGCTACGCTATCCTGACTTTGAAAAAGAGTTCATAATTCATATAGATGCATACATTTCCGCTGTGGGGCAGTCCTTTCCCAAAAAGATGAGGAAGGAGAGGAGCACCCCGTAGCATATTGCAGTCATAGCTCGAACAGCCATGAGCGCAATTATACCATGACTGAGTGGGAGTGCTTAGTGGTGATCTACGCCTATAAGAAATTCAGGGTGTATTTGCATGAGGCTAAATCAAAGTTGTAGTGGATCATGCCTCACTACGCTAGTTACAAAAACTTAAAGAACTGGAAGGGCGCCTGGCCTGATGGGTCTTTAAATTGCAGGCATACAATTTTGAATTTCTTCATTGACATGGAGCAAAACACCAGAATGCTGATTGTTTATTGAGAATTGCCAACAATTGCAGTTACAGTGGATATAAGCGATATAATGTTTGACAAAATGATCTGTAAGAAGTATGACAACGAACCACCCCAAATAATCAAAGCAAAAAATGAAATGAGAGCAAATACCTTCCAATGGAATGGGGAACTGTACAAGCAGATTGGCGATTCTACAGTGAATTTTCTGTGACCCTCAGCCCAGTCAGAAATTATTATGAGCGCACACAAGGCAGTTGGACATGGTGGGGTGCGTAAGATAATGGAGCTGTTGCGCCCTTGGTACTACTAGGAAAGTATGAACTTTGATGTGCCCAAACCATTTCCTGTTGCCATCAGTGCCAAGTGTAGAAGCCATTATGCCGTAAGACTTTGTATCAGGTAGTGAAACCACACTAGCTTGGCATAATATTTCCCTGGATGTCATTGGTCCCTTGCCAACAGGAGCTAACCGGTGTAAGTACATTTTTGTGGCTATCAACCACTTGACCTGGTGAGTCAAAGCAAGGACAATATGAGATTTGGGGGCAGTTACAGTGCAAAGTTTGTGATGGAGTGTCTTATTCAGTGACATGGATGCCCTCAGTTTATTCTCACTGACAATGGAACTAAATTCACCTTACACATTCTCCCCAAACTGAATAAGCAAATGGGTATCCGCGGGGTTCTAATGACCCCATACCACCCCAAATCTAATGTAATGGACAAATGAGTGAAAGGGTCTCTGGTGAATATCCTACAAAAATTAGTAAAGGATTGACCATCTTTTGGACCTTCCTTCTTTCCGCTGCCATTTTCACCTATTAAATCAGTTTCCATTCCTCCACGAGAAGAGTCCCTTCCAACTACTATACAGCCAACACCCAGTTCTTCTGGCATTACTTTATTCATGTGTGGAAGACACCGGTGGAATGGAAACTCACCACTATTTGACTAACCTTGCAAACTTTCTGATCAAGTTGCAGACTGAAGCATATTCTTCAGCTTAGCAAAGCAGATCAGGAATCAGGCTGCCAATCAGGTATGTCATAGATGGTTGGCGCAGTTCAAGGAAGGTGATATGGTTCTCTTCCATGACCAACATGGGCTCAGCTGGAAACATAAGCTGGCCAATATCTGGATTGGGCCATTCAAAGTTGTTGAAAAGAACGGTGTGTATGCATATACTATCAAGGACCCCACTACCAGTCAGATCATCAACCAAGTTCATGCGAAGTTCCTCCATGCATATAGGCAATAGGAGCCTTATTTTCCAGTCAAGGGGGTGGGGTTAATGTCGCAATTCTGATATGACTGGATGATAAGCCCTCAGTTGTGAAGTTGGAATAGATTTTAACTGTTGAGCTTACTATGAGTACCAATTATTTGAGCGCCTCGATGTAAGGTAATATTAGGTTATTGAGAATTGCCTCAAATTAGGCGATGGTAAAATTAACAAATGAAAATTTGATGGAGCAACAAGATATGGCGAATTAAATTACTAAGCCATATAAGCGGTAAGATCCAAAGTCACTACAATATAGGCAATATGAGATGATCATAAAGAGGGGTTGTTAATAGTTTAAAGAGAAAAGAGGAAACAGCAGGAAGAGGCTGTATTAAGAATATTAATAAAAGGAAGTTGTGGGAGCAAGTGCTCCATATTTTCTTTTAAGACATTTATTCTGTTGTTTTGAGGACAACAATCATCATATCGTTGGTCCTAATTGCTCAGTGGGTTTAAACCCAGTGCAAAAGTCATCAGCATATCTCTTGAACATCGCTAATTTTATAACAACTAAGTAATTGTGGTCTATTATGATCCAGAAAGTTGACTAACATGGTATATAAATCAGCATGTAATTAACAAAATAGTATTAGAATTGTTTTATGAGCCTTGTGGTCAGTCACCTCATCATTAATGTGTTGCATTACTTCTAACTTGAGGTATACTTAGATTTAGTTACAGTGATCCATACTTGAAATTTTTACTCAGAGAAACAAGGTGTTATCCGCTATAGTGAGTACTACAATGCTGTAATTGGTAAAGGGGCATCAGCTCCTAGGTGCACAGGTTGTTAAAACAAAAATAAAAGTTACTATTTGATGCTAATTATTTTGGTAAAAACTCTACAGACAGAAACTTCATTATTGGAAATATGGTAATTATTATTAATAACAAAGAATCACATAATAGTATTTAATACAGCATGTGGCTAACTATAGTATTCTTTGTTGTAGGCTTCTTTTCATGATACACAGGAAAAATCACCCTCAAGATGAAATTCCCGCTCAGATATGCATTATAAATACCAGAGTTCTTAATGGTGAACTTTATTGATAGTAAGTAGCATTTTATAATGGCAGGATAGAGGTGTAGTATCCAAATAGAACAGGGAAACAAATGCCTAGGGCTCAGGGTATTTCCTTAATAGTAGCAATAAACCAATTAAAAAATGAGACATCAACAGATAGCCATGGAAAATATTACAGACCCTAATATCATTTATATGCCAGCAGTGGGGCAAGATAAAAATATTAAAATTAAAAAAAGTAATAGGCGATATGAAAACTGAGGCTGCAGTCCATGGTAATCATTAATTTAAGGAATTAGAAAATGCACAGCAGAGACTATGATTTGATTTGCCTTAAAAATTACTATTAATTGAAGTAAACATAGAAGGCTTCTCAATAGTAATATAATATAACTTTGGCAACTATCTATAAGCCTAGTGTCCGCATGGCAAGGTAATCTACAACAAATGATTAAACCATGAATCTAATTACTAGCAAAATAAAAAAGAAGAAATAAATTAATATAAAAACTGATTTTTAGTCATACCAATTACAACACATGTTTTTACAAAATTTTTAAACTTGGAGCAAGTATTGGTTGCTAGTCTTCTTGGGATTAGCACTATTAAGCAACTAAAAAAGGGAAGCCCTACATGCTCATAATTGTTTATCATATGGCAGAACTTTTAAGTTTTTTTATTTTACTTTTTTCTTTGAGTCTTTTGTAATATCCAACTAAGGTTGGCTTGCATCAAATAAACAATTTTTATAGTCCTGTATCCTATAACGATCAACTCAGGATAGTGAAAATTTTCAAGTAAATAACATACTAGTTAAATATAAAGTATATTAAAGTATAAGGATAGAGCTAGTAATTATTCCTTATAATGATGCAGACTAAACTTACAGCTTGATATAACTCTGCTAAATTTTTTATAATCTAATTTTATTAGCATCTTAAACTTTAGTTAATAAAATTATATATTACTCAATATAACTATTACTTTAAACCAGCATAGTTAAATCCTTAAACTTTAAGCTAGAAATTATATACTCATATTATATATCACACTTGAATTTTTAAGTAGAGTGTAGTGCAGATATGAATCACCATGAAGCATTTTAGTTGTTATTTATATTTATAGATGCAAAAACTATTTCAGGTTTTACCTTTTGATAAACAGCTTAAGTGCACCTATATGCCTTATGCCTGAAGGTTGTTATTAACTTTCTTAACACGTTATCTATTTAATAAATTTAATAAATTTTATTTGAGGTGGGCTGACCTGGGGATGATACCGCACCTATTAGGGAAGTGAAGAAAATGGGAAAGGATGATAAAACCCAGAAAACCTCCATGCACGGCGTATGATAGGCCAGGAACTCCATGGACCGCCTTTGCTATTCGCTATCTCAGTTTGGGGCATTGGTGCACAAAACCAACAGTCATTATCATCCCCTACCTAAAGTCCATTAATGGGATTGAACTCGGGAGGCAGTGGTAGAGGGTCCATACTCTACCACTGGGGTATCCTCCCTTTTAACATCTTATTTATGTAATTTTAAGATATGATATTGTCAATATTCTGATAAGACTGGACAATAAGCCTTGAAGAGCTACAGCAGAATGTCAAGAATCCGCTGACTAGGATACTATTTATGAGTATTCAAGCGCCTTGAGATGAGGTGATATTAGGATATAACAGATCACTATTGGATCGTCTAAAAATAAGGCAATAAGGCAATATTGACATTTAACAGATATAATTTAGATCGCCTTAAACTAAGGCAATAGAGAATTGAAGAATACCATCCTGAAACCAATGATATTTCGTGAAATAGAAAAGTTTAGGTTAAGAGAAAAGTATCATCCAAAGTTGCTTATATATGTGTGAGATGGGGCAATTAAAAAGGCTGTTAATAGTTGAGAGAGTGGAACAGCAAAGAGTCGCTGTATTTATTAAAATAAACTAAAGTGTTGTCAGGGCAATTACTCCTATTTTATTATATTTTCCAGATTGTTCATAGGACTGGCTATCCTCATATCGTCTGTCTGTTGTTCAGTGGGTTTGTCCTGCGCAATCTTACAGTGTATCTCACCAATACCGCCAAAATTATAACAGTGGTGCTCACTACATATGGACCATTGATCAACCAATAAAAAACTCTAGTCACCGACCATGTCTCATCAGGCCTACTTTGCCGTTAAATCTTCATGAAGCACTACATCAGCTGAATATGAGAAACTCAAACTCAATTTAGATGTGGTGCTCAAGAAACAGGATGAATTCTTAAAGAACAGAATGCCATTATGCACATCTCGTCAGCACGTTTAGTTCAATTGCAAATTTTGGGACAACAAAGTAAAGAACTCATCAATTGCTTCAACAACACCACCAATCAAATGCATTGCGCAGAGCGGAAATTGACCACTACCTCCCATCCTCTCATTGGGAAGAGGAAGAATGACAAGGGGGAACAATCTGATGAGGAATATGACGCTGACTAAAACTACTACATCAGGAGGGTAGCTCTGGATATGAAATGATTAAAGTGCCAATTCCCTCATGTGATGGCAGTACTGCCCACAGCAGAGGCCCACACTACCTCCAAAGCAGCGGAAATCCTACCCTTCACTTGATTAGCTCCTCATTGAGAGACTTCTTATGGGTCCTATTCATTCCTCAGTATGCCCCAAAAATTCGCATCTATGAGTGGGATGAGGAGGTCAATATTGGTAAGTTGCCTCCATTTGATTGCAATGGGAATATCCAAGGCTTCTGAAAATAGTTTGAGTTTTCAGTGAAAGGTGCCTCTGATCAGCATAAAGGTAAACTGTCGATATCTGCCTTGTATTCTGGGAGTGCTGATCAAGTCACCTACTACCTTCCAAGCAGCTCCATTACTTACCAAGATGTAAATGATATCATGATTCAACTGTTTAGGGGTACCTAAAAAATGTAGTAGCAAAAGGCAGAATTTTTGACTTGAGCTCTGCCAATATGAGACCCTCAGTAAGTTTGCCAATCAATTATGTGGAAGCTCACGCGCTGATTGAGGCAGGATTTTTAGTGGAAGCCAACATGTGCATTGCAGTGACCTCTGCGGTGAAGCCATACTGTGAGCTCCACAATGTCATTTCTCCAATTTTGGATAATGACGTTCCCCTGCTCAAAATTTTGCAGTTCTTACGCCGCATATCTGCTAACTTCCCTCCACCCAGTATGTACAGAAGCATACTGCCTCTGCTGATCCCTCTTATTTGGGGAATATGCTCATCCTGCCCACATTCCTCCAAAAACCCCCTAACCTTGCTATGATTCTGCGCCTTATCCTTGGCTGAATTATTCCCAACTGTTTAACTTCTACACTGGCCCTGTTTATAAAAAAGTAAGCAACACATCTACCAACCCAGACCTAGTTACACAAAATGTCAGCAATTATCTTAATGAAATGGCCCTGGTTATGCCAAACATCTACAAAATTATTGGCCTGGACCCTCTTATAGAAAAAAAGGAAGCAGCTCTTATGGGTCATTGCTATGAGTGTGGTCGCCAAGGCCACCTGGCACAGAGTTGCCCTAACCATTGTTTTCACTACGTGCAACAGGATCAATACTACCAGAGAAAAGATGGAGTAAAGTAGAGACAGGACTCTCTACCTCTGCGATCCTAACCCCAAACGTCCCCCTGAATCGATTGTACTATTTCCAGTGGAAGTCTCTCAATATGATGACAGGATTTTATACCAGAAACAGTTGGAGGAATGAACATACTGACACAAGCGTAAGCAAAGGCCACGGTGGATGAAGGACCTCAGGAGCAACCAAAAAATGCACGCCTGTCAAATGTTCAATCAAGCTTCTGCAGACATGCTAGATCAAGTGCAGATGCGCCAACCCTGAAAGGAGTATACGTCGCCCTTCAGGTAGACGCCATTGTTAAAGAATACCCTAAAGTTGGTGAGGGGATTATAGTTTCCTTAAGAAATGAGATCATGTAAATTTATCCATACCAAACAGTCAATATTCTTCTTATTCTGAATAAATACTGCAATATTTTTGTAGAAAAATAGTATGTTTTATAATAGACACAGTCGTTCTAGTCAATATAGTTTCTACTAAGTTGATGGCGAAGTTGACATAAAAGCCTGATGTGGAACATTGTATGGTGTACGGGACTGCTGTAGTGAAAAGAATGGTCTCTGAGGGAGCGTATAGTGCATTACCTTTGAAGTTTGAGTCCATTGTCGTTGTAGCTCTGGAAATAGTGCTACCCAACAGTAACTATAACCTGCTGATTGGAACTGCTTTTTTGCGGCATTTTGGTGCTGTTGTTGATATGGCAGATGAGACCTAAATTTTGGGGAAGAGGATCCCAATTTTTATTTTACCTCTAAAGGAGTTCCAAAGAACCTGGTGCATATGGGCCATATCAATCTTTCATATTGTGACGGAGTGAAACCAGTTCACTATCATTGACTAAAAAGCAAGACTTGACCCCTTCCCCAGCAGATATACAAGTATCAAGGGCTATCTCTCTGAAATGCTGGGCCTATATCTATTCCTTCTGGACACCAAGTCATAGTAAACACTGAAGTAGAGCATGAAGTGACTGATGGGCTTTATGGGGAGGTCATTGGGCCTATCAGCAAACGTGACTTGAGCCTCATGTGGCTTCAGGGATTATAATCTCAGGCCATGGAGAGAACAAAGTTTTGTTAGTGAATCTTCAGAATAAACCAATGCAAATCCGCTGACACCAAATAGTGTCTTATTTACACTTGATCTCAAATTGAGGAAGTCCTCCATGTTCATGAGTTTGGTTTATTGGATAAATTTGGTCTAAATTTCATGTTACAGCCAGCATTTTAACAGTGGTTCTGCAGGAGAATTAAATAGAGTTATCAGAAGAACTAAAAGACCAAGTGATAGCTTTATTTCAGAACTATTATGAGATTTCTCATAATCAAAGACCATGATTTAGGGTATGCTTGGGGGTGGTTCATCTATTAAACACTGGGGATAATTCTCCCATCAAGTCTCAGACAATACGTAATTATGGCAGCTGAAGACGTTGTCACCAAGGAAATCGATAAGTTGTTGAAGCAAGAAATTCTCAAACCATCCAAGAGTCCATGGGATTCGCCTGTTCTGATTGTAAAAAAGAAGGATGGCACCATCTGGGTAATGATAGACTACCAGAATCTCAACAGTATTAAAAGAAGGACTTGTAACCCCTGCTACAGATCAACAATGCTTTGGATTAGTTAGGGAAAGCTCATTACTTCTAAGTGATGGACTTGATATTGGGCTACTAACAAATCCATTTGCTCATGCAGAGAAGGAGAAATGCGCTGTAATCACATTCAAAGGGCTTTTCCAAATGACTTGCATGCCAAAAGGGTTGTGTAATGCCCTAGCTACGTTCCAACGTGCAATGAACGCTATCCTCGGTGACCTGAAGCTGCCATGTGTCCTCATATACCTCGATGATATCAATGTTTTCTTGCAATCTTTTTCTGAGCACCTTGATTATCTAGAAACAGTATTCCACTAGCTCTCTGAGGCAAACATCAAAATTAAGCTTCATAAATGTAACTTCATCAAGGACCCATTGAGTACCTGGGGTCTGTGGTAGACTCTAAAGAGCTGAAAACACAGCTGGTAAGGTGGAGGCCATCCAAAAATGACTACACCCAATAGTAAGTGCAACATACAGGTATTTTGGGAATGGTCAGCTATTACTATCGCTTCATCCCTAACTTCAGATACATTGGGGAGCCAATAAGAGTTGTTAAAAAAGATACTATGTTCAAATGGATGGAATGCCATCAATACGCCTTTGACCTACTTTGGATGATGCCAATCAGTGCGCTGGTGCTACGCTATCCAAACTTTGATAAAGAGTTTATTGATCAGATGGAAGCATACCATTCCGATGTTGGGGCGGTCCTTTCTCAGTAAGATGATGAGGGAGAAAAGCATCCCTTTGCATACTGCAGTCAAAGCCTGAACTGCTATGAGCGTAATTATACTGTGTTTGAGTGAGAGTGCTTAGAAGTGATCTACGCATGTAAGCAATTTAGGGTCTACTTGCATGAAGTAAAGTTTACAGTCATAACGGATCACATGACATTACATTAATTGCAGAACCTCAAGGAGCTTGAAAGACGTCTAACCCAAAAAGGCTCATAATATTCAGACTTACAACTTTGAGATCCTCCACTGCCCAGGAGCAAAGCAGTCAGAATGCTGACTGTTTATCCAGATTGCCAACCATTGCCATGAAAGCAGATTCTAGTGATGTGATGCACAATAAGATGCTCAGAGAAAGTATGACAATGAACCACCCCAAGTAATAAAAATGCTAAATGAGATGTGAGTAACACCTTCTAATGTAATGAGGAACTGTAAAAAAGGATTGGCGATTCTATGGTGAGCTTTTTTGTGACCCTCAGCACGGCCAGGGATTATTATGAGTGCTCAAAAGGCAGTCAGACATGGTGGGGTGCGCATGAAAATGGACCATTGTGCCCTTGGTACTATTAGAAAGCATGATCTTTAACGTACTTGAAATCATTTACTGTTGCCACTAGTGTCAAGTGGAAAAGACTTTTCACCAGATGACCTCATACCAGTTAGTGAAACCACAGTTTTCTTAGAATATGGTTTCTCTTGATGTCGTTGGCCCTCTGCCCACGTGAGCTATCTAGTGCAAGTACATTCTGGTGGCTATTATATACTTGACCAGGTAGGTTGGCGCATGGGCAATATGTGATTAGGGGCTGTCACAGTAACCAAGTTTGCAAAGAAATTTATTATTCAGTGACGTAGCTGTTCTCATTTAATTCTTACCAATAATGAAACCAACTTTACCTCACACAGCCTTCCCAAGTTAAATGAGCTAATGGGCATCCATGGGGTTCTGATGACCCCATATCACTCCAAGTTCAGCGAAATGATCAAAAGAGTTAATAGGACCCTGCTGAAAATCCTTAGGAAATATTTTAACAGATAGACTCTCTGATTGGAGTTCCCTCTTGTCTACCGCCATCTTTGCTTACAATATCAGCTATTATTCTGCCACGGTGAAGATCCCCTTCCATTATTATATGTACAACACCCATTGTTATGACATTACTTTATTTGTGCGTTGAAGATATTAGCAGAATGGATCCTCACCATTACTTAATGAATTTATCCAACTTGTTGATAAAGTTAAAAATATAAGCATACTCATCCAGCTTGATTAAAAAAATTAGGAATCAGATCACCAATAAGGTTGGCATACATATTAGATCAGTTCCAAAGAGGTGAGATGGTTTTGTTTCACAACCAGTGCAGGTTTGGTTGGAAACACAAGCTGGCTAATATCTGGGTTTTTCTGTTTGATTTATAAATCGATTAATTTGAGGTACGCCGACCAGGGGACAGACAGTACTGAATCACAACACTCAAAATGACAAAACAAAACAGCTAACAAGGTGGGAAGCAGAATCCGCTAACCCACCATGGCAGAGGGTGAGGAGGGGTTGGGGGTTGGTTTTCAGAAAGATCCGCCTCAATCAAGAAATGTTGGTTACAGTACCAGATCAGAGCAGAGAGCCAGGGCGTTGGGGCATCCGCACAGTGGGGCTGAGGTCAGCGTAGTAGGAGTTTTCAACTTTATCATCAATATAATGACGGGAAAGTGTTTCAACAAAAGCTGCGAGGAGAACTTCAGCTTCTTTGCGGGCTTCAGGAAGTTGGGTGAAAAGGGAGATACTGTGGCGGGTGAATTTTGACTGAGGGGTTGAATGAAGCAAGCGTTGCGACATTCATAACAGCAACTTCAGCATCATCAAAATAGTTTTGAGATGTCACTGCAGGGAGATTCAGGGAAGTCAGGGGGAAGAAGAGGGTGGGCAGGCCATGCTGGAGCTGAGCAACTGACTGGGCCACCATGGTGCGTAGTTTCAGGCACTGAAGAGAGGCCACCGCAGCTAAGGCGAGCTGGTGGTCACTTTGGAAGGGGGCTGTATTAGGCAGAGGAGCAAAATGGCGAGGGGTAGGGGTTTCATCGAAGTTGGGAAGGAAAAATTCTGCCCAACCATAATCGCCTTGGCAGAGAGGATGACCTGTATGCTTACTAATGAGGACATTACCCGATTCATCAGTCTCAGCCAATAGATCCCATGGATTTTGGTTCACTGGAATAGTGGCGTTCAAATTTGGGTGGGTGGGATTGGGCGAATGGGCAGCTGCTTGGGTGCCTATGGTAGTCCAAGCATTGCTCTGATTGGCTGGGGTAGATTTAGATGGGAGAGTGAGGCTGGAGGTTTTGGGGGGGCTGATTTTCCATGTGGGCCCACTGAACTTGATTGGAGGGTGGGAGGGGGCAGCAAAGTGCCCCATACTGAACCTCAGAGGGGGGCTCAGATGTTGCAGCAGCGGACTTGGCTTAAGGGCACACTTTTTTGCATGATCGAGGCCAAAGCAGAGGGAACAAATCTGCCTACCATTATTGACCCAAGCCCAAAAGAAATGATCGGGTGCTGCAGCCACACTAGTGCAGGGTAGGCTTTGTTGGGCTATGGTAGGGTGGTGTGGTATGATGGTGGCTGTAGCACGAGGAGCAGCAAGGCGCTCTGCACCAGATGGAATGGCAAAGATGAGGTTGGGCTGAGTGCCAGAAGCCATGAGCCCCGCGACAAACTGGTCATACTAAACCTGGGGTGGAAGGTGGGATGGGAGATTTGCAAAGGATACCACCAGCGTGGTGTCTGAAGGGAGGCGAGTACGGGTTGTGGGAATGGGAGTTTTTTATAAATTAGAGGAGTTTGTGCTACCTCTTCAGCATCCTCCTCAGATTGGAACCCAACGTCAAAGTACCCCTTAAAAGGGCGGAAGTCTATAAAGCCAGCTGGCGCAAAGGCTGCAGTGGCTTGGACAATATTGCCTTATTGGCATTTGGGAACAAACACCCATAGTCCACTCTGAGGCAATAGCAAATGACGGAGAGAGGGAGGGCGAGAGGATGGGGGCGAGAAGGGTGGACGCGCGCCAGGTGGAGCGCTAAATCCCGTGGGGGGACAAAACGGTTAGAAGCAGTGGGTGGGCTGTTTGATCTCATCCGAATTCACTTGCTCGCGGGGCAGAAAATGCTTGGTGGGGGTGCACTGCTGCCCCATACTGGGGTGGCAGGCGGCGGAGCCAAGGACATCAAAGAATAGGTTTTGGCAGATGGCTGTGGATAAATAAAACTTTAAATTTAAAATCGCTCAAAAGTGACTTCAAGTGGTAAAAGAATCTATTGGGTTTTTCTGTTTGATATAATCAAGAAAACTGGCATTGATGCATACTCTATCAAAGACCCATCAAGTGGTCAAATCATCAATCGCATACATGAAATTTTTCTCTGAGCATATAAACAATATGAGACTTATTGTCCAGTCAAAGGGGGGGGGTAATGTTAATATTATGGTATGACTGGATGATAATCCCTGAAGAGCTATGGCGGAATGGTGAGAAACTACCAACTAGGATTTTATTTTGAGTATTCAAGCGCCTTGAGATGAGGTGATATTGTGATATAACATATTACTATTTGATTGACTACAAATAAGGAAATAAGGCTATGTTGACATTTTACATATATAATTTTGATTGCCTTGAACTAAGGCAATAGAGAGTTGAAGATTACAATCCCAAGACCAATAATATTCATCAGAATAAAATAGTTAAGCTAAGATAATGGTATCATCCAAAGTTTCTGATATATAAGCAAGATGGGGTGATTGAAAGAAGCGATGTTAATAGTTAAGAGAGAGGATCAGAAAAGCGTTATTGTAAATATTAAGATAAAAAAAGTGTTGTCAGGCCAATTTCTCCTTTTTTATTATGTTTCCAAGCGTTTGGAGACTGATAATCCTCATATTCTCTATCTGTTGTATAGTGGGTTTGACCTGTGTGACCTTACATGTATCTTATCAATACCGCCCAAAATTATAACAGATACTATCATTGTGTTTAGTCATTTAACTTTTTAAAGAATTATAACTTAGATGATTAGGTTACTTAATTAATGGTTGGATTAGCCTAACTAAAACTGTGTATGACTGCAGGCAAATATCTGGTAGATATATTAAAATTTAATTGATTTAGATTAAACTATGTAGCACTTAGTTTTGGTAGTTTAGAAATCATTCTATAAATAAAATCAATACAAATACATGTTTACTTAAGCCTCTACTCCTAAACTACTTACCAATCTCTAATAAACTTTACATAAAAATTCTATAATATATATATAATCAGTCATTAAAATTAATTGTTCAATGTTTCAGGTATAAGGTTGGTAGTTTTAATTTATTTATTTTCAAATATTTAGTTGATTTTGCTGAACAATTAAAGTTAAACTTTTTTAATATATATCTATATTACATAACTTTTTTGTTGTTCTATTGGCCAATCTATGCTAAATTTACTGATTGCTATCTACAATAATTTTTTCAAATTAAGTTGATTTTATTGGTCAATTTATTCTAGATCTAATGATCATTATCTACTTAAAAAACACATCACTGAGACATACTGGCTGACATTTGAAACCTTTGAGTCTGATATTTCAAACTATTTGGGTGAGTGAGTGAGAATTGATGAATATATCAAATCTGTAACTATTTAGTCTAATAGTTATAAACTATTTGTGCAAGTAGGTGAGAATTACCAATTGATAACTAATAATTACCAAATTGCTTACCTGAAACTAATTGAGTCTGATATGTTCATCAATTTGGGCAAGTGGGTGAGAATTGGTGAATATTATTGAATAATTACAAGTTTGCTCACTTAAAACTAAACAAAATTCAGTATTAAAGTTATAAGTAGATTAAGTAAAGTTAGGATAATCAGCTCACCAGCCATGAGGGCAACAGCAAAGCTATTAATCTTAGTGGCTTTAGAGTAGTGCTGGCTTGGTCTATAGGGTGTCAACGTAAGCCTATAGATATATCAAAGCAATGCTGGGTAACTTTACTTGTAAAAACTAAAAAAATTATATGTATCTAAGTTATAAGCTGGGTGTAGTTGCGAACACCTGTAACTGCAAGCTAAGGTGGGGTATAAATGCTGTAACAGGTTCAAAGCCTGCTATAACTAGGGTGAACATAATCCTCTATCTTAGTTATCATTATTTAATTAATAATATGGATTCAATTATAAGATAGAAATCTGCTTTGCTATAAACACCTTAGTCAAGTGTGGGTCTATCACTAGTCTGCAATAATTCATTTTATTAGATCTAGTTAAAAATCATTGATCAAATTCATACTAGATTTACTGATTGATATCTACTATAATTTATTTTAATGACTCTAGTTGACTTTAAAAGATAAAATTATATAAAGATAGTAATTATAATGATTTAAGCTCATCATACTTGATCTCATACTTGCCTGGATTTTGAAAGTGTACCTCAGCTATAGGATATATGTCAAAAATCTTAGCATGGTACTAGTGAAGTGGAAAAGATATTGTAATTAATCTTTAGATATAATAAACAAGTATATCAAAAAGGAATATCATACAAGGTATGAAAGTATTAGTATGGCATGTGCCTTGGGGAGCATCATTTGGTATATATAATACCAAATATTAAATATGTGTTTAAATCCCTATTCAGTAATTATAATTAAATCAGAATTACTAATGTATGTTTTATATATTTATATATAGTAATTATATTTAACTATAGACTAGCAGGTCTCAACAATATATCTAACAAACCCACATAAGTATGATACCAACTCCTCTTAATTAATTAGCTGAAAATTGAATTATAATATCTAAACAATTTATGCAAGAAAGCTTTGTGGAATTGAAAGTCTTAAAATTAGGCTAAAAGCTTAATCTAGAGTTCAACTTGGGTACAGCTTTGTATTTAGCAAGCTGCATAATAGTATTGCTCAAGCTTATATTTTACCAGAAACTTCCACTTGATCAGTTTAGCTTTTATATCTAATCAAAATAATAATAATATGAATATATATATATATATTTGTTTGTCCTATATTCATTCATATACTATTCATCCAATTGTAATGAAAATTTTAGTGAGTTGTTGTGTACATACATGCAAAGGGTTTCTGAATTTTAAGATTACTATTTGCATAGTAAAATAGAAATATTTACATGCAAGGAGTGAAAATCCTATATATATTTGATGGTAGTCAGTGTATAGTTATAGCTGAGCAGTTTGGTATTTGATTTATTTAATATTTTAAATGGTTTTATTAAGTGGTTATTGGTTATTTAGCTGATTAGTATGTTAATATATATCAAACTTTAATTCAAAAACCCAATTGATTTTATAAATAGCTCCCCTAGCATAATTTGCTCAGCTATTGGCTCTAAATTAAAATTATAAGAAAGAACAATTGTTAAAATTCTAACACAATCACTTATTGATCCCTTTTTAACTGACTTTAAAAAGAATGTTTCCAATTCAACCTGTGTATTCTTAATTTTTAAACACTTTCTTTGGACTCACTGTTATATCTGTATAATGGATCAATGATATAATATTTTGAAAAATTAAAAATGGCTGTCAGTTTGTCATCCACAAATAACTCAGTTTATTAAGCTAAAAATATTAACCATTTGATTGGTGATTGGCTAATAATTGTAAAAGTTTAGCAGTGTAACTATTATTTTGTATTTTTAGATTGTGGGTTTCTGAATCCAAGTGGTTGTTAGTAACAAAATGATTGATTCAAATCAACTAATTTAATTTTAAAAATTAATATGCCCATATCATAAGTATATTGGGTTATCAATCTCAATCAATTTAAAGTACCTCAATTTAAATATATATATATATATCTAATATCTATGTAGGGTAAGTGACATACTATCTGGTAAGCAAATTTACTAAAAGAAACCAAATTTTTAGATATACTTTATTATACTTTATTACTTTATAATATTGGGAACTGTTTTAGACTATTTTCCTTTATCTCAATGATATAATTATACTAATCTTTTTCATTAAAATTTATATAAGAATTTAAAAAAACAATTTATATTTGATTGAAATAAATATCCCTTTTTATTTAAGCAGTTTATAAGGTTACTTGGTTATTACACTTAGTAATGGGGTTGAAAAGTTTTTGGCAGTTATCTTATTTTTGATCTGGTTAAATTAAAGCAATTAGATATACACATCTTTCTGCAAAGTAAATACACAAGTAAAGGGTTAAACTTTTGGGTAGTTTAATGCACAGGTTGGTTTTGAAAAAATAATACAAAAAAATTATGTGATGACAACTAGTAGGTTGAATCTTCAAAATAGGTGGCAATAAATCCACTCTAATAATTGTAAAAGAGAAAAACAACTAGGGACTTTTATTTCCTTCAATATTCAATTTAGAAGTAGATATAGTAATGTTATATCAATTGGATTCTGTTTTTTATTAGAGAATACAGGGGTTTTATAGTCAGAAGGCTGACAACTTTTCAGATAATTCTCTTAAAATCAACTGATTAATCTTCTGATACTTCTAACCCTTAGGATTAACTTCAAATGTTGGCAAATGCCTTTGTTTTAGTTAATCCTCAGCAATTTAACCTTTCACAGATTGGCAACCATCCCCTTGTGTTAGGAACCATAAACAGATGGGATGGGGCCATGTTACCTTTTTATAACTACTAGCTACTGCCAAAAGAAGTCTTAAAACGCTTCTGTAAATTTATAAAAATGACCCTAATCATTCATATCCACTGTTTAACAATCCGCTATGGCAATCTGACTATCAGCAATTTAAATCTCATCAAATTGCCTAGTAAACATTGTTTGAGATGATGCCCAATTAAACATTAATCAAAACCAATCATCAGATTATATTCTATGGTTAATTACAACTAACAATTTAATTTTAGGATGATCCCCAACAAAATATTAATTGAAACCAGCTGTCATATTATCTCCTTTAGTTAATTTTGACTAATGATTTAGTTGGCAACCATCGCCAAACAATAGATTGCTCTTAACAATTTTCAAAATTATAATGAGCAAGTGAGATGGATAATGTGGTCAACCAAGTTTTCAACAAAAGGTTACCACAAACAAAATCAATGCTGTAAATTTTTAGGCATTTGCTTTGTCTTGACACCCCTCTTGAAGCTAAATACAATCTCGCTTCATTTATTCTAATCTGTCTTACATCCCAGAAGACTTGAGACACTTGTGCTTAACACCCAACATGCGGATACCCCACGCCTCTGCTCTCTGAATTGTACCATCAAATCTTCCATGATGCCTCTAATATTAAAAAATCACCTGATCCCCCTTCCACCATAGTCAGATAAGCGGTTCTTTGCTGTCCCACCTTATTTGAGTGTTTTTTGATTTGTTTGTTCTCAATCTAAATATTTTAGGCATTTTATTTAATTTTCTAGGGTTATAATTATTTTTGCTCTTTGAGCCTTTTGGAATTGTCTGCCTCTAATCAGCTTGCCTCAAATAATTTTGCTTTATATTTAATTGTTTATCAAGAAATGATTTACCTATATTTTTAGAGATGGACATAAAAAATGCTTTAAAGTATATATAAAATATCTCTATGCTTATATACAAGCAAGCAGGTGTGATTATAAGTTTTGTATTTTGTGCATTTTTAAGGATAGTTAGGCTAAGTTGACCCAGGGTAAATATATTAATCAGGACTAATATGTACAGCTAGATAGTTGCAACTTATAAGCCTCAAACTCTTTTTGCACCTTATCTATTATTATTTTAAATGTTTTAAATTTTAAATTTATTGTGGGGAAGGCTGACCATGGGACAGACACTTCCGAATATGACTCAGACGAGACAAAACTTAGTACTAGGTGAGGCACCCCAGAGAAGCGATGCTATCTCTTGTTGCCAGCGGGAACGCCACTTATGGGAAGGGGAGGGAACGTGTGTAGGGGGCGTAGCCACTATTGAGCACGTGTCTTATCTATTATTATTTTATGAAATATAGAATGCGTTTTGTTATACTAAAGTTTACTCTATATTAGATACTTGTTTTTATCTAATAACTAAGAAAACACTTTGAATTGATAGGCTTTTATTATTTTTGTGTGGTTGGTGGTTATCTGTCCTATATATATATCTTATCTATATATAAATTGATGTTGTTATATATACATATCTGTGGTTTTAGACTCTGGCACCATTTAATCAATTATCATGAAAATTGGCACATATAAGTATTTTTCATGTAGAATGTTTATGAAATTTTAAAAATAATTTTATAGTAAATAAAAAAATTTATAGGTAAGAAGTGAAAGTCTATATGTTTTTAATGGAAACTGGTATACTGTTAAGGCTGAGAAGATTATATTTGGTTGATATGATACTTAAAAAGGTTTTGTGAAGTGGTTGGTGTTTTTGTGTGTTTAATAAGCTTGATAATTTTAGCAAGCAGTTAGTAATTAGTTGATTCAATAAGCTAATTGGGTTTAGTAAGCTGTTGGTGTTTTTTTGGTCATTTTGATAGGTTTAGTTTAAGATTATCAAACAGTTAGTAATTAGTAGATTTGGTATGTTCAGTGGTTTTAGCTAAGCAGCTTATCTATAATATATATAGAATCTAATATACTCAATAAAAAATGTCTTCTATTAACTCTGAGTGATGCCAGGTAGTATCATCATCTTGTTATAATATAAATTTGACTTTAATCTTTTTAAATGGTTTTCTTTATAAACTTGATTGATGCTAGGTAACTCCACTAGGTTATATGAAAAATTGGTTTCTTGAAGAGAAAATGATAAAAAGTAAAAAAAGATTTAATAAAATTTAAAGTAAAAACATAATATAACAAAAAAAGTCATACTAAAAAGTAAAAAAACAATTTCTTTTACAAAATTATCACTTTATTTTTTTTATATTTAATTTTGACTGCAAGAAAAGCAGGGCATGCACACTTGAATACAATCATATATACAATAATACAAAGGATATAAATATATATTTATTTTACTATCATCTATAATACTTATAATATAATTAAATCAAAATTTTATTTGGGGAAGGCAGACCATGGGAAGGATACTTCTGATAAAAAATTACTTATATGATTAAATTAATCTTAAAAACTTTCTCTTTCCGCTCAGCATAACTTTCTGAGAAAAAGTACATGTATTAATTGAACAAATTAGATTTGCCTGTAGTAGTTTCGCTCTGATGTCCTCAGATTCTCTGCCAGCTGCTCCAGCTTGGGGAAGTGGCAAAACTTCCCACCTACATTTTCTGTCCATCAGGAAAACGCGCTAGGACTGGTCCACCCAGTCATTATAAACCCATGGGTCAATTTGTTCTACCCAAGGACCTCGACGCCCACCTTTCTCATACCCAAGTGGTACCTCACTGCCAACTAGTGAACCCCGGAGCAACAGGCGCTACAGCCTATGGGTCAAATATGGGAAACTATTTCCATACCATGACCAAGCCATTATTTTAATGGCACTGGCAGCGATGATACCCACCTGTTTTATTGATTTCCACCCTACAAGGGTATTTTTACCTCAGCTTCACCTGTGAAGCTAACAATGTCACTGCAGCAACTGTGCCCCTGGTATTCCAGGGCACCCCTCTCCCCACAACTTGGACTTGCTCTCAGCGGACACCACCTTGGTGGTTCAGTTTGCTGGCTTGCCCCCCCACCTCCCCCCTGAAGTGCTCCACCAGAAGCTGATGGACGGTTTGGCAGCCTATGGCTCCAGCCCCATCTTACAATTTGTGGTCCCAATGGGGCCACATGATTTGCTGGGCCTTGGGCATATGCCACAATCAGCCCTGAATTTAATAAAATTGTGGTGTCAATTATGCTGCACACTGTTATTCCCTTAGTGCCTGACCATCCATTTTGGGCCCATGTCAAGGGTGGGTAGATGATCTGTCCATCATGTTTCAAGTTAGACCACTCAAAACGCAAGTGCCCCTCCTCAAACACTTCTGGTGGATTGGACAACTCATCACCTGACCTCCAATCTACTGCCCACCCCATACAATTTCTGGTATGGGGCACAATCCTATAACCCCACCCCCAAAGCCTGTTGCTTTAGCTGCACCTGCAGCCACCAATCAGCCTCCTCCTCACCCCAATGCCATAAATAATTTCACCAATCAAGCATTGGATTGGATCCCAGTTTGATCCCAAGCTTCCTCAAATGATTCAACCAGACCTCAACCGTACACTGATTCCCCAATCCAATTCAACCAAAACCCATGGGAATTATTGGCTGAAATTGACAATTCAGGTAAGTTCATTGGAGAACCATCTCTGCAAATTGAGCGGTTCATTAATGCAGAATGGGACGCCAGATACCCCCCTCAATTTTATACCCCACAGCCAAACACCAAATCGTTTTGCAGTGATCGCCAGCTTGCAGTTGAAGCTGCTGCAACACCAGATTGTTGTCCCCAGTGTAAAGCTGTCTGTATATCAGTAGCGATGCTCACAGGAGGATTTCATCTCCTGTTATCACCGCAACCTTAACTCCAAAAAGTAAAATCATGGTGAACCAGCTATATAAAAATGCAAAGATGCTTTCAGAATGTGGCAACTATAGCACAGAATCCAAAAGCAAAAATAACCTGAACCAATAGTGCCACATTTGTTAAACTCCCAAATGCCCGCATCAAAGTTGAAAAAGTTTTAACTAAATATCTCAGTGCCATTTATCTAGCTGGCAATTTCCATGAAATTCCAATTACCAGTGATATCAAACCCCATGCCGCAGATGCCCCAATGCCACTACTGTCAGCCATGACATGCACCCAAATATGGGAGGAAGAAGCTGCTGTCAAAAAGGCTGCCAAAGATGAGCCCCCAATCCCCCTCCCCTTCCGCCATAGAGGGATAAGTGGTTTTTGCTGCCCACCTGGCTTTGTTTTTCATTTCATTTCATTCAATCTGCTCATTAGGGCGTTTTTTTTGAACCAAATAGTTATTTTAGTTTTAGTTTTGGTTATGTCTGTCCCCTGGTTAGCTTGCCTCAAATAAATATAATTTAATTCTAAAATTAAATATTTATTTAATGTTTTTGTATTTAATATATATCTATTATATACTTATAATATAATATATAATGTAAAAAAAAATTAAATTGTATGTATGAATGCTGTAAATATGCACGCCTTACTTTTCTAGCAGTTGCTCATGATAAAAAAAATTAAGGTAATTATTTAGTAAAAGAATTATTAATTTATTTTTAGTGCAATTTTTTTTGAATAATTTATGTTTTTTACTTCATAATATTTTTACCTTTTTATTATTTTCTCTATATAAGAAAATCAAGCTTTTTTAAAATATTTTATTTTCTACTATTTAGTCATAATTTAATTAAATTAATATTAAACTTTGCATAGGTTAAATTAACAGGTTATAAACTTTCCTTTCTCGTTGCAAAGTCTTTTGCAACCTTTTCAATTCAAGACTTAATCTAGTTTGATAATCTCACAGAGGAGATTAGTCTGCGCCCATGTCTGGAAGCAGTTAGGCAAGCAAGGCAAGAGGAGCAGGTGGAAGGCCCGCGGCCTCTAACGTTCAAAAACGCCCCAGAGTCTGGCGGAATAGAAAAAAATCTCAAAAAACTGGCGGTCACAATTTCCCCAAAGATACTCACATGGCAAGCATGATGCAACCAGTACATCAACACGCCACACTCCCAGCCACTTTCATTGGTGGAATTCAAAGTCCGTGTGTATCTGGACATCCTAAAAATGGCCTTATGGGAAAAATTTTGTGAAGATGTACACAAAATTTTCTTGACCGCAGTGTACGTTGCACCTCACTCCATGTCACACAGTTGTCTGGAGCTAGGTTTTGAAAGCAAAGTAGCAGCAGATGAGGCTGCAGTGGTATGCATAGTGGTTGACCTCCCCAAAGGGCAATGGGTCATCGAAACCAAATGCACCAGATGGATGAAATCAAACAAAATTTTCCTCACGTTTGACTTTTTGCCTACTACAGTAAAACGTGACATTTTGGAGCAACACCTGAAAGATGGTCTCGTCATATACAGTGTAATACAATCTTTCAAAATGTAACATTTCATGCTGATGCCACACCTGTGCACTGGCAAAGCCATCGCAGTTCTGACCCCAACTGAGGAGATCGTGAAGGACCTAACCCAGATCCCGCACTCCACCTTTATTGACATCGCAGGGCATACCACCCACCCATTCCAGGTAACTGTGGACAGCGCGCCCCCCATTTGCATCTACTGTGACGCGTTCAGCCATAAGGTGCATGCATGCCCCATCAAGGAGGGCGTCACATTCCAAGAGCACCCCTCGATAGCCATGGCCAGTGGAGAGGCGCACTATGAACCAACTGCAAGCACCAAGGAGGCTTTCCTGTGGGGAGCACAAGGCTGCTACCTATTGGTAAAGCCCATCTCCCCACAGGAGGAGAAGAAGGCCAAGCAGGCCTGTAGGGCCGCGGCCAAGGAAGCAGCCAAGGCCACCACCACCATCCCACACTCACAACGCCAGGAGGATATGGAGACCTTCACGGCGGAAGCAACTCAGGAATCCATCACCCAATCAGATTGGGAGGCCCATGCCAAGTGGGCCACTCAATCTGAGGATCCGATGGGAGATTTGATCTCACCCAATCGCTGCACCCAAGCTCCAGTCAAAACCAACTTGGGACCTATCCCAACTGAAAATTTTTTTGCCCGGCTTGACGGTGCACCAAACTTATCTGCACCGCAAAAAATTCATCTGACATCAGGAAAACAAAAAGTGAAGGCCAAAGCCAATGCGACTCTTTCCACAAAAATTAACAAAAACCCCGATAGCGTTGCTGCTAACACCTGTGCTGCTGTGAAAGCCTGTGGGGACCTTGAAGAGGCTGGTGGGCCCAGGGGCCCACCCCTCACCTAAGGTGCGATGGGGAAACCTTCACTCTAGGGATGCTGAATATCGCCAGACTCAAGGCCTCCCCATCCCAGGCTAGGAAACTGAGTTTTTTACAACACAATTTACCCGTGGATATCCTGGCCATCCAGGAGTCCCACTGTCCACGAAGTTCCAAGGAAGCTTGGAAAACAATGCTCATCCCATCCCTATCCTTTTGGTCAAAGCACTGTGGGGTGCTAATTCAGAAAAATAATTTTTTCAAATTAACATCCTCAGAAACATTCCTAAATGGCTGAGTGCTCATTGTCACCTTCTCATGGGCCGATGTTGCGCACACAATTGTCAACATTTACACCCCAAACGGTGCACATGAGCGTTGGAAATTTTTCTTGTCAGTCAAATCCCTCCTGCTACCCCCCAATTCTTTCCTTGTTGGTGACATGAACTGTTGGCTAACCTCACCAACGGACCGGTGGCTGCCCTCACCCCACACCCCACAGGGTCATGTAGAACTATGCATTCTAAAAGCCACCCTTGGGTTAATGGATGAACTGCCGTGACATGCCCCACTGCTCAAAAACATGACGTGTCCCCTCATCCACAACAGCCAATCAAGGTCCATGACCTGCATCGACCTTATTCTAACACTGGCGAAATTCCAACCCCACATCTCCCACTTCAAAACAACGAAAATGGAATTCTCCTACCACTGACTGGTCTCAATAACATACCACTTACCCGTCACAGTTGCAAAGGCCCCACATTGGTGCAAAATCCGCCCCCCGAGCTTGTGTCACCAGGATTTTCCACATGAGTGGAAGAGGCAACTTTGGCAAAATTGTTTGTTGCACTGTTTTGCGCGGACCCCATTTCCACATGGGCAACTTTCAAAGAGGACACCATCCGCCACTATCGCCATCTCTCCTCCAGACACTCATGAGCCACATCGGCGGTTATATCGCGCGCTCTGGTGGAATTGGCCCACTTGTGTCCAACATTCCAGCCAAAGGATACAGCCCTGCATGGGGCCAGAAGTGGGCGGAGGCAGCCGCCCACCTCAATGCACTTAAAAGCAACACAAACATCAGGTTTGTGTCTAATACAGAGCCACACGCATCATTAAAGGTGACAAGTGCACCGCATACTTCTTAAAAAATTTTTGCATCACGCCAGAGTGTGGCCTGCACACAGGTGCAAAGATCGGATAATTCCATTGCAGACACACCAGCTGAAGTGGCAATCAAAATGCAAAGATATTACTCCAAGTTATACCAAGCTGAACCAATTCAGCTGGCCAAATGGCAGAATTTCTCGACCAAGCTCATATCTGCACTGTTTTCTGATACCCAGAAATAATGAATTTAAAAACTCCGAACGAATTATGGACAGCCATTTGTGGTGCACCAAACCGAAAATGCCCAGGCCCAGATGGCATTCCATATGAGTTCTACAAAATATATTTTAAATACATATCCCCATTGCTGCTAACCTCACTCAACCAAAGCCTGTTGGAAACGCGCCTCCTACCAGGAGGACATGAGGCCTTTACTGTCACACTCTTCAAGAAAGGGGATAAGCTTGACTTAGCCAACTGGCGCCCCATTTCTATAACAAACACAGACACCAAAATTTTAACAAAAATCATGGCTAACTGTTTAGGGACTGTAGCATCTGCCACCATCTCCCCAGAACAATTCGGTTTGATCCTCAGAAGGTCAATTTGGGATAACGTGCACTCTGTGGCTAATGCATGTCAGTCCACATCTTCTGGGGCACTGGTATTCTTGGACCAACAAAAGGCCTATGATAGAGTAAACTGGGAATACCTAAGGGCCTGCCTCCATCAATTCCGCCTATCCCCCCACTTCATCAACTGGGTGATGCTGCTCACGGAATCTGCAACAATGGCAGTGCGTGGCCCAGGCTTTCTAACGGAAGTAGTCCGCCCTCAAAGGGGCCTACGCCAAGGGGACCCCTTTAGCCCACTCTTATATAACTTCAGCCTTGACCCACTACTTTGAAATGTGAATGCCCAACTCACTGGGGTCCATGTGCCAGGCCAAACCCCAGTCAAGATGATGACATTTGCAGATGCCTGCGTGGTGGGGGGTCTAATAATAAAAATGCATGCGCGCTTGAATCCCTCATCCAGGAATATTCCCGGGTAAGCAACGCGGCACTGAACGCCTCCAAAACTGAAATCATCCTCCTTGGTCGGTTTCAGAACTGCTGGGCCCCAGCAAGTAGTTCCCAAACCAGCCCATCTGCTCGCCCACGTCCACGCCTTACTAACTCAACACACACCGCTCCACTGGTGCTCCCCTTTGTGCCACGTCCTACCATAGGATCGGTGCGCCATCTGGGTGTGTGGATGGAGGCAGGCGGATATGCGTCAGCAGTAATGGAGTACTTTATACTGGACAACGTGACGAAGCGAATCGCCTCTCTCAGAGCCCACCCTACTACCCTCACTGGCAGGGTTGTTCTTGCCAACTCTATGCTACTATCCAAAGTCTGGTTCGGAGCCCACGCCATCCCCTTCTCCCCAAGCTTCTTCAAATCCCTGTATGCTTTGCTGCAAGGATGGCTTTGGTCAGGCCGCCCTCCACCAGTATGGCTAGAGGTCATGTTTGGCCCTCATCATCAAGGTGGCATGGGCCTGCTTGACTTCAAAGCCCATGCTGCTAAGATCCTGGGCACCTGAATCGCGGCCATCACCGCTCCTACACTCCCATCCCAACACTGGTCCTGCGCGGCCCGCTCCAACTTCTCCCAAGCCTTGGGCCTCAACAATCCATCAAACCCCCACTCCCTGATGAAATACCTCGCATCACACACATCGGCCACAGGTCCTCACGGGACTAAAACCCACTACAAACGAATCCTACTCTCCATGCAAAGCGCAGAGTGGAGAATTCATATTAGTGGACATACAACCCAAAGATGCCGCCCCTCTCCTCAGTTCACATAAGAGGTACAGGGGCTACCCATCCATGATGGCGTGATCCCCATTCGACCACAAGTCCTATCCAGGGTGGACTACCTGGACATGATAGACATCCCTTTTTCCACTGAGACCCAAAAGACTATCTGGAAATATGCACACCATCCTCTGTTGCAGCCTCAAGTCCACTCCCATGTGTGGCGCTTCCTGAGGCGGGTGTATCGTACAACTGAGCACTCTAACGCTTTAAACTCATCCTGTGTCGTGTGTGGCCAGTATGGAACGCTGTTCCACCGCCTGGAGAAGTGCCCTACCTCTAAAGTGATATGGCGCGAAGTCCAACGTCTGCTGGGCCAGGATCAAACGCATCCCTTCAGTCTGTCAAGAGATATGTTTGCTTCATCAATGGTCTCCCCCTTCCACCCCCTCCATGCTCTGGTGGTTGCAATCGCCATGTGGACTATCCACACGATTGTCTTGGATGCCATCGCTGGCTCCATCCCCACCCTCCCAGAAACTGTCCACAGATTCCAGTCTCATTTGGTGGACCACTTTCAAGCATGGATGTTTGAATACCTCCCACCGCGTCGCTGACAGCTGGTCTCCTCCTGGTTCCCAGTCTGGTTCATCAAATCAGACCCCTTCCTCCACATGTGCTCAATAGTGGCTACGGCCCCTTCACACGTTCCCTCCCCCTCCCCATAAGTGGCGTTCCCGCTGGCAACAAGAGATAGCATCGCTTCTCTGGGGTGCCCCCCTGGTACTAAGTATATCTTTCCTGAGTCATATTCGGAAGTGTCCGTCCCATGGTCAGCCTTCCCCGCAATAAATTTTAAATTTAAAATTTAAAATTAACAGGTTATTTGGTTTTTTAAAGATAACATTAAATATTGAAATTTAATCAACTTTTCTCTTTCGTTGCAATCACTTTTGCAATCTATTCAATTCAAGTCTGAATCTAGTTTGATAATCTCACAGAGGAGATTAGTCTGCGCCCATGTCAGGGAGCAGTTGGGCAAGTAAAGTAAGAGGAGCAGGTGGAAGGCCCGCGGCCTCCAACCTTCAAAAACGTTTCAGAGAAATTGGCAGAATAGACAAAAATTTTAAAAAACTAGCAGTCAATATTTCCCTGGAAATCCTCACATGGCAAGCATGATGAAACCAATACATCAACACGCCGCACTCCCAGCAACTTTCATCGGTGGAATATGGAGACCCCTGTTTCTGGACATCAAACAAATGGCTTTATGGGAAAAATTTTGTGGAGAAGTGCACACCTTTTTCCTGACTGCGGTGTATGTCACACCTCACTCCATGTCACATGGTTGGCTGGACCTAGGTTTCAAAAACAAAGAAGCAGCAGACGAGGCTGCTGTGGTGCATTTAGTGGTCAATCTCCCCAAAGGGCAATGGGTTGTCAAAACCAAATGCACCGGATGGACAAAATCAAACCAAATTTTCTCACGTTTGACTTTTTGCCAACTATGGTAAAACATGACATTTTGGAACAACACCTGAAAGATGGTCTCTCTGTTTATGGCGAAATACAATCTTTTGAGATACAACGCTTCACACTGATGTCACACCTGTGCCTTAACCATGCAGGAGAGCAGGCCCTTGTCTGTGAAAAGTTGATCTCTGATGGATGGTGACCATGCTGATATTCAACAATGTGAGGGTCATGGTGGAAGATTAGATATGCTTGTCTGACTGGAAACTAGTTAAACGTTGAGACCGGAAATCCACCCGCCCGCGCCCCAGCACCCAGCAGGCTGTGTGTGCCCCCCCCCCGTCTGTCTTCCTTCTGTCCCTGCATGTCTTCAATCTCAGAACTGTGGCATGGCATGCTGTTGTGTCTCTGTCTTGGGCTCCCAGGAAGTGGTCTCAGCCCCACCAGGGGAAACCACCCTGAACTCGCCTGAGCTAATGAGATCTCCAGAAGGGCCTAGTCGGGCTGGCATGCCACACCCTCACCTGTAGGTGTGAATGGCTCCTTCACCCCAGGACCTTAGAATCTGCTCTGTAGGACTCAGGCCTCCCTTGTCCTGGGCCTGAGCTTTGGTGCACACAAACAAAACACACTTGTGAGATGCATCCGCCAGGCCCGTCCCCTGGTCCCTAATCCTTGAGGTTCAGGAGGCTGATGCTGTCTGTAGGTCTCACTGTCGGCTGCACATTGTTGCATAGTGGATGCAGCTACAGTTCAGAAACAGTATTTCTGAGTTTTGATAAATCAGACACGTTCAATGAAAATGCATGGGTCCTCGTAGTCCTTTGTCTCTCAAAATGTTTCTGTTTCTCTCAAACTCCTTTTAAATGTGCGCATGACAGTGGGAGTGCTATATAAAGGCATGGCCCTTCATGATTGCAGCCATGTGACAGCATGAGACTTTTTATTTCAAATACCCAAATGGGACTGCAGGCCTTCTAATTACTATGTACCTACAGATCCTGTGGAACTGTGTTCTGTGCCTTCTAGTTGAGCATCACCTTCTGTGGCATTTCTTCTAAAACTGTATTCTTCTATGCAAACATTGAATCTAAAAGTTGAATTGTTTCCCCATCTAATGAAACAGGTTTTTTTTTTTCTTCGTGGAAATGTCACTTCAAACAACAAAAATGGAATTCTCTGACCACCAACTGGTCTCAGTAAACTACCACCTACCCACCACAGTGGCTAGGGCCCCACATTGGTGCAAGCTCACCCCAAGCTCACGTCGCCAAGATTTTCCACTTGGGTGGAATCAACCTTGGCAAAGAGTTTGTAACTCCATTTTGTGTGGACCCCATTTCCACGTAAGGCAGCCTTCAAGAAGGGATATGTCACCACTCTCTGCCACCTCTCCTCCAGATGCTCACAAGCCTTCCACATCGGTGGTCATTTCGCACCTGGCAGAATTAGCACACCTGAGTCCAATATCCCTACAGGATGCAGCCTGCATGGTGAAAGTGGGCAGAGGCAGCCGCCCACCTCAACGCACTTGAAAGGCAACAAAAACATCAGGTTTGTGTTCATTACGAGACCAAACGCATCACAAAGGTGACAAGTGCACACATTTTCAAATTTTACCACTTGCAGAAATGACCTACCTGGGTGTGAAAATCGGACAATTCCATCTTGAATGCGCCAGCTGAAGTGGCAATCAAAACACAGAAGTATTACTCTGAGTTATACTGATCCTTTCAATTCAGCTGTAGTAGGTCTGATTACCTGCCTCAATGAGCTGGAGACCCACCGTCACTGGCTGCCTGTCAACACCCCTCAGATATGGATCTGACAGGTGTGGACCGGCAAATGCACCGGTGCGCCTAGTCAAGTAGGCTGTTGGGCGTTTCCTCGGTCTCTAATAAGTGTGACAACTCCCTTCTGGCTGTTATAACAACTATGAAGCACTTTTGATGGACTTGGAAGTCTTCTCCCTTGGGACGAGGGCCTTCAGCGTTGGCAACAGAAGGATCAAACAATGCAAACAACTCAAACATTAAATGTTTTGAATTTCTGTTTGTGCCCAAAAAGTCTCTGACATTTCCAGCTCCCAGTTTGGGGACTGTGGCATTATGTACTATGTCTGGATATTGATACAATATTGAAGGATATTGGATACAAACAACATACTGTTGGGCACAAAATGCCATATTGATCCATATCTTGGCCGCTTCGTTTCCAGTTCTTTGGCTTCTCTGTGTCTTCTGGGGCTCTCAATTTATATTCTGTATTTATCTCCTTCATTTATCAGATCTTCTGATGTTGATTTTGTTTAACTTCTCTGATGTCTTCTGGGAGGCACATGAATGAAAAGTTTTATCAAATGCATCTGCTTGTTTATTTTCTCTTGATGGGCTTTTTACTTCTATTCCCCGGTTCAGCTAATTGATGGTGGTAGTATTTGCAGTTCTGTGGTTTGCTTTGGGAATATAGTGGTCTTCTTCTTTGTGTTTTCTTTGTGTCAACCATTGTTGATGGGCCTTATTGTTTGTTCTCTTGTTGTATTCTCCATTTTCTAATACTGTTTACAAAACCTTGAGCACTTTATTTTCTAACATTGTTCAATGTTTAGTTCCAGGCAGTCAGTGAGATTGGAAGACAGGGCAATCTATCAGTGATTTCTCTTTGACTGTGTGCTCCAAACAATATTTTCTGCCTGGTGCTTTGACTCCATATAAATGGCTCCACTCCATCCACAGAAGACAGTGTAACATTCTTCTCCTGTGCCCCTGATCTACCCAGTTCTTCATCCCTCTCTAACCATTGGGTGAGTGTGCACTCTGTCCCCTGTGCTGTTCTTCAACTCAGACTGGGTCCTCAGGAGCAGCATGGGTAGGCGGGCTGTCTTTGCCCCTGGGCCTGGTTCTTTGCCTCCTTCTTCCCAGCTCACCTTCTCTTCCTGTGCCTTGGCCTGCCCCTGTTGTTGTCCTGCCTGAACCACCACTTAGGCTCTGCGGGCTGAAGCAGCCCTGGACTTTTATGTGGCGCACTATGTCTCGTTTTGCCGCGAAGACTTGTGATAACCAAGGAGCGAATGGGGTGTGCAGATTGCACGTGGACACACTCCCGTGTGATCTCTGTTCTGATCTGTGTGACTGGCCAAATCTAGACTATATATTATTTGGATATTATGAGCGCTGCCTGAGGCAGGTGTATCATACAGCTGAGCGCTCAGCACACTCATCCTGTGTCGTGTGTGTGTGTGCAACATAGTTTCCCCCAACCCCTGTTCATGGTCGATGAGCAGGAATTAGCACCAGTGGGATATTATATTCATGTTCAGTGTCATTCTTGCCTTATAGTCTTTTGTTGATGGCCATTGGTTTCTGATTCTGACCTCAGCTGCCACTTCTAGCTTGTTCATCCCTATTGTAGTTCTGCTTCAGAATGGATGTTTTTGTTTTCCAACATGAATAGGCTGAATGCATCCATCACAGTTTGCACAGTTTGGAAGGTTCATCCAGTCTCTCATTTGCTCAACTCTTGCCTTCAGTTAGTTTTCCAGTTCATGTATTTCTCTGTACCCATCTCTAATGTGTCACCTTTGTGACCATTCTCTTCAGGGTGTAGCCTCAATTTGCATAGTCTCCCATTGTGGGTCAAACAATAACCTAAACCCATTAACCACTTGCTAAAACTATTGAAACTATCAAAATTGAATATCAAACTGCTAAGCTATAACTATATACCAAACAACATTGAATATATATATATGATTTTCACTTAATACATATAAGACTTTTTATTTAATCTGAAAAGTTAAAATTTTTGATGCAAAATTGTATTGTCATTAGAGATACATAAGTGTGCCGATTTCAAAAACCTCTAGCTAGTCTAATTGGTAGTTAAGTATCAATTGCAAGATTTGAGTACACCCCACATACCAAATTAAAGTAAACAATTAAAAAACAAGTGTTTGCATTTGCAAAGAGGAGGATGCCCCTGTGGTAGAATATGAATCCTTACCACTGCCTCCCTGAGTTTTGATTCTATAGATGAACTTTAGGTAGGGGACTATTATGACTGTGCTTGTGTTATGCACCAAAAACCTGAACCAAGATAGCAAATAGCAAGGTTGTCTATGGAGTTCCTGGCCTATTGTATGCCACACATGGAGGTTTTCCAGGTTTTATCCTCCTTTTCCATTAATTCAAATTAACCTTTATCCTTCATTGGTGCAGTTTCATCCCATGTCATCCTACCTCAAATAAAAAGGTAAAATTGTTTGCATATGTGTGCAATGCTCAGAAACTTTTTTTCGCTCAAAGCCACTTTTGAGCTGTTTTATTTTTAGTAAAGTAAGTATAGATAACAATTGAATGCCAGCTTCTCCCGTTCAATTCCTGATGACATTGGATTCACCACCAGCTGCTCCAGTGTGGGGCAGCAGTGAAACCTCACCCAGCATTTTCCATCTGAAAGGAAATGTGCTCAAACTGGTTCATCCAGTCCTACTAAGTCCTTGGGTCAGTTTGTTCCGCCCAAGGATCTCGCCATCCACCTAGCATGCACCCATGTGGTGCCTTGCAGCCTACTCATTCTCCCCCACTCCCAGCTCCATTTTGGCCTTTGGGTCTAGTCTTGGAGATTTTTCCCATATGAGGAACAAGCAATTGTTGACCTAGCCCAGGCGGTGATGTTGCCAGCTGGTTTTACTAACTTCTGCCCCTTTAAGGGGTATTTTGACCTCAACTTCACCTTTGAAGTTGATGCCGCCACTGCGGCTACTGTGCCCCTGGTATACAAGGCACCCCATACCAACAACACGCACCCAGCTCCCCACTGACACCACCATAGTAGTCCAGTTCGCAGGGTTGCACACACATCTCCCCACAGTACTCCATCAGGAGTTGATGGAAGGGTTGGCCACACACGGCTCCAACCCCATCCTTCAGTTTGTGGTCCCCAATGGGGCCACGTGCCTAGCTGGGCCTCAGGCATTTGCCACATTCAGCCCAATAAATTTAAAAATTGTGTTGTTGCTTCCTCCCTGTGCCATCATGCTCTCTGCCCCCAACCGCCCATTCTGGGCCTGTGTCAAGGGTGGGAGGCAATCTGTCCTTCCTACTTTGAGCTAGATCACTTGAAGCATAAATGCCACTCCCTCACGCTTTGCCCAACCCAGCGCTATCATTGCATGGCCCCCACTTAGCCCCACACCCCACTGCTTTTCTGGCATGGGGTACAATCCTACCCCCCCCTCCCTCAAAGCCTGCTGCTGCTTTGGCGCCTGCTGCAGCCAACCAGCCCCTTCCTCAAGCCAGTGCCATTTGCGCCTCATCCAATCAGTAATGGCTTGGACTAATGTGGGTTCCCAAATTATACTGAAATCACCAGCCACACCACTTCAATTTACGGACCCCAATTTCAAATTTGACTTGAACTTATGGTCCTCATTGGCTTTTACCAATGAGATGAGTAATTTAATTAAAGCCATAAAGCCCACATATGATGAATTTATCCAGGTACACAATCCCAAACCAGTCGCAAAAATGGTTTTATTCCCCCAACTGGATGCTGTGGAGTTCCACTTGGACCACCAGCTCACTGTTGTGGCAGCTGCCCACCCTGGAGTAAACACCATCTGAGAAATGACCAAGTCATCAATAGCAGCGCTCGCCATGGAGCTCCCACCTCCCATCATTAGGCCAACCACATCTGTACCGCACAAACAGACCATTTTGTTTGCCCACAGGCACGCTAAATAATTGAGCGAGTGGTTTCCACCTTGCAGGCCAACCAAAGAGTCACCCGCTCCTCCATGGCTTCACTGTCCCAGCTCCCTGCCCTCTGCATTAAGAAAGAAGCCACCCTTTCCAAATTACTCATTGACTTACTGGCTTACAGTAATTTCCTCAAACAGCTGATCATTAGTGCCCTACTCCCCATGTTGCTGATCACCCCACCCCTTTGCTCTCCTCATTGTCCCACGCTCTCATCAAATAGGAGCATGGGTCTGAGGATGAGCCCCCCAATCACCCACCCCTTCCACCATGGTAGGTGGAGCGCATTGGCGCTGTCCCACCTGGTAGGTTGGTGTCTTAAGCATTATGTTTCGCCCATTCTTTTGAGCAGTCATTTTTTTCAATTTGAGTGATTGTTTGTTCAGTTTTTTCACTTTTGAGCTTCAGTAATGTCCGTCCCCTGGTCTGCATGCCTTGTAATAAATAATGTGTGCAATTCCCACCCAAATTTAAGGCATGTAGAGCTCTTAATTTTAAATATATGAAAGGAAGGGGGCCTATGTGCACCTTGAAGCTGGATTTTTAATTTATAATAAGAATCATATGTAAGAAAATTTTTTGTATAGTTTAATAGTGATTTAATTATTGTTAAGGATGAGCAGTGATTTTTGGTAGATTTTCTAGTTTCAATGGTTTTCCAAGTGGTCAGTGATCATTTGCTAAATTAGTAGGCTCAATGGTTAAGTAAACATTTATTTATTGGTTGATTTAAAGGGTTAATTGGTTTTGGTAAGCGGTTGGTAATTGATATATTGGAGAATTCAATTGTCTTGGACAAGTCATTAGTGGGTTTGTTTGATTTAAAAGGTATAGTTAATTTTGGTCAGATGGTTTATGGTTAATTTATTTAATATAATCAACTTGGTTGTGCTATGCAGTTTAATTAGTTAAAAAAGCTGATAAGTTTATTGATCCTAAATTAATTGACAGTTAACTACTGTAGTAGACCTTATATTTTACTACTTCCTCTGTAGGGTCCAGGGAAAAGAGGCAGTTAGATATATCTGATATTAAATTTTATTTGATACTAATTTGGATTTATGTTGACCGTTTTATAAGTATTTTTGATTGCAATTATTGCTTTGGGAAGTGGTCTGGGTTCTGGGGTGAATTTTGGAATGGAAAGTTTTTTCCAAGGGATAATATATTATCTTATTGTTCCTAGGGAAAAAGTGCAGTATCTGATAGTTTTCATCACATTCCTCTCCTTGAACAAGTTTATAGAAAAACTTAAGGTAGCATCCTGATACAGATGTCATAATAATTGTCTCAATTAAGTGTGCAAGTGTATATAAGCCTTTGTAAATTTTTTGCTGATCTTAAAAGAACCTTGCCAATTTTGGTGTAAATTTTCTTAAGTGGAATTCAAGTACATCATTTGTAGACAGGAGTACTGAATTCTTACTAAAAACAGGGTGATTTCATGTTGGCTTTTTGTGCCTGTCCCGTTATAGCCTTTGCATGGCTTATAATCTCTCCATTCACTTGATTATGTGTGGACACAATAATATTTCTTGGTTCTCTTTGTAAAATTGTTATTGTAGCTTAAAGGGTGTTAAAAGTACAATAAACAAGACTTTATAAGGGACATGTTGGGTTATGCAATGTTTTTTGTTTGATAAGACCAAAGTATATCTGGTATCATGTGGCTAACCAGTGAAAGTTAGATAATATAGATTAAAAGAAATATTCTATTAGCAACTTATTAAAGCGTTCAGTTTGCCCGTTGCAATGTGGTTTTATAGGTTTAGTAAAGTATGTGAACAGTTCTCATAATTTGAGGAACTCATTAACAATGTTATTATTGTTTTGGGTCCCTTAGTTTGTAAGGGTACATTGAGGAGGGCCAAATACTATAAAGTTGTATTTACAAAAGGAATTCTGAAACTGTTTGACCGTCCACATTTACAGAGTTAATAGCTACTGTCCTGTTAGAGAATATTCTGAGGCTACTAGAGTATATTGATTGCCACTCTTTGATACTGGTAAGTTAGGATAATATATTCCAGTCTCCATATTTCAAATTGGCATCTGTAGCAATAGTATAGTAACTTTTAAATATCCATGTGTGATTTATCAAATATCTGACATGGGCAACACGTTTTTGCCAACTCACAACAGTCTGTATATGTGTTTGACCACTAATATGAGCATCTGAGTCATTCTCATGTGGCAGAAAATTCATAGTGTCCCATTTTATTATGATTGAAGCTAATATAGCATAAGCGTTGACCAATAAATGGAACTTGTAATTCATATAAATTTTAACATAAAGCAATTCATTAATCACTATAAATTTCAAGCAGGATGCTAAGAATTTTGATTTTTACTTGATAGTTGAAGGGATTTTAAATAAATTTGGGAATTGCCAAATATCCACTAGTTCATGTTCTAGCCCTAGTTCAAGTGCTTATTACCAAACATTCCTTATTATCTCAGGAAGTTTTGAATTACACTTACAATCTGGCAAATTTTCTCACAAAGTTACTTAGGTGGATTCTCCCAAAATGTGATAAATAAAGCAAAAACAGGTTATTATTTGACTAAAATTTTATTATCAGAAGGATAAATAATTATAGTTCCTGTAATGTTTCAGGATCTATATGATCTAATTAATTGTTGAGCAATTGAATTTTGTATCCCTTAATTGGAATGAGACTGATCGTTCTTATTAGATTTATTCAAGGTATGCTGACCAGGGGACAGACAGTACCGATCACAACACTCAAAACGGAAAAACAAACTACTAACCAGGTGGGAAGCAGAAACTGCTTAACCCACCATGGCAGAGGGTGAGGAGGGGTCGGGGGGTTGGTTTTCAGAAAGACCCACCTCAATCAAGGGGTGTTGGTTACAGTACCGGATCAGAGCAGAGAGCCAGGGCGTTGGGGCATCTGCATAATGGGGGCTGAGGTCAGCGTAGTAGAGTTTTCCACTTCTGCATCAAGATAATGATGGGAAAGTGTTTCAACAAAAGCTGCGAGGAGAACTTCAGCTTCTTTGCGGGCTTCAGGAAGTTGGGTGAAAAGGGAGATACTGTGGCGGGTGATTTTGGCTGAGGGGTTGAATGAAGCAAGCGTTGCGACATTCATAACAGCGATTTCAGCATCATCAAATAGTTTTGAGATGTCACTGCAGGGAGATTCAGGGAAGCCGGGGGGAAGAAGATGGTGGGCAGGCCATGCTGGAGCTGAGCCACTGACTGGGCCACCGCGGTGCGTAGTTTTGGGCAATGAGGAGAGGCCACCGCAGCTAAGGCGAGCTGGTGGTCACTTTGGAAGGGGGCTGTATTGGGTAGAGGAGCGAAATGGCGAGGGGTAGGGGTTTCATCGAAGTTGGGAAGGAAAATTCTGCCCGACCATAATCGCCATGGCAGAGAGGTTGACCTGTATGCTTACTAATGAGGATATTACCTGATTCGTCAGTTTCAGCCAATAGATCCCATGGATTTTGGTTCACTGGAATAGTGGCATTTAAATTTGAGTGGGTAGGATTGGGCGAATGGGCAGCTGCTTGGGTGTGAATGTTGGTCCAAGCATTGCTCTGATTGGCTGGCTTAGATTTAGGTGGGAGAGTGAGGATGGAGGTTTTGGGTGGGGCTGATTTTCCATGTGGGCCCACTGAACGAGATTGGAGGGTGGGAGGGGGCAGCAAAGTGCCCCATACTGAACCTCCAGAGGGGGGCTCAGAAGTTGCATCAGCGGATTTGGCCTTAGGGCACGCTCTTTTTTCATGGTCGATGCCAAAGCAGAGGGAACAAATCTGCCTACCATTATCGACCCGAGCCCAAAAGAAATGATCTGGCGCTGAAGCTACACTAGCGCGGGGTTGGATTTGTTGGGCTATGGTAGGGTGGTGTGGTATGATGGTGGCTGTTGCACGAAGAGCAGCAAGGCGTTCTGCACCAGATGGAATGGCAAAGATGAGGTTGGGCTGAGTGCCATAAGCCATGAGCCCCGCGACCAACTGGTCATACAAAACCTGGGGTGGAAGGTGGGATGGGAGATTTGCAAAGGATACCACTAGCGTGGTGTCTGAAGGGAGGCGAGTACGGGTTGTGGGAATGGGGTTTTTTTATAAATTAGAGGAGTTTGTGCTGCCGCTTCAGCATCCTCCTCAGATTGGAACCCAACGTCAAAGTAGCCCTTAAAAGGGCGGAAGTCTATAAAGCCAGCTGGCGCAAAGGCTGTAGTGGCTAGGTCAATAATTGCCTTATCGGCATATGGGAATAAACGCCCATAGTCCACTCTGAGGCAATAGCGGATAGCAGAGCGAGGGAGGGCGAGAGGATGGGGGCGAGAAGGGTGGACGCGCGCCAGGTGGAGCGCTAAGTCCCGTGGGGGGACAAAACGGTTGGAAGCAGTGGGCGGGCTGTTTGAACCTGTCCGAACGCGCTTGCCTGCAGGGCGGAAAACGCTAGGTGGGGGTGCACTGCTACCCCACACTGGGGTGGCAGGCGGCAGAGCCAAGGACATCAAAGAATAGGTTTTTGGGCAGATGGCTGTAGATAAATAAACTTAAATTTAAAATCGCTCAAAAGTGACTTTGAGCGGTTAAAGAGTAATAACTGATCGTTCTTATTAAACTTGATAAATTTGGAAAAATTACGCTGTCCTTCTGATAGTGCTGGGGGAATTGGTGGAGTAGATTTTTCAGAAATGAGAGAATTCAGCGAAATCCTAACACTTCCCCCTCATTATTCAATTGTGGAGGAGGGTGAATTATAAAAAATCTGGGATGACTTGCTTTATCACTATAATGGTATCAACATGGACAATTGAGCACTCTAATCCTTTTTAAAAGAATATGACTTGATAAGGACCAGAACAGTTGGATACTAACTTCTCAGTTCACCCACTTGGCCAAGAGTGACAATACATACGTAATTTTAAATCTGAATCTCACATAAGGCAGGTTTATGTTGATTGCTTCTTTGGGTCTCCTTTTTAGTGGATACTCCAATTGATTTCATGGCTTGATCTTGAAGATGAATAATCTCATCAGTAAGATTTCTCATAATTGAATCAAAGTTTTCTGGTATGCTTTCTTCAAGTATTTCCTGAACCCTAGAAGGGACTGAGGGATCTCGTCCATATATGCATTTGAACTGTGAGATCTTGATGATTCAATGATAGCTGATTTGATATTAGAAAAAAGTACTAGGTAAATAAAAAGTTCCACTGAGATGGGTCAGTGGAAGCCATCTTCCTTAAAATCAAAACTAGAGTTCCATTGACTCATTTGATGGCCCCGTTTGTGGATGGATTATAGGGTATGACAAAATGTTGGGCAGTATTTAATATTTTAGATAATTCTAGTAAAAGTTGTGAGGTATGATTAGTCCCATTATCTGACATAAGGACCTTGGGACACCCGTGTTGAGAGATGATGTGCTGGTAAAGGAATATCACCATAGTCTTAGCAGAGGGGTTGGCAATAGAAATGGCCTCAACCCATTAAGTCAAGTGGTCAACAGCCATTTTAATGTACTAATGTCCATACAATCCAAAAAGGAAATGAGCCTACAACATTGTGGGATCTGCTGATGGATGCCACAAATATTTCTTAAAATATATAAAACTTACCTTTAAAATAAAAAATAAAAGTAATAAAAAAGCTTGTTTTAACGTTTTTTATTTTATTATTATTTGTGTGGGGCAAGCCAAAGAAAAAGTTCCACAATCTGATACTAGTATTTCATATTTAAACTAGTTCAAATATTGGGGCCATGGGAATTTAGGGCTATATTGTTGAAAAGCTTAGTTGTCTGAATTAGGAAAGATAAGCTTCAGCCTATCAGAACGAGGAAAATATTCTGAGGTAAAACAAACCCATGTGGTAATGATTTGATAAATTGCACCCAATCACCAGTGGGTAAAATCGTATCACCTCAGGGGACCTCCACCACGCCTAAAAAAGGGGGGGTCTCCGCTTAGGAAGTGGTATGGAATGAGATGCGGCTGAGGGGGAACCATGTGGTGGATGCCCCAAATTTTGTTAAGGAGTCAGAGCATTCCAACTATCAGTTTTTACCTTAATAAGCTGATTTTGATTATAAAACATATTTTACCGATGGGTAGGGTTCCACCAAGAATCAACCAGGGTCTTTTGGCTGATGGTACTCATATCCTCATTACCCATAGTTTTGTTAGAAGGTTTGACATGTAATTAACTGATCATAGTATTGGATTTGGGGGTATTTTTACCTCCAACATTCTTTTTCAAAAGTTGAGAAGAAGGATATCTGACACCCAGAAGATAGCATCTATTGAACAGATGGCTGTGCCAAAGAGTTTCTGAGACATCCAAGTATTCCTTGGGATAGTTGGATACTATAGAAAATTTATTTGGGACTTCACCTGAATAGCCAAGCCTTTATTCAAATAATTAAAAGATCCAAAAAAGGATTCATATGGATGAAGAGGCCCAGGACTTTTTGATAAATTATGCCAGTACCTGATAAATTTGCCAATTCTGAAATATCCAAATTTTAATTGGGTTTTATCATTCAAACCGATGCTTCAATGACAGCAATTGGCGCCATACTGAGTCAAGTAGATGAACTTGGGGATGAACATCCGGTGGCATATTTGAGCTAGACACTCTCTGATGCAGAGAGGAATCACATTATAACTGATCGTGAATGCCTTGCGGTCATTTACACCTGTAAACAGTTTTAAGTGTATGTCCATGGAATGCACTTTAAGGTGGTGATGGACCACTCTTTGTTGCATTAGATGCACAATATGCGGGAACCTAAAGGATGACTGGCTCAATGAGCACTCATGATTCAGGCTTATGATTATGAGATAGTCCACTGAGTGGGAGCTTCTCATTATAATGCGGATGGCTTATCACGGTTACCAATGGTCCAGTTGGTATATCCGCAGGTGGATGAGCTATTCCAGAGAATGGTCGAAGGAATAATTGAGGCTGAGCCTCAAGAAATTCAAGGTGCGCTTTGAAAAGCAATGGAAAACACTGAGATCATTGATGAACAAGTATTAAAGATGATAAATGGGAAATGGCTATTATTTCCAAAACCATTGGAGAGAGCAGCAATTGTTCAAGCCGCTCATAAGGTTGTCAGGCACGGAGGCCTAAGAAAAATGACTGATCATATTCACCATTATTACTGGGAATCAATTAATTATGATGTTGCAGACCATCTGGCTTGTTGCGTGGAATGCCAACTGCATAAACCACACAAGAATACATCTGGATACTGACTGGTCTGACCTGGATTTTCATGGCACATAGTGTCTATCGATGTGATGGGGCCATTGGTGATGAGTACAGGAGGAGTGAAAAAAATCATAGTAGCCATCGATCATCTGATGAGATGGGTCAAAACAAAAGCATTAACCTGAGTTGACGTTACCAGTACTGCGAGATTCATCATGGATCAAGTAGTATACCAGCATGGGTGTCCACAAGTTATACTGAGTGAAAATGGGACCAGCTTCACATCCCATCTGATCCCAAGGCTAAATGAAATAATGGGGATCCAGGGATTCATGTTAGTACCATACCAGCCGGAGATGAACAGACTGGTAGAATGGGTCAATGGGACATTGGCCGCGACACTTAGGAAGCTAGTTTCAGAGAGAACTTCAGTGTGAGGATTGTGCCTGAGTTTGGTGATGTTAACCTACAACATTAGTCATCATACAGCGACAGGAAAGATGCCGTTTGAATTACTTTATGGGAGGAAGGCCGCCTTACTGCCAATACTATATATGGTAGTAGAACTTACGTTGGTGATGAGTACCAAACAATACCTGAACTGACTGATGAGTATCCTGATTAATATACAATAACAAGCATTCGATAATACCTTAAAGAAAAGAATAAGAGCGAAATTGATAGATAATAAGAACTGACCGCCATTAGAATAATATAGAATAGGAGAAAGAGTCGCCTATTGCAATATGCATGGTTTCAGATGAAGAAACAAGCTGGATGCATTATGATCAGGTCCGTTCAAAGTAATCACTAAGATGGCAACTGATTCTTATTCCATCAAGAATCTCTTGGATGGAAGAGTATTAAATCGAGTCCATGCTAAGTATTTAAAGCGGTGGATCAAAGAAAAAAATAAAAAAAGAGTTCCCAAAGGACTGATGAACCATTAAGTTGGTCATGTCCTAATGATTAGGTCAAGTCCAAAAAAGGACCTCTGAACCAATCTAGATGGTTAAGTCTGAAAAAAATGACCGCTGAACCATAGAAAACTGGTAGGTTTAAGTGCCCAGGATCCAGTTTGGGGGAAAAGATGGACCTCTGAACTGAAACAAGGTCAAGTCCCATAGAAAAAAAAGGGAAATAAAAATAAAAAAATTGATAAAATATTGGGAAAAAAGTGAGAGCTGATATATATAAGTTTTATTTTTTATTAATTGTCCTCAGTGCAGGGATGATTCCACCTATGTCACCTCTTGGGGGAGGGAGGATGGATCATGGTAGGAAGGAATAGCCCATCGAAATTGATATGTAATTGAACACTTGCAAGGGAGAGTTATACTCAAAACCACGTTCATTGAGCTGACGCTGAGCCCTGAGAGAATGCAACTAGGGGAAAGGAAATGGACATGTTGGAAGATGCCAATTGCAAAACCCCAGAGTGGGGTGGAAAACAGCAATAAAGGAAGAGGCAATCGGTGAATAACCCTAAGTAATCCCAATAAGGCACCAGCGCCAGAAGATTTGTCTTGAGTGCCTGCCGACAGGCCTCATCAAGAACACTGGAAATGTGAGCTGGCAGTGAAGAAGGAATACTCAAGTGAGGTTGTCAAATCATACCCCCAATTAGTGCCATCAATGGAAGACAGCGATGGGAAGCTCCAGAGAAGAGGTAGTCATGTAAAGAACGGATTGCATTCTGTAACTGATGACTACAGGCTTCATGGAAGCTGAAACTGAACAACTGATGAAAATCAAACGAGGCTGGAAGCTTTGACATCCAACTTCAAAGAACTTGGCTGGCAAAACGGAGAGCATAAGTGGCAGTATCCTGATCCAGAAGGTCGTCAGATCTTAGGGATTCAGTGCTAATGACAATGCCTCAGTGACTTGCACTCAAAGTTCAGCATAGGGGAGCTTGGAATGAATGCTGTTCCCAATTGAAAGCTCAGAAACCAGCACTGCAGGTTGTTAAAATTGACTGAGTCAGAAGAGGAACTCAGGGAGCAAATCTGACCAAGCCAGGAATGAATGATCTAAAACATTTGGCATAACCTCCAGAGCATTAACAAGGATGTTCAGAGCCTCAGTGAAAGGAGCCAAATCCAGAATAGTTTTGAAGTCCAACTCGGGGATTGACTGTAAGGGAAGAGTCAGCTGAGAGTTATTCAAAATGATGGCATGCCTTGTTTTGGTGGGATTGGATACCATTTCTGGTAACTCGACAGAAGGATTAGCCCCTTGTGCCAGACTAGGCGTATGAGTCCTGGAAGGACCATAGAAGAGGTTCCATCAAGCATCCTGACTTATCTGCTGGAAGAGGCAGAGGTCTGAATCTGAAAGATTGTTCAGAAGTTGCTGATAATAAGATTCTGAGTTTGACATATGAGCAGGACTAGAGGGGGATGTCAGACTTAAGTAGAAGTTGATATTATGCACCCTATAATCCATTAGGCTCTAATTTTAGGAAATTAAATTCATAAAATTAATGAAATAAGCTTTCTGATTGAAGGATTAAGAATGACTTACAGTCAAAAGGTTATGAGTGAAATAATGAAGGCGAACATAGATAAGTATCATTAATCAAGCCATAAAAACGAACATTGATGGCAAGAGTCTCCTGTCTAGGATGAGGAGAGAATCAGGAATCTTGAGGACGCCGAACCAAGAATCCTGAATATGACAGCAGGTCATATACCCTGATGGGGGAAACTGGATCCTGGGAAAAATATTGTCACAAGTAAATTGATCAGCCTGGCATGACAGGAGGTCTTGGGGACCGCGCTCTGAGTAGGCGGTAGTGAGGAGGAAGAGGAGGAATGCCATATGCCGAAGGTCGTCCTGAGCAGCATTAAGTATTGACAAAGTGTACTCTGCTCAAACCAATGAAGTATTCAACCAGGTGTCCAAAGCGGTGTTTCCATGCCCAGTCCTTTTCTCACTGGAAATCTAGGAAAGAGGGGGATGTGTTGGGATTTTCGCCCATATTCCCAGACTGCTAGATTACCTGGTATTGCTAGGGGGAAAAATTCTCTAAAGCGAAGTGAATTGGAAATTGGTTGACCCAAATTTGGAAGGAACTACGTTCAGGGGATTTTAGGTTATTTGTCTGGTCATATCCATCAGGGATTGATCTGGATGAATACCTAATATCTCATTGGGCTGAGCGGCTGACGAAATAAGGGCATCTGATAGTGATTAACTATCAGGTGTACCAATTGGGATCAGTCAGGTTTCATCACCAACTTATTGGGAATGTTTAATGAGTTGTGAGGCGAGTGATGCTGCCTGCAACTAGCAAATCGATCGGTTGGTAAAGTGACCTGACATAATGGGTTTAAAGTCCCATTACCTAAGCAGGTCGCTAGCCAATAATGGTTGATTTGCTTGGATTGAGAGGAAAATGTTAGGGACACATTTCTGACTCTTTCCATTTGAGGTCTTGAGGATGTCCAATGTTGGAATCCTAGTCAGGATGGGGAAGACCATTGCTGCCAAGATGAGGAAGGGTGATTCAACAGCATTGGCTGCCGTTTCATTGAAGAGTTGTCAGCAAAGGGTTAGATGGCTAAATCCCCTATAAATTCCCTAGGATTCAATCTAATAAAACATAGTTAAAAACACATATACACTTATACTTACTACTTTAGAACATTATCAGTTTACTGTAGATTCAGTAATAGTTAAACTATCAGTATCCAGTGTGAAGTTCCATCTCAAGAATATTATTGCAGAAGGCAATAATTGGTGGACTCTCAGAGAAGAGTAGAGATCTGAGTGGGGATCTAGAGATGAAGGGAATCACAGTTAAGGGATCACTGCTGACTGTATGTTGGGCTGAAGGAGACTGCCATCAGAGGATCTTATGTAGATTGAGTGGACAGGATTACAGGGAATGAATCCCTATGAGTATGATATCAAGTATTAATCGGAAATACCTGCTGAAGCGTTGGGCCTGAAAATAATTCTAACTCAACTATGGATAATAGTCATCATACTATTATTAAATTATATATATATTCTTACAACGTGAGGTGCACAAGGAAATCAAACCCGTGCAGTAGAAAGATTACTAGGGTTGACCTCCAATAAACCCAACGGAGTAAATTTTTACACAGTCTGATCTTTATTAGCTTGATAAAGATTGAAAGGGTTTCTTTTAATTGAGTTTAGCTTAAAGGAGCCGCATTAGACTCAAAATCTGCATGAGCTTCTACTCATAGGGCTGGAGATGAGCGACAGAGAGATGCTATCTTACACTCTATGGCTGTGTCATTTATTATTGACTGGGAAATAATTCCTTATAAATTGAAAATCCTCTTTCTCTGCTCTTTTTTTGCTTTGCTTCTTTGGTTCATGTACTTCTAGTTTTATGGGCCTTTCTGTCCAATACCCTCTATTTACATTAATGAAGTTTCTATATATAATCTAGTACTAAAAAAAGAAGTTTCTATATATATATTTTGGTTCTTTTCCTTACGTTTCTATCTGGTGTTACTTTAAAGCAGAATTTTGTTTCTTACCAAACACATAATTGATTTAAGAGGTCTGCCCCATGACATGATCATGTGTTTTTAGATTTTAGTGGGTAAAAAACTTTGTAAAGTAACTGATGGTTAGGTTATTGTAATTAGGGCATACATGGGAAGTATGGTTCCCTAAACAGAGGCAGCATGGTTTCTTGAAATCCCAAGAGGTGTCCTGTGTTCAGAAAATTATAACATTGTATAGATGGGGATTGTCCCACTGCTCAAGCTTATAATACCAAAAGAAAGTTGAACTTTTCAGTTAACTAGTCTAGATTGCTGAAATGTTTGTATCCATAGGCTTGACCTGAGGATTTGAAAACTTTATTCTAAAAGATACTTCTGCTGTTCATACTATAGTTTGATGCTGATAAGCCATAAGTATCTAATGCCTGCGCTTGACCATAAGTATGTGTTGAGGAATTGTTATTACAGGATAAAAAACCCATATAGCTGTGACAGATTAAATTTTGGTCAAACCCAAGTAATATAATATCTATAAAATTTCCTCAAGCTTAGGCGATGAGGCGATTTTGAACTTACAAAGATATTTATTAGATTGCCTCATACTAAGGCAATAAGGCAAAGTCAAATGCAATAAAATTAAATTTTGACAGATCCTCTCAACTATGAGGCTAAGTAAATAAAAATATGACAATGAAGAATAGTCTAAACTAAATATTTGGAATTAACTGAAAAGTTTGAATATAAAGCATGACAAGAAGGGTAGAAAGGGTTTTCAATAGGAAGAACGGGACTGCAAGCAGAAGAAGTCTGGTATTTATATTTCTGTTATTCAAAGTGTTTTGTGTAAACAAAGTGCATATATAGTATTGAATTAATTAAATTTATTCCAGGGACAACAATCTTTATATTTTCCATCTATTGCTCAATGAGCTCAACCCTGTGCAGACTTTATGGCATGTATTAAATATATCGCCATTTTATTCAAGTGGTGCTCACTACAGGGGACCCATTAAACAACCACAAAGATAAATTCTTAAGTCGCTGGCCATGTCACGTTGATCCTGAATTGATGGGGGATTTTCACGGCATTATATGCTAGCATATATTGTGATATCAAACTTGTTGTGGATGCGGTGCTCAAAAAGAAAGATTTACTCCAACAGGAGCATAATGACATAATGAACCAACTTAAAAAACGCGTTCACCCAATCATTGATCCTTGGACACAAATCAGACAACTGGACAATTGCTTGGATGAAACTACTGAGCATTTACACTTCTTGGAGCAAAAGTTGAGAAATATCTCCTACTTTCAGCACCCTCATTGGGAAGTGGAAGGACAACTAGCGGTCACTCAGGAAGAATTGTATTATGACGAATACAAGGGCATATACCCAACCAAGAAGCTTTTGCTGAACATGTGGGCAGCATGAGCTTTTTTTGTGACTTTTGCTCATATTATCAGCCTTCTAGATTACCAGAAATCGCTAGGGGATAATTACCTAATGTTAGATGAATTAGAAAATTGGTGGACCCTGATTTCAGATTAACTATGTTTGGGGGATTTTAGGATATTCGCCTGGGTGTAACTTTCAGGGGTCAATATGGACAAATGCTTAAGATATTGTCAGGTGGTGTTGCTGACGAAATAGGGGCATCTGATAGTGATTAACTATCAGGTGTACTGATTGGGATCGGTCAGGTTTCATCACTGAATGGTTGGGAATGTAAGTAGTAAGTTGTGAGCTGAGTGATGCCACCTACAACTAGCGAATTGATCAGTTGGTTTGCGACTTGCCTTAATGGGTAACAAGTCCTATTACCTAAGCAGGTCACTAGACAAATATGGTTGGTTCATTTGAATTGAGAGGAAAATATTAGGGAGAAGTTTTTGACTCTTTCCATTTTTAGGTCTCAAAGGTGTCCAATGTAGAATTTTAGCCAGTATGGGGAAAACCATTGCTGCTGAGATGAGGTTGGGTGATTCAATAGCAATGGCTGGCATTAATCGAGGAGGTATCAACTGAGGGTTAGACAACTGAATCCTCACTAGAAATTCCCTAGAATTCACTTATAATAAAAAACAAGCTCTATAGGTAAAAAGTATTTATCCAGTATATAGTTTAATTAGTAAACTTTATCAGCATTCATTTATTCTATTCTTTCTCATGGATATGATTGCTGTGTGCAATAATTGGGAGACTCTTTAAAAAAAGAGTAAGGATCTGAGTGGGGATTCATAGAAGAAGAGGAAACATATTGGTCTAGATGTATTGCGGGGAAGGCTGACCAGGGGATGGACTTATCTGAAAAGACATAAAGAAAACCGAATGTAGAACAGGGGAGGCACCCCAGAAAACAATGCTATCTTCTGTTACCAGCGAGAACTTCACTACAGGGAGGAGGGGGAACGTGTAAAGGGGCTGAAACCACAATTGAGCATGTGTGTAGGAAGGGATCCAAGTTGAAATAAACTGGGAACCAGGAGGAGACCAACTGATGGTGATGCGGTGGGAGGTATCCAAACATCCATGCTATAAAGTGGTCCACTAAGTGGGACTGGAATCGGTGGAAGGCTTCTGTGGAGGGTGGGGGTGGAGCCTGAAATGGCATCCAAGACAATGGTGTGGATGGTCCACATGGCGATTGCAACCACCAGAGCATGGAGGGAGGGTGGAAGGGGGATACCATAAAAATATAGCAAACATATCCCTTGACAGACTGAAGGAATGCGTTTGATCCTGGTCAAGCAGACGTTGGACTTCGCGCCATATCACTTTAGAGTAGGGCACTTCTCCAGGCAGTGAAGCAGCGTTCCATACTGTCCACACATGACGCAGGATGTGTGTAAAGCGTTAGAGCGCTCAGCAGTATGGTACACCCACCTCAGACAGCGCCACACATGGGAACGGGTATGAGGCAGCAGCAGGGGGTGGTGGGCGTATTTCCAAATTGTCTTCTGGGTTTCAAGGGAATAAGGAATGTCCATCATGTCCAGGTAGTCCACCCTGGATAGAACATGGGACCGTGTGGGTATTAATCCGTCCAAAATGGCTAGCCCCTGTACCTCCTGTGTGAACCAAGGAGAGGGTCGCCCTCTCTGGGCTGTGTGCCCACAAATAAGGATTCTCCGCTCAGTGCTCTGCATGGAGAGAAGGATTCGTTTGAAGTGGGGTGCAGTACCATGAGGACCAGAAGCCGAAGGGTGGGATGCCAGATATTTCATCAAGGAGTGAGGGTGTGATGGATTGGCAAGGCCTAGGGCGCGGGAGAAGTTGGATAGGCTGCGCGGGACCAGTGTTGGGAGGGGCGCATAAGGATGGTGACGGCCGCTATCCAGGTGCCCAGTATCTTTGCAGCATGGGCCCCAAAGTCGAGCAGGCCATGCCACCACTATGGCGAGGGCCAAACATGACCTCAAGCTGCACTGGCGGTGGGCGGCCTGACCAGAGCCACCCTTGTAGAAGGGCATATAGAGATTTCAAAAAACCTGGGATGAAGGCGATGGCGTGGGCTCCAAACCAAACTTTGTAGAGGAGCATAGAGTTGGCTAGAACAACCTTGCCAGTAAGGGAAGTAGGGTGGGCTCTGAGGGAGGCTATGCGCTTCATCACGTTATCCAGAATATGGTTTTCCATCACTGTAGTGGCATACCCGCCGCCTCCAACCACACCCCCAAATGTTGGACAGGCCCAACGGTAGGGCGCTGCACAAAGGGGAGCACAAGTGGGGCGGTGTGGGGTGGGCAGAGTAAGCAGGCAAATGTGCAAGCAGATGGGCCAGGCTGGAAACAGGCCGCTGAGGCCCAGCAGGTTCGATACTGATCAAGGGGGATGATTTTGGTTTTGGAGGCGTTTAGTGAAGCATTACTTACCTGGGAGTAAACCTGTATAAGGGCTTCAAGCACGCATGCATCATGATTGTTAGACACCCCAACCACACAACTATCAGCAAATGCCAACATCTTGACTGGGGCTTGGCCTTGCACATGGACCCCAGTGAGGCAGGCATTCACGTTACAAAGTAGTGGGTCAAGGCTAAAGTTATATAAGAGAGGGCTAAAGGGGTCCCCTTGGCTTAGGCCCCTTCGAGGGCGGACTACTTCTGTGAGGAAGCGAGGGCCACACACTGCCATTGTCGCAGATTCCATCATTAGCATCACCCAGCTGATGAAGCGGGGGGTAGGTGACTAGTGTAGACAGACCTTAGGTAATTTCATTTTACTCTATCATAGGTCTTCTTTTGGTCTAAAACTACAAGTGCCCCAGATGCTGTGGACTGACATGCGTTAGCCACAGGGTGTACGTTGTCCCAAATCGACCTTCTGGGTATGAAACCGAATTGTTCTGGAGAGATGGTGGCAGATTCTACAATCCCTAGACGGTTAGCCATATCTCTAGTTAAAGTTTTAGTATCCGTGTTAGTTAGAGAAATGGGGCGCCAGTTGGCTAGGTCTAGCTTATCCCCTTTCTTGAATAGCGTAATGGTGTAGGCCTCTTGCCCTCCTGGTAGAAGGCGCGTTTCCAGTAGGCTCTGGTTAAGGGAGGCAAGTAACAGTGGGGATAAATATTTGAAGTACTTCTTATTGAACCCATACAGAATGCCATCAGGGCTAGGGCATTTCCAATTTGGTGCACCGCAGAAAGCGTACCAGAGTTCGTCTGGAGTAATTGAATTCATTAACTCTGGGTATTGGGAAATGGTGCAGATGTGAGCACTATCGAGAAATTTCGCCATTTTGGACAGTGGAATTGGTTCAGAATGGTACAACTTGGAGTAATAATTTTGTAACTCGATTGCTACTTTGGCCAGCAAATCCATGACAGAATTGTCTGGTTTTCGCACTTGTGTGCAGGCCAAGCTCTGGCCGGTGCAAAGAATTTTCAAAAAAATAAGCGGAGCACATGTCACCCACTGTAGTGCGTATAGCCCTATATTGAACACAAACCCAATGTTTGTGTTGCCTCTCAAGCACGTTGAGGTGGGTGGCTGCTTCTGCCCACTTATGGCCCCAAGCAGGGCTGTAGCCCGTGGCCAGGATGTTGGACTACAGGTGGGCCAGCTTTACAAGAGCGCGTGAGATGATGGCCAAAGTAGAGCATGTGCGGTGGGAGGAGAGGCGGTGAGCGTGGTGGAACGTATCCACTTTGAAGGCTGACCAGGTGGATTTTGGGTCAGCACAAAATGGTTTGATAAACTCCTGTGCCAAAGTCGCAGATTCCACCCATGTGGAAAATATTGGTGACGTGAGTTTGGGTGGGCGAAGTTTGCACCAATGTGGAGCCTGAGCCACTGGGTCATGTAGGTGGAAGTTGATCGAGATCAGCCTGTGATCAAAAAAATCGATTTTTGACATGAGGAAGTGGGAAATCTGGGTATGAAATTTTATCAGTGTGAGGATAAGGTCATTGCAGGACATGGACCTTAATTGGCCATTGTGGATGTTTGGGCGTGACATGTTCTCAAGTAGCAGAGCATGGCACGGCAGTGTGTCAAACAACCCTAGGGTGGCCTTTAGGACATGAAGTTCTATGTGACCCTCGATTAGGGAGGGTGAGGGAGGACAGCAGTCAGTGGTTGGGTCCAACCAACAGTTCATATTGCCGACTACAAAAGGGTCAGGGGGTAGCAGAAGGGATTCGACCAATGAGAAAAGTTTCTAACGTTCTCGTGCACAGGTTGGGGCATAGATGTTGATGATAGCATGCGCCACGTCAGCCCATGAAAATTTGACCACAAGGACTTGGCCATTAAGGAAGGATTCAGATGATAAAAAATTAAAGAATTGTTTTTTCAAACAAGCACCCCACAGTGCTCTGACCAGAAGGACAGGGATAGAAGTAGCATGGTTTTCCAAGCATCCTCAGAACTGCACAGACGGTGGGACTCCTGGATGGCCAGGAAGTCCACGGGTAAATTTTTTTGAAAAAAACTCAGTTTCCTAGCCTGGGATGGCGAGGCCTTGAGTCCAGCGATGTTCAATGTCCCTAAATTGAAGGCTCCCCCCATCGCACCTTAGGTGTGAGGGGAAGAACACCCAGGCCATTCAGCCTCCTCTTGATCCTCATGGCGCTTCTCAGCGCCTCAGGTGTGTTCAGCGACATAGTTGGAAGTGTGGGTGAGTTTGGCAGTCGGTTTCACATTGGCTTTACCCTTTGCTTTTAGTTTCCCCGCTGCAGAACAATTTTTGTGGTTCACTCGAGTGCGGTGCACCATTGGTTGAATTAAAAAAATTTTCTCATGCAGGTTGGAGATCAAATTGGTTCCAATCTAGGCTTGGGCGCAAAGGTCAGGTGAGATTGAGTCACCCATCAGATCCTCAGATTAAGTGGCCCAATCGGCTTGGGAAGCCCTATCTGATTGGTTGAGAGATTCCTGATCTGCTTCTGCTGCAAAGGTCTTAATGTCCTCCTGGCGTTGGGAGTGTGGGATAGCGGTGGTGGCTTTGGCCACTTCCTTGGCCGCGGCCCTGCGGGCTTGCTTGGCCTTCTTCTGCTCTTGCGGGGAATTAGGCTTTACCAGTAGGTAGCAACCTTGTGCTCCCCATGGGAAAAACTCTTTGGTGCTTACGGTTGGTTCATAGTGCGCCTCTCCATTGGCCATGGCCACCAAGGGGTGCTCTTGGAATGTGACGCCCTCTTTAATGGGGCACACATGTGCCTTATGGCCAAATGCGTCACAGTGGGTGCAGATGGAGGGCGCTGTCCATGGTGACCCAGAAAGGATTGGTGTTATGCCCTTCAATATTGATATAAGTGGATGTGCGATCTGGGTTAGATCCTTTGCTATCTCCTCGGCTGGGGTCAGAACTGTGATGGCTTTGCGGTGCACAGGTGTGGCATTAACATAAAGCGTTTCATCTCAAGAGATTGAATTTCGCCATATATGGCGAGCCTGTCTTTCAGGTGTTGTTCTAGTATGGCGCGTTTGACTGTAATGGGCAGAAAGTCAAAGGTGAGAAAAATTTGGTTGGATTTTGTCCCTCTGGTGCGCTTAGTTCTGACGACCTGCTGCCCTTTGGGGAGGTCAATTACAACGCGCACTGCAGCAGCTTCATCCGCTGCCTCCTTACTTTCAACACCAAGATCCAGCCAACCACATATCATGGAGTGGGGTGCTACATACAACACGTTCAGGAAATGAATGTGTACATCCCCACAAAATTTTTCCCACAGCGCCATTAGTTGAATATCCAGGAATACCCAAACTCCATATTCCACCAACAAAAGTGGTTGAGAGTGCAGCGTATTGTTGTACTGGTTGCATCGCGCCTGCAAACCTAAAATTTCTAGGGAAATGGTAACCTCCAGTTTTTTTGTTTTTGTCTAATCCGCCAGATTCTCTAAAGCATTTGCGAAAGTTGAAAGTTGTGGGGCCACCACCTTTGCCTTTTACCTTACTTGCCCAACTGCTCCCTGACATGGGTATAAACTGATCTCCTTCATGAGATTATCAAACTAAAATCAGTCCTTAATTGAATTTGTTGCAAAAGTGATTGCAACGAGAGAGAAAAGTAGGAAACAGATTGGAGATTGATGTTAACTGTGTGTTGAACCAGAGAGACTGTCAACAGGGTTTCTCAGAGGATATTGGGCTGTATAGTATGAGGGAACAAATCTTTATTTTTTAGACATCTCAAGTATCCTGAGCAGGAATACCAGCTGAGCTTTGGGTTGAGAACTAAGAATTCGATTCAACTTTAGATAATAGTCGTCATACTATTATCATCTGATTATATCAACAACAGTACAACGTGGATGAATTGGACAAGAACCAAACTTGTTCAAGTGATAAATTTATAGGGGTTATTGGCCAATAATAACCTGAACCAGTAAATTTTACAAATTGGTGCTCATTACAGGGGTGTAGTTGAGTAGAAGAACTTAAAACATGATGTCATATGTAGATAGTTTCCAAATTTGGAAAATAAGTTAGTGAGGGAAGTAACAAAGGTAGAAAGTGAAGTGGATCACGTTCATTGGCATTCAACCAGATCAGAAGTGGAGCTCTAAGGGAAGCAAATTGAGGATGCTCAAGTTCAAGGAAAAGGGCTTTTAACCTAGATATGGAATTATCTAGGGCTGCAAGAAAACCTGTTCCGCCCAATATCTACCTGAGATGAAGAGTATCATCAGGTCCAACTTAGGTTGAAATTGGGTCCACTTACAATAGTTTCAAGGAACAGCAGGATCAACTCATGTTAAAATGGGTCCGCTTTAAATAGTACTGAGGAGTGAGTTTGTAATGAGGCATAGGATTAAATAGGAAGCAATTAATCAGGAGAATTGGATTGCTATACCAATGAAGATAAGAAGGCAAAACAGGAAACGTTTGATCCAAGATAGTGGAGAAAATCGTTTGACTCAATAACACTCAACCAATGATTAGAAGTTGTTGGAGATGATGGAGGAGTTCACTGTTAACCATTCCGAATCACATTCCCACCATCTTTGTCCAAAAAATGGGTTTCCCATTTATAAAACTACTAATGACATGGCATTTGTGGCTGCAGCTGCCCCAGCCAACACCCTCCTCCGCCAGTGACTCCATGGGGCAATAGAGCCCCTTGTCAAGGGTATTCATATCCCCAATTTTCCTCATGATTTTGAGGAAGATGCGAAGTACAAAATTGAGAAGCTTGCTTTCATTGCAAGCCATGCTTGCATCGATGCAGCAAAAACTTCTTTTTTGACCCCAACTATCCCAAAACCTGCTGGCGCATCAAGTCATTTACTTGTGTGCTGGCTCTCATCAATTTTGCTGAGCATCTACTTGATCAATACGTTGATGCAATGCACACCGCCTGCCTCATCAATGAAGAAAACCCCAACTATACCTCCTTATACCCCATGTTTCTAATGCTCCCACTTCAATACTGTCCGCTATGGTCCGCCAGCTAAAGCAGGCGCTGGACAAAATTTTCCCAAAGCATTTCGCCAAAAGATATGGCTTCCTAGTCTGATAACCTAGGGGCTATATTAGGCTTTTAATTTATGATAATCCCTTTGTTTGGACCATTTGTGAATAAAAATGCGTGGCATCTCCCCCTTTTAGTTGGTCACCACTAGTACCAGAAAATAATAATAAAAGAAGTTGCTGGAGATGAGTTTAACAATTAAGGAGAAATTGGATGAAGCTAACGAGGCCAGAATGACCTTTGTAACTAAAGAAGGCAATGAATGCCAAAAATTGTTTCAGAAGTAAATGATTTGAACAATAAATTGAACTTTTGGCTAATGAGATACAAGAATCCAAGCATCAGTTTCCAAAATATGAGATAGATTAGGACCTGTTGGACGAATAACCAGTTGGTATTGAAGGCCTAATATACAAGAGTATTGCTAAAGTCAGCAAGTATAGCCTATACATGAAGAAACAGCGCTGCTGGCATATACTGAAAAAGGGCAAAACTAATCAGAAGTATTAAGCCTGAAAGAAAAATATTTGCAATGTTCTCAGCGGACCTCTGAACCATTAAATAGTTATGTCTTGAGATTTTGGTCAAGTCCTAGAAGAGGACCACATAACCACATGATTGGTTAAATCTTAAAAGGATAAAATTTTAAACCAAGATAACTGGTAGGTTAGAGATAACTGGGACCCAGTTTGAATGAAGGGGAAAAGAAGGGCCTCTGAACCTTTTTGTAGGTTGCAAGTCCCATTGCAAAAGAAAAATAAAAAATAAATAAAGATATAAAATATCGTTTCTTATGGTATATGAGTTTCAGACCTAGGAAGCAATGAGAAATCCCGATGGCCAAATTGAGGAGATTCCACAATTTTGGGACTCTCAATGAGATGGGATTAATGGCTGGGGTAATTGAGAGTATCAACCTATTGATTGATTGAGAGCAACTCGCTGATCTGATGGAAGGGTAGCAAGAGGAGGTGCTCAAATTGTTTAAAAAAGTATTGGGAAGTATTCTCTCAGGATAACTATGATTTGGGATGTGCAAGAGATGTGATCCACAAGGTCAACATCAGGGAAAATTTGCTGATCAGGATGAGACCAATTTGATGGTCAAAAGCAGCTGAAGCATTATTGGAAGATTTAATCAGCAAAATAGTGAAGCATGGGCTTCTAGTTTTATTGTTGAGTCCTTTGGTGAGTCTGATTCTAATCATGATTAAAAAGATGGCTTTAATTGGATGGTGATCAAATACCAAAAGCTGAATAAGATTATGAAGAAGGATTTGTATCCCCTACCAAGAATTGATGATTTGCTAGATTAACAAAAGAAACAAATCTATTTCTCGACGATGGATCTAATCTCAGGATATTAACAAATCAATTTGACAAAAGAAGACCAAGAAAAATGTGCGATTAGTACCATGAAGGGACTATACCAACTGACGAGGATGCTCAAGGGTCTATGCAATGCACATGCAACGTTCTCGAGGCCATGGATGCTATACTGGGTGAATTGAAGTTGTTGTGCATCCTGGTATACTTAGTTGATATCAATGTGTTCAGTAGGGCGTTTACTGACCATTTACACCACTTGGAAGAATTATTTAAGAGATTGTACACAGTTAGCCTGAAGATTAAGCTAAGAAAGTGTTACTTTTTCATAAAAGAGTTGGAACATCTGAAAATCTTGATCAACTCTAGTAAATTACAACTGCAAGCCCAGACCATTGAAGCCATAAAATGGATGGCTGTGCCAAAGAGTGTCCAAGTCATTTATGTGTTTCTTGGAATGGTTGGATACTACAAAAGATTTATTCAGGACTTTTCCCAGATTGCTAAGCCTTATTCCATCTGTTAAAGGATCCAAAAAAGGATTTGTATGGAATGAAGAAGCGTAGGAATCCTTCAATGAGCCACATCGGTACCTAATAGACTCTCTGATTTTGATATATCCAAATTTTGATTGAGAGTTTATTATACAAAACAATGCTTCATTAATGTTAATTGGCGCCATACTAAGCCAAGTAGATGAACTTGGGGACAAACATATTGTGGCATATGTGAGCCAGACGCTTGCAGCTGCTGAGATGAATTACAATGTAACTGAGTGTGAATGCCTTGCAGTTGTTTATGCCTGTAAGAAGTTTTGGGTGTACATCCACAGAACACACTTTATAGTTGATGGACACTATTCGTTGTGTTGGCTCCACAATTAGAGAACCAGAAGGACGGATGTCCTGATGGGCACTTAAGCTACAGGCTTATGATTCAGAGATTGTCAACTGAGTGGGGGCTTGTCACCAGAATGCAGATGGCTTATTGCAGTAACCAATGGTCCAGATGGTATACCTGCAAGCAGATGAGTTAATACAGAGAATGGTTGATTGAAAAATCGGGAATGAACCCAGAAAAATCCATGGTGCACTTTGAAAAGCAATGGACAACACTGATACCATGGATGGATAAGTGTTTAGATGATTAATGGGAAGCAATTACTATTCCCAAAGCCATCAGAAAGAACAGCTATCATTCAAGCCGCTCATAAAGTTGTCAGGAATAGAGGCCTGAGAAAAAACAACAAATCATACTCGCCAGTATTACTACTGGGAGTCAATCAACAACAATGTCGCCAACTATCTAGCTTGTTTCGTGGAGTGCCAGCTGCACAAGCCACATAATAATACAACTGGATATTGACTGGTCTGCCCTGGATTTGCCTAAAATATACATATCCATCAATGTGATGGGACCATTGATGATGAGCACAGGTGGAGTTAATTACATAATAGTTGCCATCAACCATCTTATAATGGGTCGATATGAAGGCTCTGGCAAAATAGAGACTATCAGCACCATGAATTTCATCCTGGATCATATAGTATATCGACATGGATGCCTGCAGGTCCTGAGTTAGTGATAATGGGACAAACTTCACGTCTCATGTGATCCTATGATTGAATGAGATAATGGGAATCAGAGGAGTCGTGTCTGTACCCTACCAGCTGGAGAAAAACGGACTGGTAGAACGAGTGTCTTGTTTGCTGGCCACAATGATGAGGAAGCTGGTCGCAGGAAGAACCTCCACGTGGAGAACGCACCTGAGTTCAGTGATGTTTGCCTACAATATTAATCATTATATAATGACAGGAAAAACTCCGTTTGAGTTGTTATACAGGAGAAATGCCGCGTTGCCGCCAGTTTTATATTCAGTGGTGGAACCAAAATCAGAGATGCGTGACAAACAGTGCTTGAACCAATTGATGAATATTATAATTGATATGCTATCATAAGCATTTGATACTACATTAAAGAAAAGGATATAAGCGAAATCAATGGGTGATAAGATTGACCAGTCTTAACAAAATATTCAATAGGCAAAAGAGTTGCCTGTTGCGATATGCATGGTTTTAAAAAGAATAATTAAACTGGATGCATTTTGGCTGGGTCCATCTGAAATTTTTACTAATACAGTAACTGATGCCTACCCCATTAAGAATCTCTTGATGGAAGAAGTGTAAATCGAGTCCATGGTAAGTATTTAAAGCGATGGATCAATGAAAAAAACAAAACAGGTCTTAAAGGACCCTTGAATGATTGATTTGGTCATATCCTGTAGATTAGGTCAAATCTAAAAAAGGTCCTCTGAACCAATATAGATGATTAAGTCCGAAAAAAGGACCTCTGAACCATAGAAAACTGGTAGTTTATGAATACCTAGGACCAAGTTTGGGGGAAAAATAAATAAAGATGGACCAAGAAACAAAACAAAGTCAAGTCCCAGGAAAAAAAGAAAAAAAAATAAAAGATTGAAATATATTTGCAAAAAAAGTTATAAACTGCATAGAAAAAACCAATATACTTAAAAAATTTAAATTTTTATTGATTATTCTCAATATGGGGATGATTCTGCCTATGTCACCTCTTGAGGGAGGGAGAATGGATTGCAGTAGGAATGAACAGCCCATTGAAATCTATGTGATATTGGATGCTAGTGAGGGCTAGACCTACACAAAACCAAGTTCTTTGAGCAGATGCAGATCCCTGTGAGAAAGCAACTAGGGGATAGGAAATTGAGATGTAAGAAGAAGCCAGTCATGAAACCCTGAAGCAGGGAGGGAAGCAACAGTATTTAAAGAGGCAGTCAGCAAATAACCCCTGATTAATCCTATTATGGTACTGGAGCCAGAAGATTAGTCTTGAGCGGCTGCCAACAGGCTTCATCAATAGCATTGGACATATAAGCCAGCAGCAAACAAGGAATACTGGATGGGGGTTGCCAAATCATGCCCCCTATTAAAGCCATTAGCTGGAGATACTGATAGGAAGCGCTGGAAAGGAGATAGTCATGAAAGGAGTGTATGAAATCTTGTAAGCAATGACTATGAGCTTCTCAGAAGCTGAAGCAGAAGGAATAGTGGAACCTGGGATAGGCTGGAAGCTTTGTGGCTCAACTTTGAAGAACCTGGCCAGCAAAGCAAATAGCATAAGCGGCGATATACCAATCTAGGATGTTCTCAAGGTCAGAGGGATTCATTGCAAGAGATAAAGCCTCGATGATTTGGGCCCTCAGTTCTGCATAGGGAAGTTTGAAATAAATACTGTTGTCAATGGTGAGCTTAGTAGCCAAGACAGCAGGTTTGTAGTACTGTCCAAGTCAGAAGAGGAACTCAGGAAGGAAGTCTGACCCAGCAATAAGAGAGCTATCAAGAGTGAAGGGTATAATTTCAGGAGCAACCAAAATGATGTTCAGCGCATTTGCAAAAGGAGCTGAATCCAGTAGAGTTTTGAATTCCAACTCTAAATTGATGACAGAGGGAAAATCTACCATGGGTTGTTAAAAATGATTGCTAGCCTGGTTTCCAAAAGGTTGGCTATCATTTCCAGTAGCTCCATGGAAGGACTAGCTGCTGGTGCCAAACTAGGATGTTGTGTTCTGAAAGGACTATAGAAGAGGTTCTGGCATGCATCCCAACTCATCTGCTGGAAGAGCTAAAGATCTTGATCAGACAAACTGTTTAGTAGCCGTTGGTACAGCAACTCAGAATTTGACATGTGAGCTGGATGAGAGGGGGATGTCAGACTCATATGGAAGTCGACATTATGCACTCTAAAATCCATTAAGCTCCAATTTCAAAGAAATTAGTCTCAAAATTAATGATAAGCTCTCCAAGAGAAGAATTAAGAATGACATGATCCAACAGGTTATGAGAGAAAAATAACAAGGGTGAACATAAATTAGTATTCTTGATTGGGCCACGATATGAACCTTAATGGAAAGAGTCTCCTCTCTAGTATGAGGAGAAAATCAGGAAATCGAGGACACCAGACCAAGAATCCTGAATATGACAGTGAGTCATATGCCCTGATGGGGGGAAAACTGAACCTGGGACTAATATCGTCATGAGTAAATTGATCAGCCTGGCACAACATTAGATCATGGGAACCATGCTCTGAGTAAGTGGAAGCGAGGAGGAAGAGGAAGAGAGCTGCATGCTGAAGGTTGTCCTGAGCAGCGTTGAGTATTTACGATTTTAACCCACTTGAGCAATTAAAGAATTTAACAAAGTGTCTAAAGTAGTAAAATCCTACCATTGTCCTTTTCTCGCTTGTAATCTAGTCATGAGGGGGGATGTGTTGGGATTTTTGCCTAAAATTTCCAGCCTACTAGATTACCAGGAATCACTAGTCTCTAAAATCCTAATGCGAGGTGAATTGGAAATAGGTTGACCCTAGTTTTGGAGTAACAATGATTGGGGATTTTAGGATATTTAAAGGTTATATCCATCAGGGATTTATTTGGACAAATGCTTATGATCTCTCAGGTTGAGTTGCTGATGAATTAGGAGCATTAGATAGTGATTAACTATCAGGTGTACCAATTGGGATCAATTTGGTTTCATCAATGACTGATTGGTAATATAAGTAGTAAGTTGCGAGGCGAGTGATGACACCTGCAACAAGCAAATTGATCAGTTATCTAGTGACCTGCCTCAATGGGTAATAGGTCTTATTACATTAGCAGGTCGCTAGCCAAATATGGTAGGTTTTCTTGGAACAAGAGGAAAATATTAGGGACACGTTTTCTGACTCTTTACATTGTAGGTCTTGAGAATGTCCAACAATTAAATCCTAGCCAGGATGGGGAAGACCACCGCTACTGAGATGAGAATGGGTGATTTGATGGCAATGGCTGGCATTCATCGAAGAGGTGTCAACTGAGGATTAAACAACTGAATCCCCACCATAAATTACCTAGAATTCACTTCTAATAAAAAGCAAGTTCTTAAGGTATAAAGTCCTTATCCAGTATATAGTTTAATTAGTAAACTTTTTCAGCTTTCATTTCTTCTATTCTTTTTCAGGGATATTATTGCTGTGTGCGATAATTGGGAGACTCTTTAAAGAAAAGAGTAAAGATCTGATCGGAGATCCATAAAAAAAGAGGAAACAAAATGGGGATTATGCTGACTGTGTGTTGAACCAGAGAAACTACCACCAGGGTTTCTTGGAGAATATTGGGTTGTACAGTATGAGGGAACAAATCCCTATTTGTATACATCTCATGTATTTTTGCAGGAATACTTGTAGAGCGTTGGGCTGATATCCAAGATTTCCATTCAACTACAGATAATAGTCGTCATACTAATATAAGATGATTATTATCAACAACAGTACAACGTGGAAGAATTGCACAAGAACCAAACATGGGCAAGTAATAAATTTATAGGATTATTGGCCAATAATAACCAGAACCAATAATCTTTTGCGGCTACTCAACTTATAATGGCAGCCCTGGGGATGATTAGGCACTGATGACCCAATTTACCCAGGTGAAGACCATATTGTCCACAGTTGAGACCCACACTACCTCTAAAGCAGCATACCAGCTGTGCACCTCTGAGACTACTATGACAACTCATCATTGAGATACCGCCTATGGGCTCAACCAGATCCTCAGTATGCTCCAAAAAGTTGCAGTTATGATTGGGAGGATGAGGTCTGTATTAATAAGCTGCCTCTGTTAAACTATGATGGAATTATCCATGAGTACTTTAAAAGATTTTAATTTGCTATGGAAGGAGCATTGGAATAGCACAAGGCTAAATTGCTGATATCTGCACTGGATGTCAGAAGCACTGACCAATTTACCTGCTATCTTCCAAGATGGTCCGCTAGATATTAAGAGGTAAAGGAGACCGTACTGCACTTGTTTGGGGCAGCGCAAAAATGTTGCAGAAGAAGGCTTAGGTTTTGGTCATTGGTTTTAATCTTAATGAGACCTTTTCTGAGTTTGCTGACCATATTCATGACAGAAGCACTTTTGTTAATTGGAGGGGACACTATATGAAGCTGATAAGGTAATTGTGATGACATCTATGGTGAAGAAATCTGCAAACTTACAAAGCTATGGCTCTAGTTTAAGGAACAATGTATTACTGCTCAAGACCGTATAAATCCTGTGTCATCTATTTGTCACCTTTACTTCATCCAACGTGGATCAGAAGACCTTAGCAGCCATCATTAGGCCTTTTCATTTAGTTAAAGCATCCTAACCTGTTTCTATTTTGACCAGTAACCCTCGGCAATATCACAACTATGCGCTAGCCCACGGCTGAGTTACCCCTAGCATTACAACTTTTGGTCTGGAATTGCTTATTACAACTTCCAGCAACCAACTATTGAGCTGTGCCTGCTTACGCCAACCGCCAACAGTCCAACTACTTGCCTGGACTATCCTATGATGACTGAGGATTCAGGCCTAATGGTAAAATTGCTTTGACTGCAATTGCTTGAGACACATTGCCACAAACTGCCCTAATCATCAAGACCATTAAGTCCAGCAGGACAAGTATGATCAGGGAAAAGACGGAGTGGAGTATAGACAGGACCCTCTACCTCCACTATTCTAGCCCCAACTGACCCAAATGAACCTGGCGAAGTATTTAGCTAAAGCCCCTCAGTACTATGATGAGTTCCTATATCAGCAGCGAGATGGTGAGGTAGATGTACTGACATGAGCACAAGCAAAGGCCCAAACTAAAGGAGGACCCCAGGAACAACCAAAGCCTTACGCTTTCAAATTTCTACATAAAAGTCGCCAGATGAGCTTGGATCCTCCTTAGATGCACCTTCAACTTATTTAACTGATGTAAACTGACCAGGGAATAGACATTACTAAAACTCAAAACCTAAAAATAAATTTTCGATGAATAAAAACTAATGAACTGCCCATAATGAGCGGATGACACACATAAAGTGAGCTCAACTAACCAGGTGGTACAGAGGGAACCGCTTATCCCATCATAGTGGAAGGGGAGGGGGGTAGGGGCTCATCATCAACAGCATCTTCATCCCAAAGAAGAGCATGGGCTATGGCAGAGAGAAGGAGCGTTGTGGCGTCAGCGGGATGTGGAGATAATTTTTATATGATTAATGTGGTAGGAATACAGCCACTATACATAAGTTTCTGATGTAATTTGCAAAAGATAGTTATGCTTTCATGAGTACATCAGGTACTTTTTTGGACGTGGCGATATTGCTGCAGGTAATCTTTGATTTGGGTTTCCACGCTACCTCTGCTACATGCTGGATGGCGTTGTTGGCATCTTTGTGGGCTTTGATCAACATATTCTTTGTACCTTATTGGCTTTGGGTGGAATAATAGGAGGAGGGATTCCTCCTATGAGCATCGCCACTGATTTAGTGGCAGCTTTGCAGAGAGGACGACAATCTGGCATAGCTGTTGCTTTAACAGCAAGCTGGTGGTCGCTGTGGAACGTTTTAGCGTTTTGCTGGGGGGTGTATGAGTGAAGGGGTAGCTCATCATCTTGGTTGATATTCACAAACTGCTCAATTTGTATATTGCGGTATTTTTTATATTACTAGACTCATCAATTTCAGCCAAAAGATCCTAAGAATTTTGGGTTTAATTGAATTAGGTAGTTGGCATATTCCTGAGGTTTGGTTGGTTCATTGGAGGATGCATGGGATCAAACTGGGGCTCAATTATGTGCTTTATTGTATGGAGCATGTGTGGCATTGGGGCGAGGAGGAGGCTGATTGGTGGCTGTTGGAACGGCTGCAGCAACAGGCTTTGGGGGAGGGGGATGTAGGATTGTACCCCATATCAAATCTGGAACAGGATGGGTGGCAGGTTGGAGGCCAGCGGATGAGAAATCAGCGCCATTGGAGGCAGCTAGTGATGGGCACTTGCATTTTGAGTGGTCCGACTCTAAACAGGATGAACAGATCGTCCATCCACCCTTGACGTGGGCTCAGAGCAGACATTTGGGAGCAGAGAGGATAATGATGTAAGGTGAATCAACAGGGTGATTTTTATTTGATTCAGGGCTAATTGTGGCATACACCCAAGGTACAGAGAGGCGTGTGGCCACATTTGAGACCACAAATCGAAGCTGGGGTTGGAGCCATAGGCTGGCAAACCTTCCATAAGCTTCTGGTGGAGCACTTCAGGTGGAAGGTGAGTGGGCAAGCCAGCGAACTGAACCACCAAAGTGGTACTGCTGGGAGCTGGGTCTGAATTGTGGGAGAGGGGTACCCTGGAAAGCCAGGGGGTACATTTGCCGCAGTAGGGGCATCAGCTTCACATGTAAAGCCAAGATCAAAATACCCCTTATAGGGGTGGAAATCAATGAAACCAGAATGTTACATCACAACCTGAGCCATTTTAATGATGGCTTGGTCATGATAGGGGAAAAGTTTTATAGTCAACCCTAAGGCCAAAATGCATGTTGCTCCGGGGGAGCACCAGGGGGCAACAGCACACCATTTGGGTTCAATCAAGGTGGGCGTCGAGATCCTTTGGAGGAAAGAATCATCCCAATGGTTTGGTATGACTGGGTGAACCATTATAAGCGCGTTTTCTTGTTGGATGGAAAAAGGCGGGGGAGTTTTGCCGCTGCCCCATTTAGGGCAGCTGTCTGGGAATCTGATGACATCAATGTAAAGCTAAGGTGGGTGATTGAGACTTAATTTTTATCTGTATATTTTGCTCTGAAATTTACGCTGAGCAGAAAGAGAAAAATTGGACGCACCTTCCTTGAAAAGAGTAAACTTTGCTCTTCTGATGGATGCTACTATTAAGGAGTGCCTTAAAGTCAACGAGCGGATTATGTGATTTCTTAAAAGAGAAATTCAGTAAATGTACACATTATAAACAGTCAAATTCTTCTTATATTGAGTTAACATACTTTCTCATTTTAGTGGAAAAAAATTGATTCCGCGTTATAATATATAAGGGCGCCCCAGTCAACTTAGTTACCACTAAGTTGATGGCGATGTTGAAGTTAAAGCCCAATGTAGACCATCAAACGATGTATGGGACCTCTGGAAGAGAAAACACGGTCTCTGAGGTAGCGTACAGTATGCTACCCTTGCGATTTGAGTCAATTGCTGATGTAGCTTTAGCAATAGTGTTACCAAACAGTATATACAACCTGTTAATTGGAACTGATTTTATGTGACACTTCAGTGCTGTCTTTGGTATGATGGAGGAGATTTTCTAAATTTTGGGGCAGCAGATCCCAAAATATTTTATCTTTAGTGGAGTGCTTAAGGATCCTGTGGATATGGGACATGTCAACCTTGCATAAAGTGATGGTGTAATCCCAGTTCATTACCATTTACTGAAAAATAGGACTTAGGCCTTTATACGGCAGATATATGAATATCAAGGGCTGCCCCTCTGAGTTGCCAGCCCTAGATAAATACCTCCAGCCATCAAGTAATAGTAAGCACCGAGTTGGAGGTGTAAGTACTAACATGAATTAGTGGGAAGTTATTGGACCTTATCAGCAATTGCGGCTTGAGCTCCATGTGGCTCCAGGTATTATACTGCTAGGACACAGGGAGATCTAGGTCTTTTATTGAGCTTACAAAAAAAACTCTAGAAGATTTACCAAAATAAAAGTGGCTTATCTACCCTTGACCCCTGTAGAGGGGCCCTTCAGTTTCAAGAATTTTGGTCATTAGATGAATTTGGCCTCCCCATCAAACCGCAGTCCAGCTTAATGGAGGTGGTTTCACGCAAAACACAATGGGGTATCAGAAGAACTAAAAGACCAGTCAATAGCTTTATTTGCAAAATATAAAATGATTTTATGGTCAGCAATCATGATTTAGGATGCGCTTGGGTGAAGTTTATCAAATGGACACTTGAGATTATCCCCATTAGGTCTCAGCTAATTCTCCAAAAAGAGCAGCTGAAGAAGTAGTTACAAATTAAAAAAATGAAACAAATGGAGCAAGGGATGCTAGAACCATCAACAAGTCTTAGGGCTTCGCATGTCCTATTTTTAAAACAAGAATAGTACTAACTGGGTAGTAGTAGACTTCTAGAAGCTCTACAGTATTACGAAAAAGGACTCATAAACCTTACCGCAGATTTATGTTGCTCTGGATTGCTTGGGCAGAGCCCATTATTTCTTGGCAATGGATTTTTTATCAGTATATTGGCAAGTCAAGTTGCGTATGGTAGAGCAGGAGTAATGTGTCATTTTCATGTCCAAAGGGCTCTTCCAACTGACACTTATGCCTCAAGGGCTGCGTAAAGCCCCAGCTATGTTCAATGGGATATGGACACTATCCCCAGCGACCTGTAGCTGTCATGAGTTCTCATGTATTTTGTCAATATCAATGTCTTATCACAAACATTCTCTGAGCATCCTATCCATTTAGAGGAGGTATTATACCAGAATGCAGATGTTAACTCTAAATATTAAGCCTTGAAAATGAACTTCTTCAAAGACCAGCTGGTATACCAAGGGCTGTGGTAGAAGCAAAGGGACTAAAGCCTCGGCTGGCCAAGGTGGAGGTCTACTGAGAAAAGACCCTGCTGACCAGCAAACGCGACATACAGGTATTTTGGGGATGGTTGGATAATACCAGCGCCTAATCCCCGATTTTATCTATATTGGGGGCCTGCTATTTGTACATCTAAAAGAGGACGCTAGGGTCAAATGGACGGAATTCTGATAATGCACTTTTGATATGTCTTGGATGGCGTTAATCAGTGCGCCAGTACTACGCTACCCACATTTTTAAAAAGAGTTTGCCATCAAGATTGATTCTTCTCTTTACGGTGTTCAGCAGTTTGATCCTAAAAAGATGACGAATGGGAGGAGCACCCTATTGCTTACTTCAGTTGGAGCCTAAATTGCCACAGATGCAACTATACTGTGACCAAGCGATAGTGCTAGAAGTGATCTACGTATATAAGCAATTCAGGTTGTACTTGCATGGAGTGAAACTTAAAGTAGTAACAGATCATGATTCGTTATGCTGGTTGCAGAATCTCAGTGAGCCTGAAGGGCATCTAGCCTGATGGGCTCTAAAATGAAGGCTTATGACTTCGAATCCTTCTCTGACCTGGAGAAAAAACACCAGAATGAAAATTGTTTATTGAGTCTACCAACATTTGCCGTTAAAGAGGACCTTAATAGTGTAATGTATGAAAAAAATTCTTAATGGAAAGTAGGACAACGAACCGCCCCAAGTTATAAAGTCACAAACAAAATGCAAGCCAATACTTTAATGGAACAGTGAGTTGTACAGATATATTGGAGATTCTACAGTGAACTTTCCAAGACCCTTAGCATGGCCGAGTATACTAAGAGCATGTACAAGGCAGTAGGACATGATGAATTATGCAAGGCGTTATAACTGTTGTGCCCTTGGAATTATTGGAAACTATGCTCTTCAACTTTTTTGAGTCAACTTCCTGCTACCAACAGTATCAAGTGGAAAAGCCGTTTCACCAGAAGACCTCTTATCAGCTAGTGAAACCACATTTTTCATGGGATACTATTTCTATTGATGTTTTTGGGACCCTGCTGAGGGGAACAAACTGTTCCAGGTACTTTTTAGTGGTTATTGACCACTTGACCAAGTGGATGAAAGCACAGGGAAAACAAAATTTTGTAGGAAGTTACCGTGGCCAAGTTCATAATGGAATGTGTAATCAAGCAACATGGCTGCCCTCAGTTCATCCTTACCAATAATGGTTTAACTTTACCTCTCACATCCTTCTAAAGCTATTTGAGCTGATGGCCATCCGTGGGGTCCTGATGATCCCTTATCACCTTAAATAAATTGAATGGTCAAACAGGTTAATGGAACCTGGTAAACCTAAACTGAAAACTAGTGATTGATCAACCTTCAGATTATAGTTCTCTCCTTTCCACTACCATCTTTGCCTACAACATCAGCTATCACACGGTAACAGGGAAGAATCCCTCTCATTTATTATATGGATGGCACCGAGCTCAACCTACATTGCTCTATGCCTATGTGGAATATACCGCGGAGTGGATCTTCAACGCTACTTGACCAACCTGACAAACCTTTAATCAAGGTTTAAACTAAAGCGTACTCTTTCAGTTTAGCCAAAAGGATAAAAGCATTAGGATGCCAATCAGGTATGGCATAGTGGCCTAGCCCAGTTCAAAGTGGGAGAGATGGTTTTAACTATGACCAGCACTGGCTCAGTAAAAGCATAAGTTGGCCAAATCTGGATTGGTCTGTTTGAAATAATTGTGAAATCAGGCGTCAACTCTTACACTCTAAAAGACCCTACAAGTGGTCAAATTGTTAATCAGTTCACGCAAAGTTCCACCAATTTATATTTAACCGAGATAAGCCGACCAGGGGATGGGTAATACTGAAATACATATGGGATAGGGGGATAAAAAGTGTAACTAAATTAGGCACACCAGAGTAGACAAGCTACTACTGTTGCCAGCTGATACCGCCAGATATGGGGGTTGAGGGTTAAATGCGCTACTCTGAGGGTGTTTCCCCTATTATGGAGCAGTTTTGGAGGAAGGGGTCCATGTGCAGAAACCAGACTGGAACCCCATGACTCACAATTTGTTGCCTCAGCTTCATGTATCCATATAGCCTGGCTTGAGAGTGTCCAGTAGGTGTAAGTGGAATCTGCTGATTGTCCCACGAATGGTGGGTACGCTTACCTTGAAAGCATCCAGTGCTATGGTGTGGATTGTCCACATTGGAATGGTAACTATCAGGGAGTGGATGGTAGATGGTATTGAGGATTTAGGTTAGAGCGCGAGAAGGCTCCTAAAATTGATAATTCCTAGTTATTTTGGGTCCTTAGCTGGCGCGCAACTTCCCGCCATATTGCTCTTGATGGGGGACATGCTTCTAGGCGGTGGTGTAGGGTGCATCCCATCAACATTTCGCACTCTTCATGAAGAGAGTTGAAGATAACCGCTGTTCTTTAGGTTCTTCTGAGGCAACGACATGTGTTATCTTTTATCCTTGGCTGGAGGAGCAGATGATGTGTTAGCCTCCATAATGCCATCTACATTGTGAGATTGTATGGGATGTCTAAAGCATCTTTGTAGTCAAAACTTGCAATGACGAGGACCCTGTCGTGTGTGTCCCTCTGGGGGTGGTCCTCTAGGTTTCTAAGTGTGAAATGGGCTTTGGGCCAACCCTTCCCTGACTCATGCATGTATGTGTAATGGACCACCCCATGTGCTGAATGGTGCAAAGGAGGCGTTTGAATTGTGGAGGGGTTCCATGAGGGATTAGTGCGTTGGGGTGGTTTGCAAAGTATGTGAGCAGGCTGGACGGGTTGTTTGGGTTGATAGTTTGAGTGCCTTTGCAAAATTGGCTCTCACCGCTCTGGACTAGTGTTGTAGCAGAGGGTCTAGGGCTGGGACTTTTTATCAAGGTGCTCAGTATATGGTTGCCATGGACCTCAAAGTCTATTAGGCCCATGCCTCCACTGGAGCGTAAGCCAAAGAGTTTTTCCACCCGTACAGGTGGCTGGGACCTAGCCACAGCCAACTCTGGATAAGTGCAAAGATTGAGGACATGAAAGTAGGTGAGAAGGATATTGAATGTGCGGAGAACCACAAAATAAGGTGAATGGGTGTGTTGGCAACCATTGTTTACCCCATTAGTCCTGGGGTTCTTCCATTAAGGGAGGTGATGCAGTTGAACTTCCGCTGTAATAGATTGTTCAACATTGTCTCATTGGCGTACCCCCCCTTCTCCAGTCATACCCCAAGGTGGCAGACAGGGTTGGTTGTGGAGGTGATGCGAAGGGAAGGATGAGAGGGTTGTTTCTTTGTGGGTGGCTGTAAGGTTTGGGAGTTGTAGCTGAGTTGTTGGTGTACTTGCCTAAGAGGTTTATTTCTGCTTTCTTTTGTTGAGTGACGCATTACTCACAATGAAATATTTTTATATTGTGCGTTCCATTTGGCGGACATCATTATTGTTAGCTATACTAGTCATGCAGACATCCGCAAAGTCTAGTATCTTGAATTTGACTGGCCTTATGAGGTTATGCCCATGGAGCTTGAGTCAGTGATGTGAAGGAGTTGACCAAAGCTGAAGTTGTACAGCAGCAGGCTGTGTGGCCCCTTGTTTGAGCCCTCTGCGTGGCGTGATATTTTTGGTTAGAAAGCTAGGGCCGCATATAGCCATGAATGTAAATTCTGTAATGAGCATCACCCAATTTTTGAATCTTGGTGGGAGTTTGAAGACGCTCAGAAATTCCTTCAGGTACGGCCAGCAAATGCAGTTGTATGCCTTCTCCTGTCTAGGAATACCAGGGCTCCAGTTGTTTTAGAATGACTTATGTTGGATACAGAGCGCATATTTGTCCAGATTGAACGCCCTGGTATAACCCAAACTAGATGGGTGACAGTATATTGGAGGCTTTTGTGCCTAATCTGGTGGCTAATTTTTTTTTATTTATTTGTATCAGTATTAGAGAGTGCAATTGGGCGCCAGTTGGGCAGGTCCAGTTTGTCACCCTTTTTAAACATAATTATGACATATGTCCTGGCCACCAGGCGGGAGGCGTGTCTCCAGCAGGAACAGGTCAATTGATGCTAAGAGGAGGGGGCGATTTGCTTGAAAATATTTTTTTGTAAATTTCAAAAGGTATCCTATCAGGCCCTGTGCATTTCCTACGTGGCTCACCGCAAACTGTGTCACAGAGCTCCTCCTTTATTATTTTGTTTAATATGCTGTAGTCCGGTGGTTTGCTTTGTATTCTGGCAGTGTGTATAAATCTTTAATTTTTTGGGGGTCCATTGGGGTGTCAAAATATAGTTTAGTGTAGTAGCAGTGTAATTCCATTCTTGACCTCAGTTGGGTTTTGCCATGGTGCCATAAGCTTTGCAGACCTGTGCGTACGCAGGCTGGTTGCTGCAGGAGTGGAATTGGTTGAAGAAGTATGTCAAGCAGGCTTTGTCTTCTTTTATGAACTTATCTTTTCTCAATACTTTCATTCTGAGCTGGTGTTCAAAAATGAGGGAGTTTAGGCAGATAGGTATTCCCACACATTTGTGTCCCCAGTTGGGCTGTAGCTGGACTTTAGGTTGTTGAGCTTGAGGTGGTATATATCTTGCCAAGGTGCACCTGATTGTGGCTGTGTTGGCAGTGTACTTATGCAAAGCGAGGTGACAAGTTTTATTTATTACTTTAATTTTGAAATTTCCCAGGTTTTGATGGGATCCAATATGAATAAGGTTGTAAAATTCTGGGTTTGTGGCCTCATATTCAACCCAGTCAGATATTTCTGGCAATTATATTTTTTCTAGGTGTAGCTTCCTCCAGGTGACGCCTGTGTTAGAGTTCAGGTTGGCGAGAGTTGCATTAAAATGAGTCAGTGGTCTGAGAAATTTTTTTATTGAAAGTTGGAGTGTTTTAATTTTGGGTTTTTGGTGTGAGGATGAAGTTAATGCAGGTCATTGAGGTGAACGTTCCCTCGCATATGTTAGGGGCAGGTCATATTGGGAAGGAGTGGTGTCCCAGGGGGAGGGTATCATGTAGGCCTTGGGATTTCTCATTGCATGGAACTTGATGTGCCCCAGTGAGTATCCCCTGGGATTAGGCCATCAGTCCGTGTTGGGGTTATCCCAGCAGTTGAAGTCGCCCAGTAGGATGGTATCTGGTGGGAGGGCAAGTGTTGGGATGGTTAAGGAAGTGTTTTCTCTCAGCTGAAGTGCATAGTGTGTAGATGCATGATATCAAAATTTTGTCCTCTTTGTTTACAACTGTTGCAACTAGGATGCAACATGCAGATATGAGGAGGAGTTTGTGATTCTTAGTTTTTTTTTGTTATTTCTGATAACTACCCCCCAGTGTGTCATCCATACCAATAGGGATGGTTAGACCCTGGCTGACCAGGATACCTCTTCCCCTTGTAGACATTAAATTTCTTGGATGGCCAAGATATCTACAGGGGGTTTTCACAGGAAGTCCGGCTTTTTGGTTTGGGATGAATGAGCCCTTGATCCCACAATGTTTAACATCCCTATTGTCAATGAGGTTCCTATGGCGCCTCAGGAGCAGTTGGGAGGGCCGCCCAGCCCATACCCAACGCTCTTTTTGCTATCCATGCTTCGTGTTACTGGGACAATATATTCTGTAGCATTGTCCAATTCCATACCCTGTGTCAATTTCTCACAAATATTTTAGATTTTGAAGTTGTGGCAGCTTTTCCTGCTCGTGACTCTTAGTGGGCTGGCGCAGTGTGCTGATTTGTTTCTGTAGTTTTTAGGTACAAATTTGTAGAATTGGGTCCTACTTTTCCGCCCATTGCAGAGCCGGATTGTTCTTCTAAATTCACTTAATTGATACCATTTGGTAATTCAGTTGCATTTTTAAGAAAGACTATTTTGGGCGTATTTCTCAGATTGGGTGGCTCAGATAATCTCCTCCAAATCCTTCTCATCTTGGACATTCTGTTCATATTGTTTGGCTCAGCTGATTTCCTCTACTTTCTCCTGAATTTTGCTAGGGTTAATAGCAGAGGCCGCAAGTGATGCATCCTTGGCCACTTCTTGCTTGTGGCCTTCTTCAGCATTATTCATGCTTTAATTGTTACTTGGTCTATGAGGAGGTAGTGCTCATCCTCTCCCCAGAGGAAGGCGTGATTGGCGTCAATAATTTTACCTTATTCTACGTCAGCTTCATCCATGGTGTCATCATAGAAGACAGGGCCCCGATGCCCTCCTTCACAGGGCATGCATGTTCCTTGTGCCCCAATGTGTGCAGTGGTTGCAGATAGCCAGTGCATGTTCTTATGTGACGTGGAGTGGCTCTGACACCTTCCTGTATGGGAGGTGAAACTTCGCTGTATGATTGATTCTAGTGAGGTCTGCGGCCACATTTGTTGGAGCTGGTGGATCATGGCAATTGCATTTCCTATGCACAGGTTTGGCATCAGGTGAAACTGTTGTAAAATGGGTTGTTTAATTTCTCTGTGTGGTTAAGTCCAGCTCAGAGCTCCTCCTCGATCTGCTTGCAGGGGAGGGTAGTGGGGAGCGAGTCAAAGGAGATGAACAAAGTGTTCACTTTGTTCCATCTGGTGTACATGTGTGCATTTTGTTTGTCCTCAGGGAGGGCAACTTCAATGCATACTTTTGTGGAATTGAAGCATCTTCTTTGGTCTTGTTGGGATTTGACCTGCTCCCAATCAATTAAAATCAAATTTCCCTACCTTAGATACCTCTCCAAGTTTTCCTCTCATAAAGCATTATTTTCTGTCCTTTAATCGATTTGTTAAAAGAAAGCCTGCAGTTGACTCTCCACCTGATCACTATCAGGATGCCAAAGATCTTGCCTGTTGGAGGATGTTGATATCCTGAAAGGATTATGAGGAAAACCTCGCCTATAAATATCCGCGCCTTTACTTAAACAAAGTTACTTTTTTATCTCCAGTTTGTTCATATTTTTACTTATTTTTAGAGCCTCTGTTCAGCAAGCTCCTCTACGGCCATCAGCTTCAGCGGTTCTCTTACAAAAGGTCCCTCGTCACCTATTCTCAAGCTTATAGCAAGTTACCAGCCCCTACATTTAGGTTTCTCAGCTCTCCACACTGTCTGCTTGCTGTGGAAATTTTATCCCATCCATTTTGGTATGCTTCAGAGGAACTATTGCCCTCAGCTAGCCATCCTGAAGAAATAATTGGTGCTTTTTGCCAGGTACTCTCCTGAGCTACATGGTGAATAAATATATTCATAATGGATGATTCTCGCCAAGACTCTACTTAGCCGCTTACCAAAATATCCAGCATCACCCAATGGGTAATCTCCAATGGAAATCGCGACCCTGAGAACAACAAACCCAATTTTATGCAACTATGTGCTCTGCTCAATATCTCTATTCCAGCCCTAGAACCCCAAAACTTTCATTTTCAGCCTACAGTTGTTGCTGATACAATTAATAAATTACTTCTAGGTGCCCTTTTACCTGAGTTCACTCCCAACATAACCAAGCCTCTGCATTTCCTGATAATATTTGAGCACTATATGAATCTGCCACCTTATCTGGCTCTGAAGTAGGAGTATCTTGCACAGAGCGATATTTGCGACATTTTTCATACCCTGCCATTCATCATTTTGTCCAAATGTTGGGGATCCACCATCAGGAAATCTTGAGACAGTTTACCTTGTCACAAGAGTTACACTCCTACCTTTTAGATTTCTACAACTCAGCTTCTTCATTCATAAGAAGTAGCCGTGAGAGCTAATCCTGAAAATCGCGCCCAACTTATCTATATTCAAAGCCAACTCTCCCAACTGGACGTGGGAGTAGCTAGTGTGCTTCACAAAAGAAGTAGCTACCTGATGTACAGAGAACACCACAATCACTAAGAGTCAGTTGCAATAAGCCATTACCAACTTTGCCAGCCAACTTTATGCTTTTACTGAACAAACTTTGAACGAATAAGCCAGAATAATTAACAATACAACCAGCGTTTAATGTCTCAAGCATGCCCAATATTACAGGGCCCACTGGCCCTGTGGGTCCCCCAGCCCCCCCTGGGGAGCAAGGATCAGCTGGCCCCACAGGAGTGATGGGGCCCCCTGGCCAGTAAGGAAGTGAAGGGCCACCAGGGCAACTGGACCCCCTGGATATGGGCATCCTAATCCTCGTGGGCCTCCTGGCCCTCCTGGTCCTCTGGGTCCAACTGTGCACTTACCTTCCCCTCCAAAGGATCCTTCCTCAAATAGCCGCCTTCTTACTCTCAAACAAAACCTTAAAAATATTGCTCGAAGCTGTTGGCTATCTCGCTCTGGAGAACCTATTGATCCAAACCTTACTGTTGATGCAATTAAGGAAGGTTGGATAACTCTTAACATCTTTACGATTCTCTCACTGTCGCTTTAACTCTCCAAAAAGAAAAAATTTATCAGATTGGAGCAAGACAATTATGAGCTCTGATCCCTAGTTCAAAATATACATGTCAAAATGGAATCAATACAAAACAAACTTCAACAAAAAGCATCCACTGAGTCCCTAATTGCCCATATTGGGGGCTCTTCAAGATGATCAGAACCACTTTAGACAACAAGCTGATTCAAATCGGAATCCCGTGCATCCATCCAAATCTGAGCTATCTGAAATCAATCAAATTAACCAGTAGGCATTAATGTTATTTCAGCACCCACGGGGACTATGTTTAAACCTTCTTTTAAAGACTTGTTCACCTCAGGGGAAGGAAGTAATGCTTCATTTCTCTAAATTTATGATAATGCGATGGAGGAAACTCCTGATCAACAAAAGGTTAAATACTTACCCTCTTGCCTTAGTAGATCCACCCAAGAAATTATGGTACCCCACCTCATGAGATGCAGCACTTGGACTGAGGTGAAGGCTGCGCTTATTAAAGAATTTGGTAGTGATCTCACCTTGGAAAATCAGAAATAGGCCTTTATGAGTATTAAGTTAAGATGTGGCAAATCTCCCGCTGAGTTTGCTTCTCAATTCTACGCTGAGGCTCAAACATTGGTAACTAATAACTGCCTCACTTTCAGCGATGCTGTTGTTGTCAACCTGTCCGCTTTAGAGCTTAACCCGCAGCTCCATCTTCACATGACTTCACTTAAATGAAATTTTACTTCTATTTTAGATACTAAGGAGGCCCTTCTTGAAATTCCTACTTCTGTAGTTACTGCCGCTCCTGCTTCCACTTCAGCCTCACGTCATCAAATTCATGTTATGAACAACATTGAGTCTGGAAAAATTTGAGCTTGACCCAACTGCACCTATTGTGGTCATCGCAACCACACCATTCAGCTTTGTTGGACAAAATGGCCAAAGAGAAAGAGCAAATTAGAGGGGCCAGCATTGGGTGAGAAGCTCCTATGCTGACAACTTTACTGCGCCTCGAGAACCAACATTTCATACTGTTTTCACTGACCTTGTTGGCCCTAGTGCTCCTGAAGGGAAAACCCCTATTGAGCCTTCCATTGATATAAAACCTAGCGATATTTCTTCTTATCCTCTTTCTAAGTAGGCCCCTGCAGCTATATATTCTATCCCAGCTCAGTAAGGAGTGATAGTAACCCATATTGAAGTGGTTGTTCACAGGGTGAAGGTCCATGCTATTGTTGACTCTGGCTCTCCGATTAACATCATTTCTTCTTGACTAATCAGAAAAATTAAGATTCAGCCTGATCTTAACCATTAATCAGAATATAAGACCGCTGATACCGCATATGCTTGAGCTTTAGGTGCTTACTCCCACTTGCCCCTTAAGTTAGGCAGCCTACAGTTCTCTATCCCTGCTTTAGCCTTTTATAATGATAGCTATGACCTCCTATTGGTCACTGGGTTTCTTATTGGCATGCTGCCATTATTAATTTTAAGAATACTTTTATTTATATATTAGGATACCATGTCCCTTTACTATAACTTCTTCTCTCAAGGAAAAGGGAAGCGGAAGTTGGGGATGTGTCTGCTTGAGTCTACTGATTCCGTTGAGCGTTTAGAATATCATGTGTTGGGGTCCAAAGTTAAGTTGCCCCCTCCCATGGTCGAGGCTGAGGAGGTGATTCCTATACATTCTCCTCAAGTCCTTACCATACCTCTGCAGGCTCAAATCAGATAGACACTTGGATCTATTTGGTTCCCCCTCCTAATCATTTTCTTGAGATATCTAGTTTACCTAACCCTTCCATATTTGAAGCTCTCCCTGTTCAGGGTTTTAGATCCCGCTTATCAAGGCATTGTCTTTGTTCTTTTAGCCAACCTCTCCCAGTCTCCTAAAGTTATTGAGATGAACCAACCTATCGCTTATGTCCGCCTCTTGCCTTATGACCAGGTGATGGAGGTCCATGGCGTTGGGACCCTTTGTGACTTTGGCTTAGAGGAGCCTCCTGTTGTTGTTGCATTTCCTGTACAAATTGGTTCTGATTTGTCAGCTGACCAAAAAGTAGATGCCAAAGCTTTGATTGACGAGTATTCAGATATTCTCTCCTGGGGCCCTCACGATTATGGCCATATGCAAGGCGTTCAATATCAGGTTGATACTGGAGATGCAACTCCTTTTTGCTCTTGACCTTATTAAAAATTTGAAAACTGAAGAAGCCCAGGTTATCCTCAAAATAAAGCAGTTACTCGATGCTGGCCTCCTTCAACCATCACATAGTCCCTGGTCCTCCCCTCTCCTGTTGATTAAAAAGAAAGACAGTGTAACAGATGGTATTAATCCGTTCGTTGCATTTTGATTCATGTTTTGATTTTCCAAATCTGAATTGATCCATTTAAAAAGATTTTTGGTGATTGTTGGGTCCAGGCGCTGGGTTGTGCCTCGCCTGAATTATTGATTAGGCTCTTGCGAGCCTAATTAATGGTTTGGGTGAGGCCCCAGAAGGGCGACCTTTAAGGTTGAGCCCACGAAATTCCAAACTTTGTTTGGAATCTCTCTCTCTCTTTCTCTGGAGGCCTTAGGGCCCCCTTACCTTATCTTACCTGATGATCCGCGCTCAACAAGTTTTTGTTGCATCAACAAAAACTTGGGTTTTTGGTGATTGATCTCCCTCAAATACCCTGTCTTTTCCTTGGTGTGTTCGTAGCATCAGATTGTTGGGATCCTTTTGTCACAACTTTTTATTTGTTAATAAATAAAATAAGGTTAATACCGGGGTTTGCAACCTTGCTTACCTATTTCATCTTTTTCTCGCTCCAAATTTCCCTAATTCTGAAGGTTTACTACCCCAAGAGTCCAGCTCACACTGGACGTTTGGTGTGAATTTCATAGAACCTAAGGTAAGATGGCAATCAGAAATTGGGACGTTTCTGACCGTTACACTATTCTGAATCACATGTGCTGCCAGCACACCACCAGATCCCCAATTCAGATGACTTCAGTGGTCACTTCAGGTCCAAGTTGTTGATTACCAGCACTGGAGGGAGCCTGTGACTGATGACCAACCCTGGACCTGAAGCAATTGTTGGTGCAAAATTCCGGTGGGGCCTTTCCCCCACCAGGTATTTAGTTGGCACCAAGGGGACCTGGCCCAGCAGGGCTCTATCACCTATGGACAGTCCATGTGGTATGGGGACGGCCATCCAGCTGCGCGCCCCTTCCACGCTTCAGTGGGAGAGAGCGCCTTCCTGGTTGGGATAGGAAGACCATCGCCAACTGGGGCATGGGAGGAGGCGCACCACAGCCAAGCGCTGGGCGTACTTCCTCATGCTGGGTGGGCTTATTCTGGAAGCCCAGTCCTGATTTTCTCTCGCCTTTATCTTTTTCCTGCGAGGGGCCCAGAATTTATTTGGGCTAATTTTCCTGGGGCTCCAGGTAACTCTCCACAGGAAGCCCTTGTGGTGGCGGCCTCCCACTGTGGGGCCCCTCTTTGGGGAGGGGCCCTTCTTTAGCGGGGGTGATGTAACGGATGGTATTAATCTGTTTGTTGCATTTTGATTCAGGTTTGGATCTTCTGAATCTGAATTGATCCATAAAAAAAGATCTTTGGTGTTTGTCAGGTTTGGGCGCTGGGTTGTGCCTCACCTGAATTATTGATTAGGCTCTTGCGAGCCTAATTAATGGTTTGGGTGAGGCCCCCAGAAGGGCGACCTTTAAGGTCAAGCCCATGCAATTTTAAACTTTGTTTGGAATTCTCTTTCTTTCTCTGGAGGCCTCAGGGCCACCCTTACCTTATCTTACCTGATGATCCATGCACAACAAGTTTTTGTCACATCAACAAAAACTTGGGTTTTTGGGGTTTGATCTCCCTCAAATACCCTGTCTTTTCCTTGGTGTGTTCGCGGCATCATATTATCAGGATCCTGTTTGTCGGTGACTTTTATTTGGTAATAAATAAAATAAGGTTAATTCCGGGGTTTGCAACCTTGCTTACCTATTTCATATTTTTCTCGCTCCAAATCTCCCTAATTCCGAGGTTTACTACCTTGAGAGTCCAGCTCATGCTGGACGTTCAGCATGAATTGCGTCAAACCTGTGGTAAGATGGTGATCAGAAACTGGGACATTTCTGACCGTTACAGACAGGAGCCATTGTATTGTTATGGACTGTCAATGATTAAATTCTATTGTTCAAGGACAGATATTCTTTATCCCGCATTGATGACTCCTTACGTTCCTTATTTGGCTCCCAATACTTTTCTGTTATGGACCTGGCCAGTGGCTAATGACAGATTGATCTTTCCGCTGAGGAAAGTACCAAGTGTGCCCTCGTTTCCAATAGAGGGTTTTTTGAGCCCACCCATATGCCGCAGGGGTTATGCAATGCCCCTGCCACCTTCCAACGGGCTATGTATCAGTTGTTTGGGGACCTTAAACTCATGGTTGTGTTAGTATACCTTGATGATGTCACTGTCTTCTCCCAAACATTTACTGCACACTTCTTTCATCTTCATCAGGTATTTCAGCGACTATGGGAGGCCTCCTTAAAAAAACACTCTAAATGTAGATTCTTTGAACGAGAAATGGAATTTATAGGGCACAAGGTGACGCTGCAATGTATCCTCCCCATCCCAGATAAGGTCTCTACCATTGAATGCATGCCCGCTCCAAAGAACTTGTAAGACATCCAGTTTTTCTGGGAATGGTGGTCTACTACCGCCAGTTTATCTCTCACTTCACTGACCTTTCTGAACCCTTAGTTGAACTCCTACACAAAAATGTGCCTTCTTTTGGGGCCCTGAACAGCAACAGTCTTTTGATTCCCTATGCACTTCCTTGTCATCAGCCCCTGTCTTTATACATCCTAACTTTGAGCAACCTTTTTTTCTCTTCACTGATTCCAGTGACACCTCTGTAGGCGCCATCCTTTCCCAGTTAGACCAAGACCAAGTTGACAACCGGTTGCCTATTTTAGCAAGACGTTAACCAAGGCAGAGCGTAATTACTCAGTAACTAAACGTCAGAGCCTGGCAGTTTCACTTGGTATTAAACACTTCCGCCCCTATTTTTATGGTTAACATTTTACAATATTTACTGATCATTCCTCTCTCTCTTGGCTTTTCCAAATGAAAGATCTTGATGGAAATTTAGCTCGATTAGCCCTCAGGCTTCAAAATTATGATTTTTTTTAATTCACAGAGCTGGCGCCATTCATCAAAATGCGGATGGGCTATCTCGCCTCCCAATTATACATGTAACTATTCCTGAAGAAGATCGACATTCTTGAGCTTCTCCCTTACCTTAGATTGTGGTCTCAAGAATCTCCAGACATTCAAGCCCAATTAAAGAAGATGGCTGCTAACACTAAAGTCATTGATGGTATCTTGCTAAACAGTTTGGCACCGCTTTTCTGCCCTATCTCCGCCCTTCTCTTTGGACTGAAACTATCATGGAAGCCCCTAAGACCCTTGGGCATGAACTATAAAGAAAATCTTTGAGTGGCTAAATACCAAATGCTACTGGGAGATTATGGCTGAGTCCATTAATGATGTTTTGGAAAGTTGCTTCACCTGCTATTCCCAGGACTAGGTTTATCCTCACTTTAAATTTGAGCTTGTAGAACCTGGGTCCCCTTTTGATACTGTTAGCATCGATGTTGTAGGTCCACTACCTGTGGGTGTCTATGGCCATCGCTATATTATTCTTGCATTGACCACCTAACCAAGTGGGTTGAGGCAAATTCAGTCCCTCATGCTACCACTAGAGCTACTGCACTCTTCCTGTACCAACATATATTTTCCTCTCACAATGCCCATGGGTACTTTTATCAGACAATGGAAAAAATTCATCTCCTCTATAGTCCAGGAATTAACTTCTTTCCTAAGTATAAAGCACCCCTTCACTCCACCATAACACCACTCCACCAATGGCATGGTAGAGCGTGCTAATGGTACTTTAATTTCCTTTCTATGAAAGTTAGATGCTTCAGACCCAGTGCATTGTAATGATTTTCCTAGCGCCTTATTGACCAATCAAGTTAGCTACCACAGGATAAAAAATATGTCCCATTTCCAAGCCATATATGGGTGGGAGCCACTTTTGCCTTCTAGCCTACAACCTATCCTTGAATCAGCCAATCTAAGCAATGTAGATCTTACCCTGTGAAGTCTAACTGATGAGATCATAAGTCTCCAAGCTATGGCTAATGGATCTACAAAAACTACCAATTTTAGAGAAAAAGTTTGAACCAAAAATCACCGTCCTGCGCTCCCTGAATACTCTTTATTAGATCTAGTCTTATTATACCATCATGCCCTGGGGGTAGGACCCATAAGCTTGCCACCACTTGGTTTGGTCCTTATCAGGTGATACACCATAGGGGCCCTGAATACTCTATCGCCGCTACTGGTACTGGCAGGGTAGTTGATTGCGTCCACAGCCATTTTCTGCACAAGTACTATCCCCCTTAGCAAGATCTTGAGGGGTTTTGTTAGGATTTGACCTGCTTACAATCAATTTAATTCGAATTTCCCTACCTCCAATACCTCCCCAGATTTTCCACTCATGAAGTATTATTTTTTGTCCCCTAATTGTTTTGTTAAAAGCTAGCCCACTGTCGACTCCCCACCTGATCAATATCAGGATGCTGAAGATCTTTCCAGTTGAGGACTTCGATATCCTGAAAGTATTAGGAGGAAAACCTCGCCTATAAATATCCACGCCTTTTCATAAATAAATTTACGTTATTTATCTCCAATTTGTTCTTATTTTTACTTATTTCTAGAGCCTCTGAAAAGCAAGCTCCTCTCCGGCCATCAGCTTCACTGATTTTATTACAGTAGGTCCCTCATCACCTATTCTCAATCTTATAGCAAGTTACCAGCCCCTACATCTAAGATTCCAGGCTCTCCCTGCTGTCTAGTTGCTGTGGGACGTTTTATACCATCCATCTTGATACGCTTCAGAGGAACTATTGCCCTCAGCTACCCATTCCTGACAGGTCTCAAAGCCTAAATGACCCCAACTGCGTGGGACCATTTAATGTTAATGTACAACGTGTAGGTGAAGAGGGAGACCTGTGCCTCGCACACTTTTCTCACAAAGTTGGAGACTAAACCCCTAGGTAGAGTCAGATACTATGCCCTACCTTCAATAGGGGTTGGTCATATTAGATTTCCATGTATTGGTTATGTTTCATGGTGAACTCCACAAAGCTGGGCGGTGCCTCTTTTTGGTGTTTTTTGGCGGCCATGTTACCCAGTCCCTCAACAGGCATTTCTTGCCCTTTGGCACACCATATTGTCCATTGCGCGTTACAGCTTTTGCCCAGTTTAATTGGTATTTGTTGAATACGCCCAGCTCTCATGAGTAATTATTAAAAATTGCTAATAAAATAATAGTAGAAACTAATGTTATCATTATGGGAAAGAGCAAAGTTCCACCAAGCATATAGGAATTAGGAGACTTATCATCCAGCCAAGGGATAATATTAAGGAATTGATATCACTGGATAATAAGACCCAAATAGCTGTAATAGATTGGTTAATGTTTGTCTAACCCAAGCAATAGATAATTAAATTACTTTAACTAATGCGGTGAGGCAACGCTGAACTTACAAAAGAATATATTAGATTGCCTTGAACCAAGGCAACAAGGCGATGTCAAACTTACACAGATAATTATTATAGCTCCTTGAACTAAGGGGATAGGCGAAGTCAAATGTAATAATAAATTCTTCTTGATCCTCTCAGCTATAAAGAAAACCAATTAAGATAAAAAAAATGAAGAATAGACTATGCCAAAGAACCAGAATTGACTGAAGTAAAACAATAATCATGCAAAGGAGGCTAGAAAGGGGTTTTTAGTAGAAAGAATGGGACTGCAATCAGAAGAAGCATTCTTTTTTATTTGAAAAACAAAGTGGTGTTTCCAAAGATAGTCTTTTTAATACTAATCTAATAAAAAAATTTGGTGACTAACGATCTTCATATCATCCATCCATTGTTCAGTGGGCTCAACCCTGTGCAGACCTTTTTTTTATATTACATATATCGCCACTTTTATTAATATGTGCATATGAATGCTGTACAGAAATTGCAGTTTTGCAATCAATGGATGAAGAATCAATATCTAGCCAGAGGAATAGATCATGTAAGAATCCTATAAACCAGTCCACCACCTGAGATCTAATGATATACCAAATAACCTTGCACTGAGCTTCCTAAAGTCTTTTTACATTGCAATTTAATGGTGGCATGCCAGTAGTTCTTTGAATTTATTGATATCATCAAAGGCTCTATGTTTTAGGTTCATCAGCTAAGCAATATCAATGCCTGAGTGGTTAAATTGCTTGTTTGCTTCTTCAATAATAAGGTGCCACTTTATAAAAAGTTTATTCACCTTTAAACCAATATGTTGCTTCTCCTTCTAAAAACTTACTGTTCTGTTTCAGTTTTGCTACAACTTCTAGACCAAGGTCTTCAGCATAGTTCTCATACTTTTTAAGCCAAAGCTGAAAATTTATTAACTCAAAAGCTCAAGTTCATGACCCAGAAGATGGCTTAACAAGTGCTTAATTCGCGCATGTGTAAAGGGTTTCAATATACTGTTTCCATAGTATGATTGTCACTTTTTGATTATTTCAAGAAATATTTAGTATTTATAGTTGTATATCAGAATCAACAATTGTAGTAGACCTTGTTATTTTACTGCTTACTCTTTTAGAGCCATGTGAAAAGAGGCAGTTAGATAATTATGTATTAAATTTTATAAAGCTATAAGTGATTAGGTTTAGATCAACCATTTTATAATTGAAGATTTGGTGATATTCTTGCTTTGGGAGTGGGATAGGTTCTGGGAGTATTCAGGAATGGAAAGTTCTGTTCCAAGGGATATGATATTATCTTCTTATGCATTAAACAGAAGTGCAGTTCATTTTAGTTTCCATCACACTACTAATGTCGATAAATTGTATATCTGATTGGACAATAAACCCAAATTATTGATATGCAGATAATCATTTATCTGCCAGAATTATAATGAGAAAATTTACTAATTTAATAAAATTTTAATTGTGTTATTGATAACAAATCCTGTCTCAGCAGAAAGTGGGAATTCAATAAAACACCCAGTGATTGTATGGGTATGAAGGAAATTGGAGAAATTGGGTAGCTGATCAGATGAGCCAGAAAGTGGCTGAAGTGATTAGAGAAAAAGGGAAACAAAGAGGCGGAAGAGGGAGTTTTTTAGTCAAACTTTGTGGACACTACAGTGTAAATCTTAATGGTAAAACAGTAGTGGACTTGGATGTAAAAAATAAAGATCATTTTTATTAAAGCTTTTGGCTTCTTTTTTACTTATTATACTCTTTTCAAGAATGAAAATTATCATATCAAGCTTCCATTGCATCAGTGTGAATTTTATCCTAGCAACCCTTTTGGGGGATATATCCCATTCCGGTATTTTCACCAACCAATACAAAAACTAAGACAATTAATTAATCTATAATTATATAAGGAAGTGTGTGATGCCCATCCAAAACTACAACATATAGAGTTCTGTAATTTAAAATATAGGTGGACAGGAGGAGGCCAGTGTGCACTTTAAATCCAGTTTACTAATTTTTTATAATAAAAGAAGGAAAATTATATGAAAGATTGAAATCATGCTTGATTTTAATGTATACCAGTATATTATGCCTGATAAGTTTAAATATTCTTTTATTTGATAGTTTAAATTGGTTTGCCGAGCAGTTGGGGGTCATTTGGCTAGGTATCAATTTTATCATTTTAGTAAGTAGGAAATAATTGTTTTTTTGATAATTTAGATGGTTTACCAATCAGTTGGCGGTTTTAGGTTGATTCAAATAAATTAATTGATTATGGAAGAATAGTTAGAAGTTTTTGGCTTATTTGATAGGGCTTCTTACTCTTAAACTTATTGATGGTCATCTACCAATATAAAATCAATATAACTATCTTAAATTATCTTTGAATTCTTGTGCCCATTAGGGCACCAGGATGGCATTTTTGTGGATGAAATCTAGTGTACTGCCCCCACTGCACTGGGGCTCACGAATCTAAACACCACAACAATTGTGGGCCCTACTGCAGATGAGGCAGCTACAACACCCCAAAACCAATATATTTCTTCCTGTTTGGTATACCAGGTATCTATGGCTACCTAGCTAGTTTGGATTTTGCCTCCCATTCCTTACTTCGAGAAATAAAACAGAATGATCCCCAAATTGGAATCACCTGAGGAAAGATAATTATCATAGCTTTCTAAAGCTACTTCTAGCTGTAGTAAGACTATGGCCAGGAAGCTTGTCGCTAAGATTTCTTCTTTAAGGAAGCAACGCTGGTTTTTGGCAAGCCATAGACTATACATCTCCTCCTCATATTGCACAAAACCCTAGCCCTATCTTTGTCTACAAGAAGACTTGAAGGTAACTTTTCTCTCTCGTTGCAATCACTTTTGCAACTTATTCAATTCAAGTCTGACTCTAGTTTAATAATCTCACAGAGGAGATTAGTCTGCGCCTATGTCAGGGAACAGTTGGGCAAGTAAGGTAAGAGGAGCAGGTGGTATGCCCGTGGCCTCAAACGTTTGAAAATGCCCCGGAGAAACTGGCAGAATAGAAAAAGATATAAAAAACTGGTGGTCACTAAACCCCAGAAATCTTCACTTGGCAAGCGCGATGCAACCAGTACATCAACACGCCACACTCCCAACCACTCTTGTCGGTGGAATACAGAGTCCATGTGTTTCTGGACATCCAACAAACAGCTTTATGAGAAAAATTTTGTGGGGATGTGCACACTTTTTTCACAACTGTGGTGTACATCGCACCTCACTCCATGTCACACAGTTGGCTGGACCTTGGTTTTGAAAACAAGGAGGCAGTAGAAGAAGCTGCTGTGGTGTGCATAGTGATTGACCTTTCCTAAAGGGCAATGGGTTGTCGAAACCAAATGCACCAGATGGACAAAATCCAACCAAATTTTCCTCACATTTGACTTTTTGCCTACTACAGTATATGTGCCATTTTGGAGATAAACCTGAAAGATGGTCTCACCATTTACAGCGAAATACAATCTTTTGAGATGCAACACTTTACGCTGATGCCACACCTGTGCACTGGCAAAGCCATCGCAGTTCTGACCCCAACTGAGGAGATCGCGAAGGACCTAACCCAGATCCCACACTCCACATATATCAATATTGAAGGGCATACCACCCACCCTTTCCGGGTAACTGTGGACAGTGCACCCCCCATCTGCACCCACTGTGACATGTTCAGCCATAAGGCACACGCATGCCCCACTAAGGAGGGCATCACATTCCAAGAGCACCCCTTGGTGGCCATGGCCAGCGGAGAGGCGCACTACAAAACAACTGCAAGCACCAAAGAAGCTTTCCCATGGGGAGCACAAGGATGCTACCTACTGGTCAAACCTATCTCCCTTCAAGAGTGGAAGAAGGCCAAGCAGGCCCACAGGGCTGTGGCCAAGGAAGAAGCCAAGGCCACCACCACTATCCCACACTCCCAACGCCAGGAGGACATCAAAACCTTTGCGGCAGAAGCAACTTGGGAATCCATCAACCAATCAGATTGGGAAGCCCATGCCAATTGGGCCACCCAATCTGAGGATCTGATGGATGACTCGATTTTACCTGATCTTTGCAACTAAGCTCCAGTTGAAACTGACTTGGGGTCCAACCTACGTGAAATTATTTTTGACCTGATTGTTGGTGCACCAAAATCATCCGCAGCACAAAAAATTTGTTTGGCGTTGGGGAAACATAAAGCGAAGGCAAAAGCCAACGCTAACCTTTCTGCTAAAATCAACAAAACTACCAATAGCGCTGCTGCAAACACCTGCGCTGCCATGAAGGCCTGTGGGGATCTAGAGGAGGCTAGTGGGCCCAGGTGCCCACCCACTTGCACCCAAGGTGCGATGAGGGAAACCTTCACTTTAGAGACGTTGAAAATCACAGAACTCACGGCCTCGCCATCCAAGGCTAGGAAATGAGTTTTTTTACAAATAAATTTACCCGTGGATATCCTGGCCACCCAGTAGTCCCACTGTCCGCAAGGTTCCAAGGACTCTTGGAAAACCATGCTCCTCCCATCCCTATCCTTTTGGTCAGAGCACTGTGGGGTGCTAGTTCAGAAATTCAATTTTTTCAAATTTTTATTGTTGGAATCCTTCCTCAATGGCTGAGTCCTCGTTGTCACATTCTCGTGGGCTGATGTGGAACATGATATCATTAACATCTATGCCCCAACCTGTGCACGAGAGAATCAGGAATTTTTCACATTGGTTAAATCCTTCCCATTACCCCCAGACCATTATGTAATTGGTGATATGAACTGTTGGCTAAACACACCCATGGACCATTGGCCTTCCTCCTCCAACGCCCCCAGGGTCACATAGAACTTCATGTTCTAAAGGCCATCCTTGGGTTAATGGATGCGCTGCTGCGGTGAGCCCCCTGCTCGAAAACATGATGCGCCCCCACGTCCACAATGGCCAATTAAGGTCCATGACCCACATCAACATTATCCTTACATCAGCGAAATTCCATCCTCACATTACCCACTTCCAAACAACAAAAAAATTGAATTCTCTGACCACTGGCTGGTCTCAATAACCTACCACCTACCTGTTACAGTGGCTAAGGCCCCACTTTGGTGCAAACTCCGCCCTCCTGAACTTGCGTCGTCAGGATTTTCCACTTGGGTGGAATCAGCAACTTTGGCAAAAAAGTTCGTTACACCGTTTTTTGTGGACCCCATTTCCACATGGGCAACCTTCAAAGAGGATACCATCCGCCACTCTCACCACCTCTCCTCCAAACGCTCATGAGCCACATCGGCGGTCCTTTCAAGCGCTCTGGCAGAGTTGGCACACCTGGAATCCAACATCCCAGCCACAGGCTACAGCCCTGCATGGGGCCAGAAGTGGCCAGAAGCAGCTGCCAACCTCAACGCAATTGAAAGGCAACACAAACATCAGGTTTGTGTTCAGTACAGGGCCAAATGCATTACAGAGGGCGACAAGTGCACCGCATATTCTTTAAAAAAATTTCGCACCACGCCAGAGCATGGCCTGCACACAGGTGCAAATATCGGATGATTCCATCGTGGATACACCAGCTGAAGTGGCAATCGAAATACAAAAGTATTACTCCGAGTTATACCAATTTGATCCAATTCAGCCAGCTGAAGTGGTGAAATTTTTCAACTGAACCCACATCTGCACCGTTTCCTGATACCCAGAAATAATGAATTTGATTACTCCAAATGAACTATGGACAGCCATCCGCGGTGCACCAAATCAGAAATGCCCAGGCCTAGATAACATTCCATATGAATTCTATAAAAAGTACTTCAAATATATATCCCCACTGCTGCTTGCCTCACTAAACCAGAGCCTTCTGGAAACGCGCCTCCTACCAGGAGGACAAGAGGCCTTCACCGTCACACTCTTCAAGAAAGGGGACAAGCTAGACTTAGCCAACTGGCGCCCCATTTCTTTAACTAACACGGATACAATTATTTCCAAAAATTATGGCTAACCGTTTAGGGATTGTAGCATCTGCCACCATCTCCCCAGAACAATTCAGTTTCATACCCAGAAGGTTGATTTGGGACAACGTGCACTCTGTGGCTAAAGCATGCCAGTCCACAGCCTCTGGGGCACTTGTATTCTTGGACCAACAGAAGGCCTATGATAGATTAAACTGGGAATACCTCAGGGCCTGCCTCCATCAATTCCGCTTACCCCCTCGCTTCATCAACTGGATAATGCTGCTCACGGAATCTGAAACTATGGAAGTGCCTGGCCCTGGCTTCCTAACGGATGTAGTCCACCCTCAAAGGGGCCTGCGACAAGGGGACCCCCTTAGCCCACTCTTATACAACTTCAGCCTTGACCCACTACTTTGAAACGTGAATGCCCAACTCATTGGGGTCCATGTGCCAGGCCAAGCCCCAGTCAAAATGATGGCGTTTGCAGATGACTGTATGGTTGGGGTGTCTAATAATAAAGATGCACGCGCACTTGAAGCTCTCACCAGGAGTATTCCCGGGTAAGTAATGATGCACTGAATGCTTCCAAAACTAAAATCATCCTCCTTGGTTGGTATCAAACCCGCTGGGCCCCAGAGACCAGTGCCCAGCCCGGTCCATCTGCTCGCACACGTGCTCGCCCTCCCAGCTCACCCCACACCACTCCACTGGTGCTCCCCTTCGTGCCACGCCCTACCATAGGGCTGGTCTGCCATCTGGGCGTGTGGGTGGAGGCAGTCGGTTACGCATCAGTAGTAATGGAAAGTCATATTCTAGACAACGTAACGAAGCGCGACGCCTCCCTCAGAGCCCACCCTACTTCCCTTACTGGCAGGGTTGTTTTAGCCAACTCTATGCTCCTCTCCAAAGTCTGGTTTCGAGCCCACGTCATCCCCTTCTCCCCAAGATTTTTCAAATCCTTATATGATCTTCTGCAAGGATAGCTATGGTCAGGCCGCCCACCACCAGTACGGCTAGAGGTCATGTTTGGCCCTCATCATCATGGTGGCATGGGCCTGCTTGACTTCAAAGCCCATGCTGCCAAGATCCTGGGCACCTGGATTGCGGCCGTCACCACCCCTACGCTCCCCTCCCAACACTGGTCCCACGCGGCCCACTCTAGCTTCTCCCGCGCCTTGGGCCTTACCAATCCATTGAACCCTCACTCCTTGATGAAATACCTGGCTTCACACCCATTGGCCACAGGTCCTCACGGGACTAAAACCCACTACAAACGAATCCTCCTCTCCATGCGGAGCACTGAGTGGAGAATTCAAATTAGCGGATACACAGCCCAGAGAGGCCGCCACTCTCCTCAGTTTACACAAGAGGTACAGGGGCTACCCATCCAAGATGGCGTGATCCCCACACGGCCCCATGTCCTATCCGGGGTGGACTACCTGGACATGATGGACATCTCTTACTCCATTGAGACCCAAAAGGCTATTTGGAAATACGCACACCATCTTCTGTTGCAGCCTCAAATCTGTTCCCATGTGTGGCGCTGCCTGGGGTGGGTGTACCATATGGCTGATCTTAAACGCTTTACACTCATCCTGCGTCATGTTTGACCAATATGGAACGCTGTTCTACCGCCTGGAGAAGTGCTTTACCTCTAAAGTGATATGGCGCGAAGTTCAACGTCTGCTAGGCCAGGATCAAACACATCCCTTCAGTCTGTCAAGAGATATGTTTGCTTTATCAATGGCCTCCTCCCTACCACCCTCCCTCTGTGCTCTAGTGGTTGCAATCGCCATGTGGACTATCCACACGATTGTCTTGGATGCCATCGCAGGCTCCACCCCCATCCTCCCAGAAGCTGTCCACAAATTCCGTTCTCATTTGGTGGACCACTTCCAGGCGTGGGTATTTGGATACCTCTCACCGCGTCGCTGACAGCTGGTCTCCTCCTGGTTACCAGTTTGGTTCATCAAATCAGACCCTTTCCTCTACACGTGTTCAATAGCGGCTACGGCCCCTCCACACGTTCCCTCTCCTCCCCATAGTGGCGTTCCCGCGGGCAACAAGAGATAGCATCGCTTCTCTGGGGTGCCTTCCCTGTTACTAAGTTTCATTTCTTTTGGGTCAAATTTGAGTGTTTTTCCCATGGTCGGCCTTCCTCGCAATAAATTTAAATTTAAAGAAAACTTGGTGGTGCATACGCAGTTAGGATCTCTGGCCATGCAAGATGACCAGAGGATAACTTACACCCTGAGTGGCATGCTTCATACCATAAGTTAACACTAATCAACAAAGCATCTGCTGCTGGACATTCTGTGGAGATGTGTCTGCCTTCTTTTCCCCAGCACACACCTTACAGGCATACAGAGGGTCATCCATTTTTTTACTCCACTTGCGTAGAGTCACACTTGGGATAAAGATGTTGCTGCGGAGTTGAAAGAAAAGTTCTGAACTGTTATAGACCAGCAGCCCTTAACCTCCTCCACCATAGGTCCATCAGGACATGTCACATTTTGCAAGGAATCCAGGACAAGAACGTCAAGCAGAGTTCTCTTTATTGTTTCTTCCAGAACCTGGAGGTTTTGAACTTTGAGATACAGACACCTTTACCATCTCCAACCTTTAGTCAGTACCAAAGACAAAGAGGCTTTCTTATCTGAGGTACATCTAGCCTTATCTTCCTCATGGGAACACCCACCGATCCTTCTCCCCATGACCTTCTTGTTAAGGTTTCCCCAGCTCAGAATGCAGCCAGAGAAAGAAACGTTTCCTCCACCAAGAAGGCAGATCAGTTGCTTCAACACCATTCAATTCCTTACCAGCACCTTAGAGGTACTGGCAACTTTATTAGCTGCTTCCACCCTCTGTACTCTTTTGCCATCGTCATCAAGGAGTTTCCCACAGTGAACCGCCCCAATAAAGCACTTTATGCCTTGCGAAACGAAGTTTAATTTTCAGCCCTCAAGCTCCCCCTCATAAAGGAAATTTCTTAAATTTCTTGATGTTCAACTTTCCTTCCCTTTAATTATCCTTGTTTCCTGCCAAATCTCTAAAGTAACCCTTCCAGTAGCCTAGTGGCTCCCCATTCTTGTAATGGTCCCTTGATTGATGCCACAGAGAGAACCAAGATCCTTGTTGTTTTTGTCCTTGAAAGCCATAGAAATGTAGTCCTCTACTTATGGAGCCCAAAAAATTGGACTTTTGCTCCCTGGTGACCCTTACAATCCACTTCAGATGGAGTGCTTTGATAATATTTCTGACGTTAATCAGAACGATGCCCCATCTTCATCTTCTGAAACAAGTTAGAATAACTGGTTTTCAATGCTCTCCTGACAGATGAATTAGATTACTGAATTTTGTACTCTTTTTATCAAAGATGCCAATGGTTGAAAAAATTGCCTATGTTATTATAATCTCAAAATATTTGGAAGTATTTATAACAATGGCCCTGCCTCAATATGATAGAAAGAGCCATTGCCACTTACAAGCCGCTTTTCTAAGGTCTGCCTCAAATTTGAGCCATATTTCATGTGGTGACCCCCACCTATGGATGTGACACTCAAGGTACAGTCTTCCTCCCTTGTTGCCATCCAGGGGATTGAGCAATTTAGACTCCATCCAACGTTGCCTTCCTGCCAATGGGAAAAGCCCTTGATTTCTACATATCAACCTTCATGTTGTTTGCGTTTTGGTAAATCTTCAGAATGATCATCACCGCCTTCTCCTCCTTTGATTGAAAAATCCATGTATCATTCGCAAACATTGAGTGGGAATATTCCTCGCCATTGATGGTAAGGTGCTTCTGGTCTGCCTAACTGAGAGCCATTGAAAAGGTCTTTATTGCAATTAAAAAAATAGGAGATAGAGGATATCTCTAACGCAGCCCCTACACAACTTATAAGGTTGGGATAGGACCCCATTGATATTGCAACCAATGAGGCTTCCCCATAAATTGCTTTGACGAATCTCAACAGGCGCCCTTTGATCCCAACCCTACTCAACTCATACCAAAGAAACTCATGATTCACCTGAAAATACGCCTTCTCTTGATTAAGGAACAGTATCCACCCCCTCTGGTCATACTTTTTACTTAGACAATATTATTTCAGGTGAAACAGCACTAAATTGACAGTAATTTAGATCCTGGGATAAACCATTCTGCTCTTTACTTGAAACATCCGGCACAACCACATTTAGTCAATTGATTAGGATATTTATTAAAGTCTTATAGTCAACTTGAAGAAGATTCAAAGGCCTATAGTTCCCCATAAGGGAGGATCGACCTTTTTATACAATACCATCACCACGCCTTTCAAAAGTGCCAGCTCAATTGCACCAGAGACTAGTAGTTGATTTTAGAGCTCTGCAAGATTCTTAAACATTTCTGCCCAAAACAACTTGTAGAGCTCAAGGATCAAACCATCCTTCCCCGGATCCTTGCCATTTTTTCTTTGCAGATGGCATCTGAAACTCTGACTTGCAGATCTTGCTACATAGTTGCTGCCAAGTCTCCTTCAGCAGTACCCCCAGTCCACATTTGAGTACTTTGTTGCCTCTGGGCATTCTCTTAAGGGCCTTAAAGGTCCTTATAATAGGACCTGGCCATTTCAGCCATGTGAGATGCGTTTCACCTCAAAAAACTTATTACAAAGTGACAAGACTATGTAGAGGGTCTAAATGCCCCTACCGCATTGCGGAGTAGGGCCACATTGCTATTAGAGTCCTCATCCTACCTAGATTTTCTTTGTTTGAGGTGATACACTATGAAGTTTCTCATCGATCTTGCATACAATTCAGCCTTGGCCATGTAGGTAAATACCCCTACGATCTCATCCTGCTTGCAAGTACTCTCAAAGCTCCTCTCCAAGGTTTTTATAACTCATATGCTTGGCCCCTAGCCTCCTCATAAAGATTTCACATGCCATATCAAGATCAACCATCATCCACAACCATTTTACTAACGCCTCAGGATTCTTCTCACTATGGTTTCTCCACTATCTCACCTTCTTCCTCATGATCTTCTGAAGTGGATACTACTTTAGGGATCTCAGGGTTCATTCTCCAGATCCCTTAACCTGCAGAAGCAACCTGAAGGTTACTAATATGCAGTTATAGGGCCTGTGGTCTGAAGCACTTGGATTATGACTCCAAAGGATCAAGTTGCAGCGACTTAGAAGAGGCTGGGGCACTGACGCAAGGTCAATGCGGATGAAATAATCCCCTGGAATTGAGTTTAACCAGTCTCCCTCTCTTCACCACGGCCCTCTCTCAACAGATCCATTAGACCAAGGTCAATCATTAAAAAGGTCAACTCGTGGGCTAAAGTATCATAATTCCAGTTTTCAAAAAAACCCAATCATGTAATCCTTAAAGCAGACACAGTTCATGTCCCCCATCATAAGTAAATCCCAAAAGCCTTCTCCTGGATCCTCAGGCTGACCTTCTGGAAAAAGTTCTTCCTATATGGACATAGAATTGGGCGCGTATAAGCTGATAAACCAAATTGATTACTCTCCAAACAATGATATTATTGCCACTGCTCATACAGGAACCATTACCCCTTTACCCCACACCCTAACTTTGTTCGTCCACCAGACCAAAATACCCCTCTTTGGTTTCTCCCCCTCCTCTCCCCTTCCTTAATGACAAATCTGAGTTTGGTTGATCCACACAAGTGAGAATAAATTGATTTTTTCAGAGGAAATTGGTAAAACCTATCCTCTTTTACTCCATTTTTGGACTTAGTCTTAGTGAGGAGGCCATTAGAATCTCATGTTTTTGCAATCTTAATTTCACTTGCTGCTGATGACTGAGTATATTCAGACCCTGTGCATTAACAAATTCAACCCTGATCACTTTAGATTCGAAACAGAAGAGGCTACAGTTTTAGGATCTAGGATGTTGATTCCTTCCCAAATCAAAGATTCACATGAGGCAGATGACAGAAATTAACCCAATCTGTTAAAGTAGCGGAAACTTGTATCAGGGATTTACTTCAAGAATATCAAGCCCTCTTAATATCATGGATGATCCTCGTTTAATTTTAAGCCCTCTCAATATTTAGGACAATTTAATTAATGTTGTCAAATGTTGTTCGTCCAAAGCTCCTAATTTAAGGTTCAAACCTGATCCATGCAGCAACCAAATACAATTTGACTAAGATAACCATAATGCCAGAGAATCCAAAATTTTAATAAGTGTAGAGCTTAGCTTGGAACATTTGGAGATTTACTGAAGAAACCTCTCTGAACTTTTATAATCTTTTTCTAAAAAATAAACTGTACTATCTCTTTTACCATTTTAGAGTTAAATTGTCCAACTTTTAATTTCTTAGAGACAAAATAATAGTAGAATTTACCACTCAAGGAACTTTTCCTTGAGTGAAGATTATCTGGCCATGGAAATTATAAACTAGTAATCCATCACCCAGGAAGTTCGAGTCTCCTGGATTTATTATAAAAGGATAAGTGGTCTCAACCCCTTAATCCCTACAAAACTGGTGCTCCATGCCAGGTTTACACTGAGTTCACAGTGCAAATATTATTGCAATGAACAATAACGATATAGCCTTAGATCCCTCTCTAGATTAGGAACGCCTTAACTATGTGGAGAAATTACCCGCTGTGATATGTGGGATTGAACAAAAAATCCTCACCATTAGCAACATTAACTCAAACTTTGTGATACAACTGTCAAGCTAAAAAGCAAAATTTAACAGTAACCCTGCCTGTTGCCACTAAATCACCCTTTGTGCTACTACAATCAAGTAGATTTAAATTGAAAGTGTCATTGAATAACAAAGCCATATGGACAATTTACCCTCATGTGATCCCTGCGATTACAGTCTCTCTTAAGGAGAAAATGCACCCCTTGTGTTATTTCTCAGCGTATAGGCTTGATTCTGCCAAGTCAGTTTGCACAGGGTATTAGCTATTGAGCAACCAAATTTGATGCTATAAATATCACTGACTTTAATAAAACTTGATAAACTATATGGAGCTTTTGCCCCTTATTTGGACCTTTATTATTTAATACAAATCGTAGACTTATCTGCAACCACCTAATCACAGAAAAAGAGCTTCTCTTTAATCCTCCATGTGACTCTTTATAAGTCAGCTCCCCAAGCTGGATGCATCCTCAGCTTTGTAGTCTTCTACTTATTTTTCCACTTCTAGAAGCTCTCATTTATATTGAATCTTGGTGTAATTCCCCTTGATTTGCCAACTGGTCATCATTTAGATCAATTATAATTCATATACCTTTTCTGTGAATCTCGAGACTCGTCTATATTCCCCTTCCATTCTGCCAGTATGGGCAGCATATCAACCAGTCATATCAAATTTCAGAAATTACCCCTCCCCCCTTTGACTGGACGATAGGTTCTTACTGTCTATATGCTTGGAGGAACTTTGAGTGAGCTTGGTTGATAATATGACCCCCACAGGTTCCTTGATAGTGTAGACATCCATGCTAGTCTTCTTGATTATCTCAAATGGCCTGGCCCAGATGTTGGAGAGCTTTTTTCCCCCCAAATCCGTGCTGTTTGTGGAATAAAACATGGTCCCCTACAGCAAACAACGGAAGTCCGCTCCATCTCTTCTGATCAGCTGCCTGATCGTAAATCTTCTTGTCAAACTGGTTTAGTAGGCTTCCATTTTCAGCTTGGCCAATGTATCCGTAAGAGTCTTCAAATATTGCTTAGGGTCCACACCAGTGTCCTCTACACATGAATAAAGCAAGGCGGTCAGAGCCAGATGTCGACCATACAGCAGTTAGTATGGGCTCTTACTAGTGTATGATAGATGATATTATATGCGAACACAGCTGTAGGCATAAGAGCACTCCATTCAGAGGGTTGGTCATTTACAATTTATGGAATATGTTTACTAGGGCTCTGTTGACTCGCTCCACCATCAGTTTGATTCCAGATGATAGGGGGTGGTCAAAACCCCAAAGTTCGCCAACAACTCATATAACTTCGGTAGGATGTGTAAAGTGAAATTGGTTCTGTTGTCCTTTAGATGAACTGCAGGCAGCCATGTTGATGTATAGCACACTCCATAATAAACTTTTTGGTGGTGACCACGCCCAAGTCTATAAAGGCCTTGGCCTCCACCCATTGAGTCAAATAATCAGTGGCGATGATTATATACTTGTATTGATTAGAACTAGTTGGAAGATGTCCCACTACATCAATGGAAACGGTGTGCCAGGCGAATTGGGGCTTAACCAGTTGGTATGTGGTCTTCTTGTGGAATGGCTTTTCACTTAACACTGATGGCAACAACTTACTTTTCCAATACGTTGTAATGCATGCTCTCCCAATAGCAATGGGGTCGCAAAATCTCCAGAATTTTCTGCAAGCCTCAACGTCCTATAGCCCAATGAGCATCCATAATAATCACGAGTCTAGCTGAAAATTTAGGGAAACTCAGCGTCAAGTCTCAAATCTGCTTATATAGCTCCCCCTTACGTAAAAAAGTATCACCATGAGCCCATCTAATACCTTGATTACCTGCGGCGGCTCATCCTGGAATTTGTTCGCCACCATCTTCTCATACATTATGTCATCTAAATATGCTGTGATAGTAACCGTTAGCAGCTGAGAAAGACAATCCGCATTTTGGTTTTTTGCTCCAGGACAGTGTATAATCTCAAAATCATACGCCTGAAGCTTCAGAGCCCAACGTATGAGCCATCCTTCCAGTTCATGAAGATTCTGTAGCAAGTGCAAGTAAGCGTGATCCGTCACTACTTGGAATCTTACCCCATGTAGATATACCCAAAACTGTTTGTAAGCATAGATCACCACTAAACACTCCTGCTCAGTCACAGTGTAGTTTCGTTTGTGACAGTTCAAGCTTCAACTACAGAATGCAACAGGATGCTCCATGACAGTCATCACCCTTCCAGAAATTAGTGCTCCTATAGTGGAGAGAAATGTTTCTGTTTTTCGCTATGAACTGTTTGTCAAAGGTGGGACTTAGCAAAATGGGTTCACTTGCTAACGCAGTTTGCAACACATTGAAAGCGTTCTGGCATTGTAACATCTAGTTAAAGAAGCGTTTTTTCAACTTGAAAAGCAGGGCCCTGATGCAACTAAAATTGGGAATGAACTGTCAGTAGTACCCAACCATCCCTAGAAACACTTGAATGTCCCCCTTATCACCTAAGAGTCATCTTGCTTATCGCTTCCACCTTAGCCAGCTGTGGTTTAAGCCCATTTGAATCCACAATGAATCCAAAGAATTCTATTTGTTCTTTAAGAAATGTCACTTCTGAGGCTTAAAATAGATATTTGTGGTAAGCGAGGCGCTGAAACTCTTGTTCCAAGTGTGCAAAGTGCTCTGTAAACGTCTGCAAGAACACATTAATGTCATCAAGGTAAACTAAGACACAGGACAGCTTTAAATCACCTAAAATCGTATCTATAGCACACTGGAACGTAGCCAGGGCATTACACAACCCTTGTGGCCTGCGAGTCAGCTGGATTAACCCTCTCAAAGTGATGTTAGCGCATTTCTCCTGTTCCGCTGATGGCAATTTGATCTGCCAGTACCCTGAGATCAGATCCATGGCGGAAAAGTAATTCGTCCCACCTAATCAGTATAACTTATCATCAAATCACGGAAGAAGGGTATAAATCCTTCTTTGTTACTTTATTAAGTTTTCAATAGTTAATAACACTTATTCTAAGCCATCTTTTATTTGCAATGAGCAACAGTGATGCCCATGGACTGTTTGACAGCTCTAGCATCCCTGCACAATAAGTTTTCTCACCTTGTCAGAAGTAACCTCTTCCACTGCTTTAGAATGCATAATAGGTTGCGATTGAATGGGAGGGAACTCTTGTATCTATCAATGTACCACCCCTTGAGCGCATCCCAAATCATGATCATCATGTGCGAAAATATCTCGATACTTTTCAAATAATTCCATAGCCTTATCTTGCTGTTCTGCCAATAATCCCATAAGCACTTCCCGCGGAACCACAGTCAATTCACCAAACAATGATCTTGTCAAGTAGTCCTAGATCATCCCATGAGCTGAAATCATGAATATGGCGAACTTCATATATAGGAACTAAGTGTAGGTAAGCCACCACTTGGTGCCGCTGGATCGGTATTGTCTCCTTATATAAGTTTGCTAGCAGCATTTTCACCTCCCCATTCTCATATAGCATAACCCTGGAGCCAAATGCGAGTCAAGCTGTAAGTGCTGGTGAGGCGCTATAATCTCTCCATAAAGCCCTTTAGGGACATTGATTTCAAGCTCAGTTCCTAAAATGCACTGGTGTCCAGACGGTAGGCCCAAAGCGCTTGCTTCCTGAAGCAGGATTCCTTTGTACTCATAAATCTGGGTATGGAGGGCCTAGTCCACCACAACAGTCATCAATAACAAACAGGAATCATTTCGTCACTATATGCTAAATTGATTTGACTAGAGCTTAATGGATCCGTTGGGATTCTATAAAAGTATATAAACAGGGATTTGTTGGCCTAAAATAGTAAGAGTTCCCTCCTTCATATTTATCACAACAGCAAATTTCCTCATAAATGCCGCGCCGATTAACATGTTATAGTTGTTATTTGGCAAAACCACCACCAGAGTGGAAGCCCTGATTGACCCAAATCATAAAGGCAACGTGCTATATACTCCCTCAGACACAGTGCTATGCGTCCCCATGGTCCCATATACTACTCATTGGTCCACATCCGGTTTCAACAAAAGCTTAGCCACCAACCAGATAGAGACTATGTTCACAGGGGCTCCCATGTCTATGATAGCACGGATTATGTGTTTTGAACGAAAATGTTGCAGTAAGTGCATTCCAAGTAAGAAGAACCATCAGTGTTTATTACATGTACGTCCAAGGGCTTTGTGTTACTTAAAAAGGAGGAAATGCCATTGCTGATCTGAGGATACTTGCTAGCTATTTTCTCCACTTGAATGGCTACGTTAACACCTACTAAAGAAGCGATGTCTGTCAAAAGATCCGCGTTGCTTGTGCCAGTCTGTTCCTAGATCGCCACGCATATGTCTTATGCACATCCTGGCTGAACTTGGGTCTTGGGAGTGAGTTTTTACTCTCAGAAATAGAGCAGGGGTATCTGATGGAAGCTGTTGGTATAACAAATCATATGATTTGAGTTCTGAATCCTAGCCAAAGAGATGCTTGGGTATTGTTGGAGACATGTGAATTGGACTTAGCAGAGGTAGAGCGTCCCACCTCTACTCCGCTCAAGCTTTTCCCTGCTCGATTTTCCCAGTTGGCATTGCATACACTTGTGGTTTTCTAGGGCAATTACCCGCATAATTCCCTCTTTGTCCGCACTTGAAGCAAGTATTAATAAAAGATTCACAAAAATAGTTTGTGGTGAAAGTACCAGTTTAGAAGTTGATGGTATGGTTCCAGGGTCATGGATGAACTGGCGGAGTGTACACAGGATGAAAGGGGTCTACTGATTCATATGAGTGATGAAAACGTTACAGCAGCTGATCACCCAGTCGCAGTGGCACATATCCTGAAGAGTTTGTAATGAAGATAGCAGAGGTTTTTGGGCTACTTTGGGGGCACTGATCGTAGTGGAGAGTTGTTATAAGGTGGACACAATTTGGATAAGTTTTGCATCCCCATCCAAAACGTGATACATAGCATTATATAGTTTCCAATAGGGTTTGATGGCCACCGTCATTGCTATACTGTCATCTTTACTGGATAAAATGTTATCTCCGAGTAGTAATTGTGATTCCACAGAGAAACATTCAGAAAATTCTAACAGGGTCTTGTTTTGGGTCAACTGTATATTCATAGATTCGGCTTTCCGTTGGGCCATCTTGGTAGCACCCCTGAACAGCTGGAGTCTAATTGCTTTACCTTCTTCATAAGATACTGAGCTATTTGGAAGATAGCAGGTAACTTGATCAGCGCTTTCCACATCTAGGGCGGACAGCAACAGTTTCACTTTCCGTTGATCAGAAGCCCCTTCCACACAAATTTTAAATGCTTAAGGTAACCACGTAGAATTGCGTCATGACTGAAAGGAGGTAAATTTTCAATTAAAACAACCTCGCCTTGCTCCAGTTTCCTGCCGCAAGATGCAGGCAAATTGGTTCCAGAGCAACTAATGGAACCACCCCTTTGTGAACTATCATACAGCCAGCTGGACAGACTTGAATCTGTTAAAAGGACTCAGAAGAAGTAGTGTCACACAGGGGGTCCATCACAACGCCTGAGAGATATTCCTTTGCTGATCCATAGCATTCTTCCCCTGAATCGCCACTAACTGCACCACTTTCCCCAGCTCCAGTGTTCTCCACAAAATGTTCGTTGTCAACTTCTCCTCTTAAACTGAATAGCATCTACATCATCCAATCTGGAATTCCTGTTGCAGTGCTTCATGCTGATGTTGCAACTCATGACGGAATTCCTGCTCAACATTCAGTTTCTTCTCCACAGCTCATAGTCGGGAGAGGACATATTTTATTATGTTTTGCATGTGTGCGTTCTTTCAGATAGCGTTATCCACTTGTTGATTAGTGTCATTTATTTGGTTAAGGATGGAGGCTTGTTCCCATACCAATTCCTCGTTTGCCTAACAAAGGGTGTCAAGCCGTCCAATCATGTCCGCATACTCTCTTGTCTCACCAATTGGAAGAGTGAAGAGTCAACGGCGCTCAGCCTGGCTAAAAACTTCCAGTTCTGTAGCCTGACGGATTAGCTGGAGATATTCAGGAAATGTTGACAATAGTATAAGCGCGTTATCTGTTGTTTGCTGGTTACTCCATTCTATATGAAGTTGGGTTAATTCAGCTGATAAGGAACTGATTAGATCCGCCACTTGCTGATCCATCAGTGTCTTTTTTCCTTAGCTGAACAATCATGGCTTTGAGAGCTTCTGCCTGTTTGGCTAGATCTGTCATAAAGCACTCAGTATTATTTCCCAACGTTGTTACATCCTGAAAACCAATCTTCTGATAGGCCATGCCGATCCAACAGTCCTTCTAACACCTGGGGTAATTCTAGATTTAACTGTGTTACCAAAATGTCCAATCGATGGTGGATGTCCCCAGCACAATGGTCAATCTGTACCAGCATCCCTTCTACCTCCAGAAAATGAGCAATCAAGGCTTGAGCACGAGGTGAGTATCGTTTTGCTGTGCTCAAGCAAACCATAATACATCTCCAATTTCTATATTGTGGTGAGCCAGCACACGCAGTAGCTGGTGAATAGATAGTCGCACATAAGTGATTAGATACTCCTCGACTCCACGGGTACCAAGGCGGCTATCCAACCATGTTGTGGTCACATCCAGATAAGACACGTACAGGTTATAGTGATTTTCTTGGTTTCTTTGGTTATAAAACAAACTCAGGGCGTGTTCCCCCGCCTCATCTTCATATGGTTGATACCTGCACAACAGTCAGTCCATAAAATCCTGCAACTGCTGAGGAGTCAAATTTGAAGCATCCTTATTGGTCAGTCATCAGCTTAGTGCAGTTCTATAATTGCAGATTGATTATAACTTTATCACCTCCTGGTTCAGTTACAGTAAATAATACCAGTTCATTGTTAGGTGCCTCCCATGCTTCTTCAGCATAACGCGCGCAGAAGCTGATCAAGTTTTGTTGGAATGAATGAGGGCTCATCATCATATCCTAGCTTTGAAGAAACCCAGTTGACCAGTGGCCCCCTGTAGTGATCACCACTGTTATTTTCTCAGTGTATAGTCTTGATTCCGCCAAGTCAGTTTGCATAGGGTACTGGTCACTGAGAAACCAAATCACATGTTATGAAGATTGCTGACTTTAATAAATTTGAAAAGTTATATTTGTATCTATCACCCCTTATTTGGACCTAAATAATTTAATACAAATTGCAGACTTATCTGCAACCACCTAATCATGGAAAAAGAACTTCTCTTCAATCCTCCATGCGGCTCTTTATATATTGGTTCCTAAAGCTGGATGCATCCTCAGCTTGGTAGTCTTCTATTAGTCTTTCCATTTCTTGAAGCTCTCATTTATATTGAATCTTGTCATAATTCCCCTTAATTTGCCAAATGGTCATCATTATTATATTTATTTTAAAATTATACCTTTTCCTTAAATCTTGAGACTCATCTCAATTCCCCCTTCAATCCGCAAGTATGGGTAGTATATTGTCCAGTCATATCAACTTCCTGACACCCGGTGTCAATTCACATCCTTCATTCATTACCAGACAGTATCACGTTTAAACCGTCATTCAAAGAGAAGTACGTCACAGGAGAATAGAGTATCTTTATCCTATTTCGTTTGAAAGTTCCAGGGAGGAAGCTACTGACACCCAATGGCTCAAACACCAAACCAACTGTCTTAGTCGCATAGCTAACTGATATTATGATACCCCATCTAATGCATTAGCAGACTTAAGACGACGCCAAGACTGCTTTGCTTTAGGAATTTTAGAGCAATTTACCTTTATCCAACCAAAATCAATCTTTTATGGGCATAAGCCTTACTGAGTAGAAACTGTCACTGTTTTACTCATCATTTTTACCTTAATTCTCAATCTGGTCTTAAGAAAATATCTTGCTTTAAATGATGCTATCACTTCTTTTTTTAGTACTAGATAATATGCTATCACTGCTTCATTATCAGCGTTTAAAATATGCCTAACATTCTATTTTGACCTAAAAGTAGTGAATTTTAACTGGGCGTCTCTCTTCCATATCAAAGAAGCCATTTTGGAACTTTACGGCTGATCTACTTAAACTACCTGAGCCTCCATGCTTTAATAATAAGACTCAGCCTCAAGTGCTAGCAGTTACACCCTTAAGTCGCCTACCCTAAATCATCCTGAATTTTTGCAATAGAAACAATCATATGGGAGATACTTGTTGCATCTTTATATGTAGATTGGCAAAAGACCAATCAATATAGGGCAGGAGGGTCCTTATGCTAACGATAATCAATTTCCTCAAAGCCCTTGTTCTACCTCTAATTCTAAGCCCAGCACCTCAAGATTCTTTTTGTTAATGGCGCCTTCAGAAATTGATATAAACCTTTTTTTCCAAAAGAATAAAGATAGTCAGATTTTCTATTTTAATGTTAGACAGTTACCTAGAAAAATCTTGGAGTTCAGCTCCTCTATGAAATGTCAAGCGCTGTAAGATAAAACCTTCTTAAATTTAAGCTTGAAGCTTGGCAAAAGAAAATTCCTCACTTGCATCTTTACAAAACCATCACAAACATTACTATCCATTAATCCTTAGATCAGCTCTTTGGTGGTTAAAAATAAAGTTAATCGTTCATATGATTAAAGTCTTGGCAATAATTGATACCAGCTACCTATTAACCTTATATCCTTCCAATTTATCCAGAAAATAAAAATATTTTCAAGTTTGATCCATGAAACTTTTTAGGGGATGTCTGACAACTGGATGACTAAAGCAAAAGTGGTGTATTTACCTCACCCGTCTGATTTGGAAAGCTTTTAAATACTGCATCCGCTATTGCATTAGATAATGATAACCACAAGTTTCTCATTAGAGCCCAAATGATGTGGGAATATAATTGCATCATCAACCATAAAGAAAAGTACCTGTCCCTACTATGGTATCAGATTCCGGTGATATTTGACCTCCCAGTCAAAAGGAAAGGAGCCCTGAGAAAATGAAAGTAACTGCTTAAATATCCGTCCACTATTTGTAAAGTTGTTTTTAAGTCTTATGAGGCAAAACTAAGTTACCCTTGAGGGTGTAAACACCAAAGATGAGATCCCTCTGTATGCTTCCATCCTAATACAATACCCTCTGGCTCACAAGTGATTGTGGATATGTGGATTATGAATTAAATTCCTACAATTTAAGTTTGGAGCTAAGAGGATCTCAAGTCCTTCCATCAAGGAAGTGTTGACCTGCTCAGGGATTTTGGATCCTACCTATGGTAATCTCTATTTCTATCTTATTAGAAATTTAACGAATCAAACCCTACAAGTCCCTCATCATGCCCCTATTACTTATGTAAAGTTATGTACCATCAAGAATATCACCAAAGTGAGTTGTTTTGGCTCCTTACAAGGTTATGGGTTTTATCATCTATCCACAATAGTTTTTTTTAAATTTATTGCGGGGAAGGCCGACCATGGGACGGACACTTCCGAATATGACTCAGACGAGACAAAACTTAGTACCAGGTGAGGCACCCCAGAGAAGCGATGCTATCTCTTGTTGCCAGCGGGAACGCCACTTATGGGAAGGGGGAGGGAACGTGTGTAGGGGGCGTAGCCACTATTGAGCACGTGTGGAGGAAGGGGTTTGATTTGATGAACCAGACTGGGAACCAGGAGGAGACCAGCTGCCAGCGACGTGGTGGGAGATATCCAAACATCCACGCTTGAAAGTGATCCACCAAATAAGACCGGAATCTGTGGACAGCTTCATGGAGGGTGGGGATGGATCCGGCGATGGCATCCAAGACAATCGTGTGGATAGTCCACATGGCGATTGCAACCACCAGAGCATGAAGGGAGGGTGGGAGGGGGAGGCCATTGATGAAGCAAACATATCTCTTGACAGACTGAAGGGATGTGTTTGATCCTGGCTAGCAGACGTTGGACTTCGCGCCATATTACTTTAGAGGTGGGGCACTTCTCTAGGCGGTGATACAGCGTTCCATACTGGCCACACACGACACAGGATGAGTGTAAAGCATTAGAGCGCTCAGCTGTATGATACACCCGCCTCAGGCAGCGCCACACATGGGAGCGGACTTGAGGCTGCAACAGAGGATGGTGTGCGTATTTCCAGATAGTCTTTTGGGTCTCAGTGGAATAAGGGATGTCCATCATGTCCAGGTAGTCCACCCTGGATAGGACTTGGGGTCGAATGGGGATCACGCCATCATGGATGGGTAGCCCCTGTACCTCTTGTGTGAACTGAGGAGAGGGGCGGCCTCTTTGGGTTGTATGTCCACTAATACGAATTCTCCACTCTGCGCTTCGCATGGAGAGTAGGATTCGTTTGTAGTGGGTTTTGGTCCCGTGAGGACCTGTGGCTGATGTGTGTGATGCGAGGTATTTCATCAGGGAGTGGGGGTTTGATGGATTGTTGAGGCCCAAGGCTCGGGAGAAGTTGGAGTGGGCCACGCGGGACCAGTGTTGGAATGGGAGTGTAGGAGCAGTGACGGCCGCAATCCAGGTGCCTAGGATCTTGGCGGCATGGGCTTTGAAGTCAAGTAGGCCCATGCCACCATGATGATGAGGGCCAAACATGACCTCTAGCCGTACTGGTGGAGGGCGGCCTGACCAAAGCCAACCTTGTAGCAAAGCATACAGGGATTTGAAGAAGCTTGGGGAGAAGGGGATGGCGTGGGCTCCAAACCAGACTTTGGATAGGAGCATAGAGTTGGCAAGAACAACCCTGCCAGTGAGGGTAGTAGGGTGGGCTCTGAGAGAGGCGATTCGCTTCGTCACGTTGTCCAGTATATGGCCCTCCATTACTGCTGACGCCTATCCTCCTGCCTCCAACCACACGCCCAGATGGCGTACCAATCTTATGGTAGGTCGCGGCACAAAGGGGAGCACCAGTGGAGCGGTGTGTTTTGAGTTAGTAAGGCGTGGACTTGGGCGAGCAGCTGGGCTGGTTTGGGAACTACTTGCTGGGGCCCAGCAGTTCTGAAACCGACCAAGGATTATTTCGGTTTTGGAGGCGTTCAGTGCCGCGTTGCTTACCCGGGAATATTCCTGGATGAGGGCTTCAAGCGCGCGTGCATCTTTGTTATTAGACACCCCCACCACGCAATCATCTGCAAATGCCATCATCTTGACTGGGGTTTTGCCTGGCACATGGACCCCAGTGAGTTGGGCATTTACATTTCGCAGTAGTGGGTCAAGGCTGAAGTTGTATAAGAGTGGGCTCAGGGGGTCCCCTTGTCGCAGGCCCCTTTGAGGATGGACTACTTCCATTAGGAAACCTGGGCTGCGCACAGCCATTGTTGCAGATTCCGTGAGCAGCATCACCCAGTTAATGAAGCGGGGAGGTAGGCGGAATTGTTGGAGGCAGGCCCTAAGGTATTCCCAGTTTACTCTATCATAGGCCTTTTGTTGGTCCAAGAATACAAGTGCCCCAGAGGCTGTGGACTGACACACATTAGCCACAGAGTGCACGTTATCCCAAATTGACCTTCTGGGGATGAAACTGAATTGTTCTGGAGAGATGGTGGCAGATGCTACAGTCCCTAAATGGTTAGCCATGATTTTTGTTAAAATTTTGGTGTCTTTGTTTGTTAGAGAAATGGGGGCCAGTTGGGTAAGACTAGCTATTCCCTTTCTTAAAGAGTGTGACTGTAAAAGCCTCATGTCCTCCTGGTAGGAGGCGCGTTTCCAACAGGCTTTGGTTGAGTGAGGCTAGCAGCAATGGGGATATATATTTAAAATATTTTTTGTAGAACTCATATGGAATGCCATCTGGGCCTGGGCATTTTCGGTTTGGCGCACCGCAAATGGTAGTCCATAATTCGTTCGGAGTAATTAAATGCATTATTTCTGGGTATTGGAAAACTGTGCGGATATGAGCTCTGTCAAGAAATTCTGCCATTTCAGCCAGCTGAATTAGTTTGGCTCGGTATAACTTGGAGTAATATCTTTGCGTTTTGATTGCCACTTCAGCCGGTGTGTCCACAATAGAATTATCCGATCTTTGCACCTGTGTGCAGGCCACGCTCTGGCATGGTGCAAAAATTTTTTTGAAGAAGTATGCGGTGCACTTGTCACCTTTAGTGATGCGTGTGGCCCTGTATTGGACACAAACCCAATGTTTGTGTTGCCTTTCAAGTGCGTTGAGGTGGGCTGCTGCCTCCGCCCACTTCTGGCCCCATGCAGGGCTATATCCTGAGGCTGGAATGTTGGACTCCAAGTGGGCCAATTCTGCCAGCGCATGCGATATAACCGCTGATGTGGCTTGTGAGCGTCTGGATGAGAGATGGCGATAGTGGCGGATGGTGTCTTCTTTGAAAGTTGCCCATGTGGAAATGGGGTCCACACAAAACAGTGCAACAAACAATTTTGCCAAAGTTGCCTCTTCCACCCACGTGGCAAATCCTGGTGACACAAGCTCTGGGGGGCGGATTTTGCACCAATGTGGGGCCTTTGCAACTGTGACAGGTAAATGGTATGTTATCAAGACCAGTCGGTATCGGAGAATTCCATTTTCATTGTTTTGAAGTGGGAGATGTGGGGTTGGAATTTCGCCGGCACTAGAATAAGGTCAATGCGGGTCATGGACCTTAATTGGCCGTTGTGGATGTGGGGACGCGTCATGTTTTCGAGCAGTGGGGCATGTCACAGCAGCGCATCCATTAACCCAAGGGTGGCTTTTAGAACGCGTAGTTCTACATGACCCTATGGGGCATGGGGTGAGGGCGGCCACCAGTCCGTTGGTGAGGTTAGCCAGCAGTTCATGTCGCCAATTAGGAAAGAATTGGGGGATAGCGGGAGGGATTTGACCAATGAGAAAAATTCCCGACGCTCTTGTGCACCGTTTGGGGCGTAAATGTTGACAATTGTGTGTGCAACATCAACCCATGAGAAGGTGACAATGAGCACTCGGTCATTTGGGAATGTTTCTGAAGATATAAATTTGAAAAATTGTTTTTCTGAATTAGCACCCCACAGTGCTTCAACCAAAAGGATAGGGATGGTAGGAGCATTGTTTTCCAAGCATCCTCAGAACCTCGTGGACAGTGGGTTTCCTGGATGGCCAGGATATCCACGGGTAAATTATTTTGTAAAAAACTCAGTTTCCTAGCCTGGGATGGGGAGGCCTTGAGTCCGGCGATATTCAGCATTCCTAGAGTGAAGGTTTCCCCCATCGCACCTTAGGTGCGAGAGGGTGGGCCCCATGGCCCACCAGCCTCTTCCAGGTCCCCACGGGCTTTCACAGCAGCGCGGGTATTAGCAGCAACGCTATTGGGGTTTTTGTTAATTTTTGCGGAAAGAGTCGCATTGGCTTTGGCCTTCACTTTTTGTTTTCCTGACGTCGGACAAATTTTTTGTGGTACGGATAAGTTTGGTGCACCATCGAGTGGGGCAAAAAAAATTTTTTGGTTGGGATAGGTCCCAAGTCAGTTTCAAATGGGGCTTGGGTGCAGCGATTGGGTGAGATCGAATCTCCCATCAGATCCTCAGATTGAGTGGCCCGTTTGGCTTGGGCCTCCCAATCTGATTGGGTGATGGATTCCTGAGTTGCTTCCACCGCGAAGGTCTCCATGTCCTCCTGGCGTTGTGAGTGTGGGATGGTGGTGGTGACCTTGGCCTCTTCCTTGGCCGTGGTCCTATGGGCCTGCTTGGCCTTCTTCCGCTCCTGTGGGGAGATGGGCTTTACCAATAGGTAGCAGCCTTGTGCTCCCCAAGGAAAGCCTCTTTGGTGCTTGCGGTTGGTTCGTAGTGCGCCTCTCCACTGGCCATGGCCGCCGAGGGGTGCTCTTGGAATGTAACACCCTCTTTGATGGGGCATGCATGTGCCTTATGGCTGAACGCGTCACAGTGGGTGAAAATGGGGGGCGCGCTGTCCACAGTTACCTGGAATGGGTGGGTGGTGTGCCCTGCGATGTCAATAAAGGTGGAGTGCGGGATCTGGGTTAGGTCTTTCACGATCTCCTCAGTTGGGGTCAGAACTGCGATGGCTTTGCCAGTGCACAGGTGTGGCATCAGCGTGAAATGTTGCATTTTGAAAGATTGTATTTCGCCATATATGGCGAGACCATCTTTCAGGTGTTGCTCCAAAATGTCACGTTTTACCGTAGTAGGCAAAAAGTCAAACGTGAGGAAAATTTGGTTTGATTTTGTCCATCTGGTGTATTTAGTTTTGACGACCCGTTGCCCTTTGGGGAGGTCAACCACTATGTGCACCGCTGCAGCCTCATCTGCTGCTATTTTGCATTCAAAAACCTAGGTCCAGCCAACCGTGCGACGTGGAGTGAGGTGCAACGTACACCGCGGTTGGGAAAATTTTGTGTACATCTTCACAAAATTTTTCCCATAGGGCCATTTTTTGATGTCCAGATACACATGGACTCCGAATTCCACCGATGAAAGTGGCTGGGAATGTGGCGTGTTGATGTACTGGTTGCATTGTGCTTGCCACGCGAGTATCTCTGGGGAAATTGTGACCGCCAGTTTTTTTAGATTTTTTTCTATTCCACTGGATTCTCCGGGGCGTTTTCGAATGTTAGAGGCTGCAGGCCTTCCGCCTGCTCCTCTTGCCTTGCTTGCCCAACTGCTCCCAGACATGGGCGCAGACTAATCCCCTCTATGAGATTATCAAACTAGATTTAGTCTTGAATTGAATGGGTTGCAAAAGTGTTTGCAACGAGAAAGAAAAGTATATCCACCATAGTTTTTGTGATAGCCAAATTATGGGATCTTACCCCAAAAAACATAAACGTCAAAAACTCCTCAAGGAGTATATGATAATTTTTCCTTGGGACCAAGTGACTATAGAAAGTTGTCTGAGGGTTATCCCCCAAATTGAGACTAAGGATCACCCACCATCTAAAGTACAATTATACAGGGAATCTAAAGTTGAGGAAGCTCAAGTGATTTTTTGTTACAGCAACTGTTGGAGGCAGGGTTACTTGTTTTATATTAAAGCCCGTGGGTTTCCCCACTATTATTAATCCAGAGGAAGGATGTTGGCCACCGTGGTGTCATGATTATCAACGCTTCAAAAAAATCACAAAAGAAGATAGCTATCTATTGCCACGTACAAATGATTCTTTATTTTTGATGTTTGGGTACCACTATTTTTGGCTATGGCCTTTCCACTGGATACTAGCAAATTGATTTGTCACCAGAGGGTTTTGAGAAATGCACATTCATCTTGATTGAAGGACTATTTGAGCCCACTTGAATGCCACAGGGGTTAAAAACTCCCCTGCTACCTTCCATAGTGCCAAATATAGTCTTTTAGGTGACCTAAAACGTTTAGATGTACTAGTTCATCTCAACAAAATTACCATTTTTAAGAACTTTTACTGAGCAAATAATTCAACTTTGGAAACTTTTCCAGCAGTTATGGTAATACTCATTGAAACTAAAGCCGTAAAAATTCGCCTTCTTTCAGAGAAATGTATTTTCTAGGCCATAAAGTAGGAAATACAGAATATCACCAATGGATAATAAAATTATGGCCATTTTTAAGATGCCCCTCTATATCACTATGAGACGAACAGGGTTTTTTAGGATGGTGGGTTATTATCGCCGGTTTAATAACAATTTTTCCAGCACCTCTGAGCCACAAGTATGTTTATTGAAAAAGGGCATACTCTCCCAATGGGAAGAAGAGCAGCAGCAGGCCTTTGACCTATTATGGCCAGATCTTTTATTCACCAGAACTTATATATCTCAACTTCAATAACCCTTTCTCTTTTTTAACTATTCTAGTGTTATAGCTACTAAACCTATATTATCAAATCATGATGAAAAATTATGGGAGACATCCTAGCGCCTACTATATCAAAACCCAAATCTATAGCTAAGTGCAATTATAGTAATACCGGTTATAAGCTTTGCGGTCTAACTAGATATTAAGCATTTTCAACCCTACTTATATGGAAAGAATTTTACTTTAATTACTGATCATGCTTCTTAGTAATGGCTACAGCAAATGAAGGATCTTGATGGGTCTTGAGTTGTTGAATGAATCTAATTGTCAGATATTTGATAGGGACATTTTAGTATTAACATGCTTAATTTATTCTGGATTATATTGGATTTCAGTGATTATTGATCAGGAATATTTTAGGTTATGAAAAGCTTGAGATCCATGGCCTAGCGATTCTATTTAATAATATTCAACTATGATGACATGGGAACAAAAGCTTAGTTGGTTCTTTCAGACTTAAAATAATAGCTGACTAAATGACTCAAGCACATGGGCTTTTTTGGTTTATGTCAAAACTAATTTATAATGTCAATCGAGTTTTCAATCAAATTAGTTACTAAATAGTGGTATGAATCGCCTTGGTATGTGCTGCTGATTGCTTGAGATGAGCAATGGGTCAGCTATTTGCAGAAAAGTTAGAAATGCCGTCTTGATAATACTTCTGAGTTTGAGACTGACTCTGTGGCGTTTGAGATGTTGAGTCAAATTGGATTGTAGACCTTCAAATGAACTCATTACTTCTTTGGCCTAATGCCATTGAAATTGAGGCGTCATGGCTATGATGTGGTGAACATCAAACCCTATATATTATCCCAAGTTGATACTAATAAACTATCATTAACTAATACTACAAATTTATAGTTTAATTTATAAGATTTTTTATTTAATAATTTACGTTGCATTGTGTTGAGAATTTACTTGGGATCAGTAGGATCAGGGCAGCGTGCCATCAACTAAGTAATTACAGAAGAATATGGCTTCAAGTTTAAGTACCAAGGAGTTATACTTAACTTTAGTAAGCGTCTGGTTGATTTTCTTCATACAAAGGACGTTTAAAACTCCACCTTACGGCAGAAGAAGAACCAGCCCTCCTTAATAGACCTAAAATTCAACAGGGTGGTTAGCTCATTGGGAGTTAAAACTTAAAAATAATACCTTTTAATATTCATTGACCAGGTTCCATCCAACAGAAAGCAGATTTCTTATCCCAGCTCCACATATTAACTCTAACTGACCCTGAAGAAGATCGACTCTACAACTTCTTAACTCAATCACAATTACGGAAAGAAGATACCCTGTATCTTCAGAAGGAATAACAAAAAAGTTAGCAAAACTCTAAGTTAAAATGGTAAACTATACAAATTTTTTCCAAAAAGTGTGTGCCCCTTGTATGACCTTGAGCTTTAACTGAGGTCATATTTTATTTACATTGCAAGTTAGCCACGAGGAAATATGGAAAACCTAACAGTGGCTCAAGGATCCATGCTACTAGGAAAGAATCCTCTTTTCAATCCAGGATGTATTATAGTTCCGCTTGGTATGTAAAAGTCAAGCCTAACATAATCCCTAATATCAACATCCAGTGATTCCTCATGAAAACTCTACCATACTATTAGCATTGATGTTGTGGGATCTCTCCCTCGAGCCCTTAATATTCATTGGTTCCCCCTCCTAGCAGCGGATCATTGAACTAAGTGGATAGAAGCTGTATCACTACTCTCTTTTCTGGCAAAAACTATTACCATGTTTCTATACAATTGAATTATTATCTAGCATGAGTACCTAACACAATTCTCTCTGATAACGGTCAAAACTTACAATCCTCACTGGTAGAAGATTTATCTGAATTGATGGTATCCACTCAGGTTTTTACTTCCTACCATCCTGAAACAAATGGAATGGTAGAGCGGTAAAAAGTTTTTCTAATCACAAACCTCTAGATTATGGCTCACTGACTCCCTTCATTGCCCCAATATTTGCCTAGTGCAATTCTGGCCTATAGAATCAGCTATCATCAAATAAATAAGATATCACCCTTCCAAGCGTTGTATGATGAAAAAATCACCAGCTGCCTACTAAATTGAATGCTAAGCTTGATCAAGCCTCACCCAAAGCCCCTGAAGTCACTATGCAAAGTATTGCTAATGAAATTATCCACTTCATCCCTGTCTTCCAAATACTAAATTCTTCCACTAGCAGATAAATAAATTGATTTAATAAAATATGCACCTCTGCACACCTTCCAAATGGTTGACATAGACCTTTTCTACCACCCATCAGCTGGGAGGTCATGATAAAAATTGGGCTTAGACTGGTTAAGGCCCTACAAAGTCATTTATAAGAGGGGTAACAAACAATCAATTGTAGAGGTCGTTCAGGGTACCATAGTAGAGGATGTACGTAGTAATTTTATGAGTCAAGTTACCCCCTGCTCTAAGATCTAGAGTGGGAGTTGTCAGGATTCCTACCCCAAATCAAAGATTTGCATGAAGAAGATAATGTAGAAAATCTGACTTATTAAAGTAGGGTAAACTTATATTTGGGATAAACCCCAAAGAATTTCAAATCCTTTTAAAATCAGGAATGATCCCCAGCTGATTTTGAGCCTTCACAATATTGGGACAATCCCCATTTATGCGGTCTAATGTTACTCGCCTAAAGCCTCCTACCCTCAGGATTTCAAACTTAATCCATGCAGAAATCAAATTCTATTCAACTGAGATGACCCGTCTGCCACAGAATCCCTGATTGGTCTTAAGTATAGATCCTAACTTGGACTGCTTGGAGATTTACTGAAGAAACCTTGCTGAACTTCCTTATAATCCTATTTTAAAGAAATTAAACTGAACTCTCTATTTTGCTATTTTTAAGTTAAATTTCACTACCTCTGAATTACTTAAGGACAAAATAACAGTAGGTTTTATCAAACAAGGAACTTATCCTGATTGAGATTATCTTACAAAGGAAGTTATGAAGTCATAATTTAGCACCCATGAACTTCAGGTACCAGGCCTTAAAACATAAAAAGAGAAGTCTCCTTAACCCCTTAGTCTCAACACAATTGGCCCCATCCTCTTCCACCTCAGCTGGTTTAACGGGACCACATTTAACCTCCCATTTCCAGTGATAAAATGGACTCTGGTAGTGGCTGCTCTGTCACAGCAGCCACCAGAATCTTAACCTTGCTAGGGTCCTTGACTGACCTCTCTTCTTTGTTTGGAGGCAACGGGTCAGAAGGAACTGGCCAGAATTGCTAGTAGGCGGCACATCCCTCACCTCCACCTCTACCCCTACAGACTCATGTGCTCCATCCCATTCACATCCATTTTGGGTATACTTCTTACACAATTGAGTAATAGGAAGGACCCCATCAGTTTGCGTGGGGTGCTTTATAATGTCCTTTGTAGAACGGACCAAAAACCACTAAGGTTGATTTGGAGTCTAGCAGCTTCCAGCGCCTTCCAGGTCTGCTTTGACTCCTTACTGACGTTCATTGCGTCTTCCATAACCTCAGTCACTGCCTCCAAATTAGCGTTTCCTGATTCCGGCGTCTCCTATGCATTGACTAAAAACTCTGTTAGTCTCTCCAATGCCTTCTGGAGATCCAACTTCTCTTTCTCCAAGGGCAGCAAAAGTGGCACCCCATCTCTAGGCCTGTTAGGCTTGGCCACTGCCGCAGGAGTTTTAGCCTGAGATTATTTAGCTCTGACGTGCCCCTTCAAGCCACACAAGAAGCACATGTCCAGCGGCACCTCAGGGAAACACCAGGTCCCCACATTAACTGAGTGAGGCAACTCACCATAAGACTTTGAAAGCTCAACTTTCAAAACCCAGTCCCCAAAGCCTATGGTGAAATTTTACAAGCTACCGTCCTTCTGCTTCACTTTCTATATCAGCTTGTTTTTTTATTGTAGGAGATCACTATATTATAGTTTTCAGCTGAGTCATCATGGCCCCTATAGTGACAACAGGTGTACGTCCCTCAGAATGAACCTTCTTATTTTGATACGAATGTTGAGGCATATGACCACCTCGTTTTTCATGCTCAAACTGGCAGGCAAGACCTGTTCTTTTTGAAGATTAGAATGGAAAGTCATAAGTTTTAACCCAGGAGCCAAACTTGTATTATGGAGTGTTATAAAACCACACACCTCAGTCACACAGCCCAAGAGCATCTCTTTAGACCACCAAGTCTGCTTCCACAGCGTGAACCCTCTTGAAGCTCTCCACCATGCTTGCCATCAAATCTTTTGAGGACCAGAGTTCCCCGCTTCAGAAAGCTTGGTTCTGACCCCAAATCCATTAGTAGCCACCACCGCAATGGAGACCAAAATCTTCTGTGCAGCAGGGGCACCCCCACCTTTGATTTGTTAATAGAACTGCTCTCTCCAGTTTGTTTTATAGTTGAGTTTGCCTCTGAGGGCTTTTTTGTGCAGGAACCATTGTAATCCGTTTAGGGTGATTTATCAATTTAGTACATGAGTGCTCTTGCCTTTGGTGCACCAGTGTAAGCCACCGTAAGCTACTGGTCACTATCCAAGTTTCAGGACAGCCTAGAAAACAGCTGTGACTATTATAGACTGTGGGCCAAATCCCAGCCAATCAGGATTGCCCCATCCTTGTCACTGAAACCTTTTTTTGAAGCGCTCCACCTCATAGGAAAGTCGTGTAACAGAAAATACGCCTGACTCTTGCCTCCCCCTTCCTGGCCATATTCCCCCACAAAGAAGAGTGGAAGCACCTGCAATAACAGGCTGGATCACAGTAATTAGCTTCCATCCCAAACCTCTTTCAGGTCACTACAGGACCCTTCTGTGGTGCCTCTCTGGGTTCTGGTGTTGGCTTCTCTTTTATGTTTCCATAGGCTTTCTTTGGTTATGCCACAAGCTGACCCCAGTTTTCCCTAACTAGCTCCCATTTTTATATTACCTGTTCTATCTCAAATAATTAAAATTCTTAATATCTTAATAAAACCCACATAAAAATGTTGATTAAAAATGAGCTATTGACACACTATAAAAACTAAAAGTAATTGATAAAGATTTAATTGCTTTCAACAATTCTAATAAATCTGACATCTTAGCCTCATGATATAAGGGCTATAAGTTAAACTATGAACACAAGCAACGCTGAATAAATTAATTATTGATGTTATAATTTGGCGGAATTGTTGAGATACGCCTTAAGGGATTTTGCACAGGGTTTGGACCACTGATAAATAAGACCAATATAAGACAATCATGTCCCTTGGTAATAACAGAATAAAATTAATTTAATAAATATAATGCACTTGACAACTGCACTATTTTATCTAATATAATAAACACAGCGGATCCTCGCTGTTTCGCTCACTCTATCCTACTAACAACCTACCCTCTATTAATCGCCCATCTCGCTTATATACAGCAGCTTTGGATGATACCACTCTTTAGCTTGGACTATCTGTTCATGCTGAATCTCCTTTTTTCAGCTTTTTATCCTTTAGTTCTCAATTGCCCTAATTGTAGGCGATTTAATTTGTATTTATTGAATGTCAACACCACCTTATCACCTTATTTAAAGGCGATTCAATAATAAGCCTGTTATATCCCAATATTGCCTCATCTTGAGGCACTAGATAATTGAAACTGATATCATTTTAACGGATTCTTCCCAATCTGCCCTAACTGTCCCAAGCTTATTGTCCAGTCATATCATAATCACGACATTAACCCCTCCTTGACTGGATGATAAGGATTATATCGCTTGTATGGTCAGAGGAGCTTGTGTGTGCTTGCTTTATGATCCAACCACATGAAGGGGTCCTTGATGGTATATGTTTCAACCCCAGTTTTCTCTATACCTCTGAACGGACCAATCCAAATAAAGGCCAGCTTGTATCTTCTCCTAAACCCACTTTGGTCATGGAAGAGAACCATAATAACTTCTTTGAATTCTGACAACTTGCTATGACAGAATTGAATGGCAGCTTAATTTCTGATCTTCTTAGCTTAAATGAAATAATATGCTTCAGTTTGTAATTTTCTTAGAGTGTTTTCAAGGTTAGTCAAATAGCAGTGGTGTTCCATTCTTCTGGTGTCTTCTAAACATGAATAAAGTACCGCCAGAAGAGCTGGGTGTTGGCTGTATAGCAGTTGGAAAGGACTCTTCCTTGTGGCAGAATGGTAACTATCGTTATAGCAAACACAGCAGTGGAAAGAAGAGAACTTCAATCAGAAGGTCAATCCGTTACTAATTTTCATATTGTTCACCAAAGTTCCATTCAGCCGTTTGACCATTCCATTAGATTTTGGGTGGTATGGAGTCGTCAGAACTCTGAAGATATCTATAAGCTGAACTTGTTTGGGGAGGATGTGCAAGGTAAAGTTGGTTTCATTATCAGTGAGATTGAACTGAGAGCATTTGTGTTGCTGAATTCTGCATTCCATTATAAACTTGGCCACTGTAAATGCCCCCAAATCCCATATCAGCCTCGCTTAAACCCACTGGGTCAAGTGGTGAATAGCTACCAGAGTGTAAGTACACCGGTAAGCTCCTGTTGGTAGGGGACCAACAACATCAAGGGAAACCGTATGCCAAGCAAAAATGTGGTTTCACTACCGATACAAAGTCTCACGGTGGAATGGCTTCTCCGCTTGGCACTAATGGCAACAGGAAATGGTTTTGAGAACATCAAAGTTTATGCTTTACCAATAGTACTGAGGGCACAGCAACTCCATTTTCTTGCGCACCCCACCATATCTGACTGCCTTATGGGCACTCATAATAATTCCCAGTCATGCTGAGGGTCACAAAAATTTTGCTGTAAAATTTCAGATCTGATTGTACAGTTTCCCATTCTGTTAAAAGGTATTTGTTCGCAATTTATTCAACGCTTTAATCACTTGGGGCAGTTCATCATACTTTCCGCTGAGCATTATGTTGAACATTATGTCACTCGAATCAGCTGTAACTGCAATTATTGACAATCTTATTAAGCAATTGGCATTTTGGTGTTTTACTCCTGGTTGTTGAATAATTTCAAAGTCATAAGCTTACAGCTTAAGAGACCATAGTGATAGCCGCCCCTCAGGCTCATTTTTACATTCTGCAACCAGTGCAATGATGCATGACCCATTACAACCTTAAACTTTACTCCGTGCAAGTAGACTCAAACTGCATAAATGCATTAATCGCCACTAAGCATTCTCACTCATTTACAGCGTAACTACATTCATGGCAATTCAAGCTATGACTGCAGTATGCCACAAGGTGTCCCTCCCCCTCAGCGTCCTTCTGAAACATGACTGTCCCAAAAGCGGAAAGTGATGCATCCATATACACTATAAATTCCTTATTGAAATTATGGTAGCACAACAAAGGCGCATAAATATGGCTGTTTGAAATGTAACAAAGGAACAAAGGTGCTGTTCTGTCCGTTTAAACATATATCCCTCTTTAGTAGCTCAAACAGTGGACCCTTTTTTAGTACTAGATGGTCCCCAAACAGTGGACCCTTAATGTTTATTAAATTGGGTAGGAAGCGTCAGTAATAACCCACCTTCCCCAAAAATACCTGATGTCACGCTTATTAACTTGCTTAGTCATCTTCTGGATAGCCTCCACCTTGGTGGGTTGAGGTCTTAGCCCAGTTGCATCCACCACAAAACTGAGGTACTCCAGCTGAACTTTGAAGAAGTGGCATTTCTGGGGCTTGATCTTGATATTGGCCTCAGCCAGTTGGCGAAATACCTCTTCCAAATGGGTAAGATGACAGTGAATGTATGAGAGAAGACATTAATATCATCAAGGTACACAATTACACATGACAGCTTCATATCGCCAAGAATGGTGTCCATTGCTTGTTGGAAAGTAGTGGGGCATTACATAGCCCTTGCGGCATCTGAGTTGGTTGGAAAAGCCCTTTGGATGTGATTATGGCGCATTTTTCTTGTTCCACCACAGGTAACTCAATTTCCCAATAACTGATTACAAATCCATTGCTGAGAAGTAGCGAGCTCCACCTAACTGATCCAGCGCATCATCAATCTGCGCCAGAAGGTATGAGTCTTTTTTGGTGAAACTATTGAGCTTCTGGTAGTTGATTACTATGCAGTTAGTACTATCCTTCTTTTTAACAATTAGGACAGGTGAAGCCCACAGACTCTTAGATGGTTTGAGCATTCCCTGCTCTAGCAGCTTGTCAATCTCCTCAGTGACGACTTCTTCAGTATCCTTGATCAGCAGATTGGCTGAGACCTGATGGGAGGATGATCCCCAGTAATCAACTGATGAACAACCCCCAAGTGCACCCTAAATCATGATTGTCAACATCAAAAAAACTCTATAATTTTTTTATAATAATGCTTCCTCCCTATTCCTTCTGATCTTTCTAATAATTCCATTAAATTCTCCCATGATATGAGCGCTATTACACTGAGATGCAGTTCAATAAGCAGCCCAATTTTATCCAGAGACCTGAACTTGTGAACTTGGTTGACCTCTCCACCAGCTTCAGATGTAGATACGCTATAATTTGATGCCAGCAGATTCAAACTGGTATTTTCTGAAGATTTGCTATCAATACCTTAATATCCTCATGGCCTGGAAGTATGATGCCTGGAGCAACGTGGGCAAGCTGCGATTGCTTATAAGGCCCAAATATCTCTTATGGAGCCCACCTGGTACTTCCGCCTTTAACTCAGAATCTACTATTACTTGATATCCAGAGAAAATGGATATAGCTCCAGCTGCTCTAAGCGGTAGCCCCTGATATTCATATATCTGATGGGGAAGGGCCCAAGTTTTCCCTTTTAACTGATGATAGTGCGCTGGAATCACCCCATCGCTATAGGCAAGGTTAATTTGTCCCATATGCAACGAGCCCTTTGACACTCCGCTGGAAGTAAAATAAATTGGGATCTGCTTTGCCATTAATGGCTAAAGTCTCATTCATCATGTCAACAACAGTCTCATAGTTTCACATAAAAGCTGTCCCAATCTCCAGATCATAGTTGCTATTTGGTAATACTACCACTGGAGCCGCAACAATAATGTATCCAAACTGCAAGTGAAGCGCGCTATACGCTCCCTCAGATACTTGGTTTCTTCTCCAGTGGTCCCATACACCATCCGGTGGTCTATGTCAAATTTTAAAGACAACTTCGCCACCAATTTAGTGGAGACAATGTAAACAGGAGTGCCCATATCAATTATAGCTCATACTCAGGTCTTGGCTACCACAATGTCACAGTAAGTGCACTCCGAGTAAGATGAATGCTGGCTAATTACTAAATGTACATTCAGTAGTTCACGCTTTCCCAGAAAACTTATAATATCCGCACCAACTGTAGGTTATTCTGTTATAATAGCGTCCAAAGGAAGAGAGATCTCAACTCCTCTTAAAGAGACAACACATCTGCAAATGGTTCTAGCTGTTCAGACGGACAATGGTCAAATATTTGACAAGCATAAGGCTTTGGCTGCTCTGAAAACCCTGTGTCCGACGTTTCTTTGACTTATGCATGAGTCAGCCATTTACTCCCCTAAACATCTTTTGGTAGAGGAATGTATCATCATATTAGGAGGCTTCTGCTGCAATTATTACAGTAGATTCAGGTGGGACGTATGAATTAGAGATAGCAGAAGTAGAGTGTCCTATCTCTACTCCGCTCTGACTTATACCTGATAACTTCAATCCTATTGTATGTAAGGGATCTATCAATTGGGGCACCATCATCCCATGTTCCCAATGTGACCACAATTAAACAGCTTACTTTATAGGGCCTACATCTGTGCTTAATATAAGCTGTCCCTCTCAAAAGGTTAATCATAAGAGGATCAGCATAATCAGACCCACATTGGTAGAATGCCTGCTGTCAATCAGCGTATTTAGGGCTAAAGCAGTAGCTAAGCAGTTGTCAATTGGCAGTTATGGGATGGATGTGAGACTGCGGTGAGTAACCTGGAAGAACCTGCACTAACTGGTTGATTCCCCCCACATGATTAGGGTTGGAAACGGCGACAGTGTGAATCTGTTCAATATTGGGTAAAGGGAGAATTACAGCTAATTGACGTACAAACTGAATAAGTTTAAGAATAGTTACATCATCCTCCAACAATGGGGCCATGGCATTGTAAAGCTCAGGGTATGGCTTTACCACAGAGGACATTGCAATGCACACATCAATTCAGATAAAATTCCTGACCCAATCAACACTTGGTCTTCTGCCATAAATCGCTCAGCAAAAGCGGTGAGGGTCTCATTTCGCTGAAACCTGATGGTCAAGAACTCAGCTTTCCACTGCAACATCTTTGTAATTCTTCTGAACAACCGCAGCACTGTTTCCTTAACTTCCTGGTATGTAACTGAACTATCTGGAAGGTAACAAATAACTTGATCAGCACTTCTGATATCCAAGGTTGAGATCAACAGTTTAGACATTTGCCAATCTGTTATTCCTTCAGTTGCAAACTCAAATTGTCAAACGAACCCATGAATATTTCCTTTACAATCAAATGGCAGCAACTTATCACTGAAAATTTTCCTGAGCAGCTCATCTTGTCTTTTGATCACAATGTCCAGTGCAAGTTTCAATTCCTCATATGCAATGGGCCCAGAGTCTCATGCAGATTCCTTATCAAAACAACCTGAATGCGGCATAGAAGGCAACTGAGTTTTTATTATATAATAACTGATCAATGGGACCCCTGTAGTAGCACCACTGTTATAATTTAACGGAATCATAGAGATATGTCGTAAGGTTTTTCACATAGGGTTTGGCCCACTGAGCAATAGGATCAATGATATGTTGATTGTGGCTCTTGATAACACCATAATAAACTTAATTTAATAAATATAGGGCACTTGTTCTGACAACACTATTTTGTTCAACATAATAAACTCAGAGAATCCTCACTTTTTCTCTCACTCTATCCTACTAATAACCTAACCTCTCTTAATCGCCCATCTTGCTTATATAAATTGCTTTGGATGATACTGCTCTCATAGCTTGGACTATTCTGTTCTGCTGATTCTCCTTGTTTTGGCTTTTTATTCTTTAGTTCTTGATCGCCCTAATTGTAGGTGATTTAATTTGTTTTTGTTAAATGTCAACGTCACTTTACTGCCTTATTTAAGATGATCCAATAATAAACTCGTTATATCCCAATATCGCCTCATCTTGAGGAACTTGAATAATTGTAACTGATATCATTTTGACTGATTCTTCCCAATCTGCCTAAACTGTCCCAAGATTATTGCCCAGTAATATTGGAATCATGACAATTGGGATCTTTTTTAAAGTAACTGGAAGGTATTTTAAGTGCAAGCAAAGCTGCAGCTGATAGTAAATAATTCTCATCTGAAATAATAAGTGAGCGATGCAGCTCTATCTGCGCAGATATAGATAAATACCAAATTACTTATTAAAACCATTAAGCTATTACATAAACCAAATAATACAAAACCACATAGCCAAGGTAATATAATAATTTCAATTAATTTCATATAAGTTTTCTCATATATTAAATAGATTTTTTATGGCCAAAAAGTAAACTTAAGTCAACTTTAGTTATTCTAATTCAAAAATAAGCTGTACTAAGTTTGTTGATATTTTTGATAATATATGAGGAGATGTAGAACAAATATTTACATGTTTTCAATGTTTTTTTATTAAAGATGAGTTCTTGATAACTGACCTTCAATTAAAATTTGACTAATTAAAATTTGTTGGATAAATTTTTAATCTCTATTATTTATTTTCCTGGTATCACTTACAGTTTTAGCTTTATGCTATTACAGCAAATTACTTGAGTAATCTAACTATCCAAGTCAATATTTCCTAAGAGTTTTATGATAAAGAGTGATTACAATATCACAGCATGACACCAAATGAAATATAGAATTCTTTAAAATGATGCCACTTGGTAAATGGTGCTGTAACTTTTCTGGCGCTTATAATTCCTCAATGACACGGTTAAGAAGATGATATGTGGATTTAACAAACAAGAATGTTGGGTGTTTCAGATGTAATTACTTAATTAATCTATAGGTCTATACTCTTGTTACGTCATCCACCTCTTATCTATCATGCTGATTTACTGGAGTCATTAAAACTAGATTTAAAAGATTTCTTTGGATGCCATTTGTGAATCTAAAGCTTCATTGAACTATAAAAATTGGGTTATCAGACCAAAAGTAATCAGCTTTTGCAATCATAAAAATAAAATTGAAGGGGGTCTAAGCTTTACACTATAATCCTAAAACTACTGAACCAATTTTTAATTAAATTTTTCACAATTATATCATGTACCAAGTAAATAATTTCACTTTAATTAGTAGAGATGAGAAAGATTTACTTTAGGTTTTAATGAAAACTATCTTTACAATTCTATAAAAAGATCTTAATCTAAATCCATTTTCCAAGGGAAGCTGAAAAAACTAAAATTCTATAATTTTTGTATTAACTAATATTTAAATTAAAAAAAGGCAATTGGCTCCAACTTCTTCAGATTATAAGGTAAGTCAATAAATTGTTAATCTATATATCATATAATCTATCTAATTATCTATCACTATAATCTTATCTCTTGTTAGCTACACTTAACTTCTAACAACTGTTTGAATTTGAATTTACTGACTAAATGCACCATAAAAAAAGGTTTAAGTTTAAAGTGAATAACCATCAGTATTGCTCTATAACTAATGGGGCCCACACATTTGTCTATGCTTATCCCTTGTAACAAGAAATATGTCTAATGAATAACTAATGCTTACAGGGTCTATATCAATCAAGCTTGAGTCTTATCTCCTATGGATTTATTACATTTTTTACCAAAAAAAAATGTTGTACCTCAGGATTCCGCATGCTGTGCCAATCTCACTGGTGCACCATGTTATCCACACTTATTGTGGTATAGTTGACACAATCCTTATTAAGAAGGTATCAGAGCAGCAATTAAAGTTATTCCATGCTGCTACCTTCTTTAAAGTAAGCTTTGAAAGCAACTGGTTTAATTTAGAAATTCTTACTTTAGAGGTAGCTAAAATTCTACAAAAGTAAAATTTAAAATTGAATTATGTGGAGTGTCACACATAATATGTGTGGATTGCACCCAGTAGCATAATGATTATATTATCTTTATTAGTTTTTACAACTTTTATTTAAACCCCCTAAAATTTCTTTGAACATAACTTAAACAATATAGAAAATGGTGGGGTTGTCATGCAATTGAGTTACAAAGCTCTTATTTAAATGCTAAAGATCAGCAGCAGCAAAGCTATATATTCATATGTTACTAAGAAATCTGAGATGACATGTCAAAATTCTCTTGTTTTTTGTTATCTTATCACCTGGTAAAGTTTCAAGTGAGTATCTGTAATTTACTCATTCGCTGTGAGGTGGTGCGGAATGCACAGCCATACCACATAAATAGTAGCTACAAACCTGGGAATAGGGCACTTCAGAAGATGTTAAAGCAGAGAGGAACCAAGGAAAGGTATACAACTCAGTATAAATTACTAGATACCAAAAAATGACAAAACTTAGGGACCCCAAGGAGGAGTTCATAACCAAGTGCAGACCGGTGTAGGTTGCTTGGGTGCCTTGATCTGGAAAAAAAGGACGTCCCAGGTGTGCACATAATTCAATTCTCAATTTTGATAAAATAAAATGCCCTATGTTGTTGTAAAAACTCCTCAAGGAGGTCCGCGAAAAGGTCCACTCAAGAGACTATTCACAAAAAAACGTAAACTAATGGGGTTTCTAAAGCAAGTTGACCAACAAAGATTGTTATCTCAAGAAACATTAATAAACACTAGGGGAATACTCATCATTAATCAGAGTAATACTTGGCCTAAATGAACCAGTAAGTGCAGTCCACCAGCCTCTGTGGTGCTGTAGCTCAAGTAAGACTGAACTTGAGTTTTTGACTGGAGCTATTTTCCCAGAGGTGGCAATATTATTTTTCAAATGGGTTTCATAAGTCTGTTATCTAAGCAAATATATTAAGCAATAATTATTAATAACAAAGCTGGTGCATTTTTTACCCTTGATGTAACGCTGGGATGAAAATCACGTGAACCCTCAGGACAAAATTTGGCATATCTTGCCTTTACCCAGCGTTGGTCCAGGGTATACTTCAGGTCAGAAAGGTTTTCCAACTTTACCTTTTTGCTCTCCTTACGCCCAACCTTATCCCTGCAGTCAATACTCTCAACTACCTCAAGTAACTATGACATTACTCTCCCGTTCTGTTGGGGAGCCACCCAAACCCCAGGACTTCATCCAGAGAGAAGTTATTGTGGGCAGGGGCCAGCTTCATGGCGGAGGTACATTGTTTAGACTTGGGTCCTGCTACTTCAGGGGATACTCTAATGAAAAGCTTCAATCAGGTCTTTGGCACACATGCAATAGCATGCTGGTAACCAACTGTTTATGGCTGCATCAAACCCCTTTTATAACACCAGGTACTCAAGTCATCTTCTTAAATGGCGAGAGTTTACAATATTCTAAAATTCCCACTATGGTGCCCCATCGATGAGATATGCCATTGGAGTCTCTGTTTGGGATGTTAAACAACGTCAGCTTACTTTCATAAAAGCCGGCAAAGATCTGAAATTATGGGGGAAGATTCAATTAATATGAGCCATGTTCTGACTTTCTGACAATGAGGTAAGGCCCTAACCTTTTTGGCCCCAGTCTTTTTGCATTGCTGCTTGATTGGGATATTTCTAGCAAAAAGCATCACGATCTCGCCTTCCTTATACGCAGGACATACCATTTCTTACAATCAATTTTTTCTATATAAGCCTGCATAGCAGCATCCAAATTCGTGGTAACCCCTTTGTGTATTTTCTTGAAGGTCTTGGAAAAGTCCAACGCTGCTTCCAATTTGGATCCACAGCTGGGTTTCATGTTGAAGGAGATGTTATACCAATAGTTGTAAAAAAAGTAGAGCACTCAAAAAGATGCATGTTGGGCGTTTTCTATAAGCTAAAATGGGCAATGAGAAGATGGAAAGTCCAATCTGAATGATCCACGGTAGTGTAAAACCCCAGGAATTGTTCCTGGAACTGATTCTCATTCTATCTTCCCTTTGAATTGTGGGTGGTAGGCAGTAGAACGGCAGGGACAAGTCTTAAGAGTCTTACACAACTCTTCATTTTGAAGTTTTTTATTACACATCAAAAATATAAGATTTTCTCTCAAAGTTGCTATAATGGCTTCCCCAAAAGTCACAGATAATTTTAAGAGTAAGGTTATAAATCAATTTTTTTATAAAAATGATTGAATATTTGAAGGTTTCAAAGTAGTTTGGGATTTCTTCAATCTAAAAATTCGCTGATCAGTTGAATCTTCTATCCCCTGATCAAGATGATCCTGATAGTTATTTTTTACCTTGATATGGTTAGATAAATTAAGCTCCCTTTTCAACACTACTAGGGGGGTCTTTGTAGTAAAATTTACAGAAATAAGATAATTCGCCAAGATCCTGAAACTCCCCCTCATGATTCAATCACAAAATACAGTTAATTCTTAAAAATTTAGGGTGGATATGGCTTACAATTAACTCATATCAATATAGACAATCAAATATTATAGTCCGTTTCAAAATATAACTTGATAAGGGCCAGAGCAATTGGATCTTACTTTTTCAGTTCGCCCACTAGGTTGGGAGTTATAATGCATAACATAATCTCCAATATGGTTTTCAGGTGCGGCTGTTTATGTTGGTTACTTCTTTAGTCTCCTTTTTAGTAGTTACTTCAATGGAATTCATGACTTAAGCTTGGAGACAAATAATCTCATCAGCCATATTTCTCATGCTTAATCAGAATTTTTTGGTATACCTTCTTAGAGTATTGCCTGAACGCTTAGGAACTGAGGGATCTCGCCCATAAATACATTTAAAAGCTGACATATTGATAATTTGATAACCAATTATTCAATATGCAAATAAAGTACTAGGTTAATAAAAGTTCCATTGACTCGTTTAATCGCCCCACTCACTGATGGATTGTAAGAAATGACAAACTGTTGGGCAGTATTGAATAATTTTGATACTTCCTGTAAGATTTGTGAAGTAAAATAGTCCCATTGCTTGACAAAAGTACCTTGAGACATCTAAGCTGCCTGATGATGTGCTGGTAAAGGTATAGCACAGTGGTCTTAGCAGAGGGGGTGGCAATGGAAATGGCCTCAAACCATTTAGTTAAGTGGTCAACAGCCATAATAATGTACTGATCTTCATGCAATCCACAAGGAAAAGGGCTTACAACATCAATGCTTACCACTTCAGACGCTTTATTCAGGGGAATAACTTGATGTTGATAAGTAAGGTTGGTGGCTCCATGCCTTTTACATATGGGACAAAAGTTTAGGGTGTCTCAATTGAATTCAGTCATGTTATTCCAATAAGATAGGGTTTTCAACCATTCTTGATTCTTCTATAACCCTCTATGACCTAATTGTTCATGCCCTTTCATAAAAGCATGAAAGTTGAGTTTGGGTGCAAAAAAGTAACCACTTGGATTTTACTTTTTATACAAATCTCCTTCTCAAATCATGGTTTCCTTGGTAGTATTTTAGAAAGGCTTAATTCTCTTTTTTAGCACTAGTGGTGCCCAACCCAAAAGAGGGAGCCACCACGCATCAAGGCTCGATCATTTTCGAATTCTCAGTCCAACAACTTAGACGTCCAGGGGGTGGAAGGCGAGTTGGTAGGGCGTATGGCTACCAACCTGAAGGTTGTAGGTTTGATTCCCGCCCTTCGCACATTGATCGGGGTGCCAGCTGAAGGAAGCTATTGGTGGTTAGTAGGTATAATAACAAGAAAACCTTACCCATGATGTAACCAGAAAAATCTAAGTCCCAATCTGGAGGTGAAAAAAAACTTTCTATGACAGAGTTGACCCTGCTCAGGTTTCATGTCAATACTTTCTTTCTCTATTTTGGTAATGTCCATCCCCTGGTCAGCTTGCCTCAAATAAATATTTAAGAACTTAGACGTCCAATAAGACTATATAGGCGTTCTTCCTTTCCCAAATCTAAGGTCAGTATAGGCAGTTGTGATAGACCATCAGAATTTTGATGTTGAGTATCTGAACGATGTAAAAAGGAAATTAGTAATCTTATAATCTTAGAGCCCAACGGTCTAATCTCCCATCAGGATCCTTCATTAATATTTAACCATCTAATAGAATGGTTGGTAATATCAGTAAAATGGTTAACATATAGAAAGGACAAAAGCGCTTAATTGTTAGAATCACAGCAAACACTCTTGCTAAATTACATTGTAGTTTTATTCATCTTTTGATAAGGTTTACTGTAATACGCAATGGGAAGGTCAATCTGCTCTTCATCAAGCTGAGATAGGATAGCCCCAATAGCGACTTTACTTGTATCATTATTTAGGAAAGTAAGACTTTTAAATAGAGGATGAAATAAAACAGGTGCCTTAGTTAAGGCAGTACGCAGGGAATTTTAAAAGACCGTTTCTGAGCTGAGTTTCAGTCAAATGGAACATCTTTTGTAGTAAATGGAATATGGGCTCTACCATATCAGCAAACATAGGTATAAATTATTGATAATACCCGACCATACCAAAAAATTTGTATGTCCCACAAAGAGGTTGAAGAAGGAATTTGTTGAATAGCTTGAATTTTTCTGAGAGGGGAAAAATCCCTAAAGCTGATACCTGAGGACCTAAGAAATCCATCTCGTTCTGAAAAAAGAAACATTTGGAGGATTTTGAAATTAATGAAGAGTTCTGAAATCATCTAAAACTTCTTTTATAAGACCTAAATGCTCAGTAAATGTTTTTGAAAACATGGTAATATCATCTAGATATTCTAGAACACACGTCAACTTTAAGTCCCATAACATACCATCAGTACCCTTTGGAAGGTTGCCTAAGCGTTGATTAATTCTTTCAGCATTTGGGTTGGTTCAAATGGGCTTTCACTAGCAATAAGGCACATTTAGCTCTGTCTTATGGGGATAAATAAATTTCCAGTATTTACTGGCTAAGTCAATTGTCAAAAAATATGTTGGGCCAGCTAACAACTGAAAGGAATCATCAATAAGTGGTAAAGGATAGAAATCCCCCTGTAGCAAGCCCCAATTTTGAAGTTTTGATCTACACTAAAAAATGAAAGGTATTACATCGATGAATCCCCCCCTTGGGTTGGGACCATCTAGTACTAAAAAAATGAAAGGTATTCTCTCAAAGTTACTTTAGTGGATTTTTCAAAAGTTACAAATAATTGTAATAATAAAAGTATAAATCGACCTAATGCTTATTATTGGAAGGATGGAATATTTATAGGTTTCAAAGTAATTCAGGATATATCCAATCTAAATAATCGCTGAGCAAATGAATCTTCTATTCCTTGATCAGGATGAGCCTGATCATTTTTATTAACCTTGGTACAATTAGATAAATTAGCTCCCTTTCCAATACTACCAGGGAATCTCTGGGGTAAAATTTTTCAGAAATGAGAGGATTTGATGAAATCCCCTCACTTCCCAAAAAACAGATGTAAACTGAAGACAACAATCACTAAATACCTCCTGGTGCACCCTATGAAGGGAAAACACATGAAACATGAAGAGCCTAGCCATCTCTGCCACAGTAAGTGAAATGTTGCAGGAAATGAAATGTGCAAACTTTGTAAATTGGTCCTCCACTACTTGATTGCATCATAGACCTCAGATGCAGGTAACTTCACAACTAATTCATCCAATTAGGAACAAAAAGACCTTTGCCAATGTGATTGGTACCAATAACCCTAAGAGGAGCAGGATATTTGGAATTATATGGCTTAATATCTGGCACTCCTTACACTACTGGCAACCTGTGGGGCTAAACCCCTCCAATATATGTTCAGCAAGTCAGATCCAAAGTATTCGCCTTCCCAGGGTGCCCAACAGTGATCTCAACATGATGGTCCTGAATAATTTCATGAGGAGTGGTCCAGCAGGAATCCATATGCGTCCCTAAAACCACACCATCTTGTCCTTATCATGGCAACCCCAGTAATCTCCTCCTGATTATACTTGCGTTTGGCAAGGGCCATACTATATCCACTGCTGACAAGTTAGAGAATGAACAACATTTCTGAACATAATATAATCCTCCGCGTTTTCTAAAGGAGCAAGTGCAGGCATGCATGTCATGAGGGTATGGCTGTTGGATACAATCTTACCAAGATGAATCAAATGTATTTGTTGTGTACTTCCACCTCCATAGGATCTGTATTTTAAGCATGGTTCTGACTCAAAGCATCTGCCAAACCATTCTCCTTACCTTTATCAAACATACAAAAAAACACAAATTAGGATAGGGCCCCAGTCCAGCGAGTTTTCCAGAAGGCAGGACATGAGGGCGCATTAATACAATAGGGCACGGTGGTCTTTAAGAAAGTGAAATGATTAAGAAGGGCCATGTAAATAATAAAGATGACAAATATAAGTGCCTCCACCAATGCCAATAAATCTTTTGTCATAAAACGGCGAGGTTCAACTCAGTCAGGGACACTTTCAAGAAAAATATCCCATAGGATGCTCTACTCTCTCTTTGCCCTCTTTTAACAAGGTAGCCAAAATCATGAAGTTGGAGGCATCAATAGCCACAATAGTCTCCTTTTCAGTAGTCACATGGCAAATGGCTGACTTTGACAACAGGAGTCATTTCATCTCCTGAAATGCATCCTCTATAACAGAGGACCATGGGATAACTTTGGCCCCACTTGCTTTGTACAAGGGCGCTTCTACATTAGAAAAATTTTATGGGAATTTTCTAAGTAATGTACAAGTCACCAAAAAGCTCCTCAACTCCCTTCTGAAGTGGGGTGGCCCACTTGCAGATTGCCTTCTCCTTGTCTAGAGTTATCATGGGGCCTTGGACAAACAGGACGTTTCAAGGAAGGTAACCTGGGACTTGAAGAATTCACACTCACTTTTTTTCAGCTTAAGGTTGACTGCCCTCAAACGCTTCAACAATTTCTGCAAGTAAATTTCATGAAATGTTTTATCAGGTGAGAACACTAGAATATCATAATGTAAGCTTTCGCGCATACCTCAAGCAGGTCCCCAAAGCCACAATAATATGACATTGGAAAATAACGGGTGCTTTTTTAAGCCCAAAAGGCATGGCCCAAAGCTTAAAGATAAAATAAATAGTTTGGAACACGGTGAGCAATTACTAGACCTTCTTAATATAGATCTGATTAGTTAAGTTCAATAAATCCATTTTTGAGAAGACTCTAGACTTCTACATATAGCTAGAAACCTGTGAGGTCACTGGGATGGGATGCATATTTGGTACTGTAATAATGTAAAATTTTTAATAAAGTACGCATGGGAGTAGATTACCATCCGCTTTCTCCACAAAGAGCAGGGTGAGAATTACAGAGAGGTACGCTGTATTATTGCGCTTTTAATTAACTGCTCCTTACCCCAAACGTCTAAGGCTTTGTCCTCCATATAGTCAAAGGTTACATGGGAGAAGAGATACGCACCAGGTCAACAGTGAGTTTGAACTCAAAATCAAACTCTGAATAAACTGGCAATACACTGGCAGAAGCCGAATTAAATGAAGATTTAGCTCTTTGAAGCAGGATTGTAAGGGTACCTCCAAAGTGGGCTTCATAAGAGGCGCAAGGCTGAGCATGTGAGCCTTTGGCTATTGGGGAAAATTACCCTGAGTGTCAGCTTCAGACATGGGTATGACGTTAACCCTGGCCATTCTTTAGAGAAAACTCTAAGATATTGACTTTCAAGTTAGTCTTGCATCTGAAGTACGCCACCACTCCACCCTTAAATTAGTTAGATAAAAGAGGTTTTTATTGCCCAGAAGTGGTCAACCAAATGGTACTTGCCAAATTGAAAAGCAATCAAACCATGGACCTTCACGTGGGAATACCATGGGAGGCCCCTTCCTTAATCATACCACCACATAAGTAGTTCACTCAAAATAGTTGGCTAGGTCTTAGTCAAGATAAATTATCAGGGGCTCTAGTATCCACCAATTTAGTTGTGCTAAATTTCCATACAGGGGAAAAAGAGTGCAGACAACAAAAAATGATTAGAACAGTCTTTATTCATAGCATATAACTTCAACACAAAACCACTAAAATCTTCATCAGGAGAAATAATGTCACCAGAATATGTTTTTACATCATAAAATTAAGAGGGATAATTGGCCACTATAACCTACTAGGGCACATACCCCCACATCCTCAGCAGGTACGTAGACATTTTTATATTGTAAAAAAAATGTCCTTTTTACTTCCTAAGTCTGCAAATCATAGTGGAATTCAATCGCTGGTTCTCAGGGGTGATCTGGTACACAGAAATGGGCTCCAGGTTAGATTCATAAGTGCTAAAAAGACGACTTGTTTAAATGAACAAATTTGCATTATAAAACGCGTTTTCCAAAAATATGACACTTACCTGATCTTCTAGGCAGACGTTCATCAGTATCAAGTCCATCACCACTAAGCCCTCCTGCAATGATTCAGCTGGCACCACAGGAATAAGATACAGAAAAGAAAAACTATTATTCGGCTGATTTATTTTAAATATGGGGCTAGACTCATCTGAATTACCAATTTCTTCCAAAAATGGAGAAACGATTAGTAGGAGGACTTGCACCATTAAGAGAAAATCTATAAGTTTGGACGCCATATTTATAGGAGTGGCTTCAGGATGACATCATTGTGGTGGAACCAAAAGATAGATTTGATAAACTCTTGGGTCTAGACCCCTGCTCACCTTTGATTTTTGCAAAATTAAAGGAATGGGAGGATAATATTCCTCTTTTTTCAGTAGTGCGCGAGAGTTCTGGGCTCCTATTATAGGGGCCCCAGGTGAAACAATGACAGACAAATTAGCTGGCCCCTTTTAAGTTGGGCAGGGAAATATCCTCAAAGAGCTTTAATCAGCTGTTCAAAGTTGGAAGGGCGATCTTGTCATACAAGCGTTTCTTTCTGGTGTACAAGGTGGAATAGAGAAGTGACGTTTAACAATGTCTGATAAAGGTAGGTTCTGGGCCTGCCACAAAAACATTTAAATATATTTTCACAAGGCAGCCCACTTGGCGCATAGCAAAGAACTCATAGAAGGTTTGTAAGTATAACATGTCTGGGTGACGCTGATCCAAGAAATGTTATAAACCTTCCACTGTTCTCACAAAAGTGGCTGTGTACAAAATACTGCAAAAAACCAGTCATCTCATCAGGGGACAGATGATAAAGTAAATCGCCCTGTGATGGTGAAAAACTAAAAGTTTAAATTGTTTATTTTTAAAATAAGCTTCTAACTAGAGGGTAGCAAGCGCCTGTTAATTTTCGTGTGTTTTTTTGGGTTGTTGGGGAATCTTGACAATAGGATCATGAAGGGTCCAAGTCCATCAGGTACAAACAGGAAGGGTGGTCACTTCACATTTTGTGATAGTGAGAATAACGCTGAGATGCACTACCAATAAAATATATGAAAAAATCGTGGTGAGAAACACAGAGTTTGTCACAAATGGCCAGCGCACCCAGTTCACACTCAAAAAGATCTCCACATGGATAAGATGCAAGCACATATAGTAAAAAAGCTGGTCAACTAATTTCAATAGAGTGTCTGTAACTCTCTAATTCCCTGCGAGGTGGTTCAGAATGCACAGCCATATTGCAAGGGAACCAATCACTAGTTTAATAGGGTAGAGGGCAATTTAGAAGGTGCCATAGAAGAAAAAACCTAAGGAAAGGGTATACAACACAGCATAAATAAAAATATTACAGGTAAAGACAAAACTTAATTGGACCCCAAGGAGCTGTCCCTTATCACGTTCAGATTGGTGTTGGGGTGCTTGGGTGCATTGATCCGGAGGGGACCTGGATGACCCAGGTATGAACCAGATTCTATTGTTAAGTTCAATAGAATAAAATGCCCCTATGTTGTTGGAGACCTTTTTGAGGAGT